>JAUMHQ010000029.1:2694230-2706555 GCA_032361165.1 Enteromius paludinosus | reverse complement strand
GCGCCAACAAAGATTACCGTTTGGCGCCATCTTGTGACAAACACTGGACAACATAAGGTGCAATTTAATACTTGTAACTAACTAAAATACATCCTTAATATATATTTATATGTAGATGTTATAAATGGTCTTACTAACGTTTGAATGTTAGTCACGTGGTACTATATCGTTTCGCGGAAGGATGTAAATTTAAAACAAATATGCCAATAAAATGTTTCAAATTCATGTTCATGTCCAGTTGTGACAAGTAGCCGTGTAACAAGCGGAATAATGTACAGACAGCCTGTAGTTATCGAAATAAGCCCTTTCAGCGTGATACAAGGCCCTCCGCTTCGCGTCTGATCACACTGTCGGGGCTTATTTCTGCGATAACTACCGACTGCCTGTACATTATGCCTTACTTATTTCACTTAACCAAGAAATATTTTTTTCCGAGCAAGAGTCAGTTTGTGATAAGGAGAACTGTTGTAAGTAAATGCAATAGATGTATTGTCTGATGTAAATGCAAACCATAATTAAATTCAAATCTACTTATGAGTCAGCAAATAACGGACTGAGGCACAGATTACAATAAACCCTTTATTAATAACACAACGGCTTAATACGTATTTAGAAGTAGTGAGATCAAATCACAAATGTGTGTACAGTGATTGAGAACTAGTCAGGTTGAAATGGCGCCACCGTGTGTTCAAAACAAACCCCGCCACTCTCTATCTCAACCCTGACGTCAAACCCAGAGACGAATCTAATGTACTCGGTGTTAAAAATAACTGTACTCAAAAGTTAATAACCTCATGAAAGAGTAGGACATGACACAAGAGAATTTAAAACCATCCCAAATCACCAGGAGGTCTGTACACTTGATATAAATAAAAAACACAACGTGCAACCTTTTTGGGAGTTTTATTTTCTCACAAACCAAGGTCTGTTCACAAAAAAAAAAACAAAAAAAAAAACAAACACAAAAATAATTTTTGTACCTAGGTATTGCATATCATGCTGGCAGTCATAACTACATGCAAAACAACATGACCAACAATTATAATACGAAGATCAAAACAAAACCAAGAGGGCAATAAAAAAAGGTTACAACTGGTATTAAAAAGGTTTATATAAAAGGGTTTTATTTAATTAAGGTGTTGTTTTTACAAGTAGGTAACAGTGGAGCAGTTGACTTTCAAGGGGAAAAGGAAGTCTCTTTAAAACTGGTCCAGAAAGACACGCAAGGAAAGCACGTCAATTACACATTCACACACATTCACACAAAGAGGACCATCCTGCATGTAGAAAACCCAACAATAAGAAGCCCTTTAACAAATACAATGTTATCAAATTTCAAAACTATACAAGATACTACAGCTGAACTAATACAATTACTACAGAATTACAGAGTTAAACTACAGAGATGCAGAATGTGTAGATTATGGCTTTTATCAAGTTGAGAACTCTACACATCATGAGATGGCATAATCTGTCAAAATGGATGAGGGCTTAAAAAACAAAAACAAAGAAAAACAAAAGTCCCCACCCCATCAAAGAAGTGCCCTCCAGCTTAGGTTTCATAAGACCCACTCTAACGTCACTATCACTGAACAGATCTGAAAGCATAATCTCTACCCATATCCACATTAAACGATGAAACAAGGACATATTCTACCTATACTGCAAGGAAGACAGTGGGTTCAAAGCCATATTGCAGAAGACATACAGTTGAAATCAATATGGCAGAAACCAAATCTCTGCCACTACACATTGATCCTTCCAGCGCTGTAGTAAAAAGACCCAAACTCTGTTAACAAAACAGTAATGCATGTATTTTGGACGGGACATTCTGAAGCTTAAATCTGAAGTTTATTATTTGATTGCTGAAATAAACCAGTCGGAGAACTTGATCAAAGTATGGCATGAGATGAAGGGAAGTGGAAGGACTGGGTGTCGGTGTGTGTGGCGGCTCCTCTTCTTCATTGTGGTTGGTTGGTGGTGTCAGGAGCTCCGTGGACCAGTGAGGATTTGGACGGACAGTCTCAGTCCGCACTGACCTGCGTGGTGACCTGCCCGTCAGCCGTCTGGTTGGTGGACTGAATGAACATGGGCTGGGTCAGTTCCTGTCCTGCCGGCATCGTCACCTGCTGGATCTGATACAACTGCTGTAGAGTCACAGGAAGAAAAGGAGGGATGTGCGTTACTGAAGTGATAAATATCTGCACAGTAGCTGTAAAGTCGGCTAAAAGACAGAAGAATAGCATTATAAAACACTATGTTCAATATTAGAATATATTTGATCCTAATATTACGCATAATGTGTATTTTTATATTTTGATGCTAAATGCAACTTTTGATCAAATAAATTCATACTTAATTCAGCAATGATGCATCAACAGTGACTGTGAAGAACAATTTATATTTGTTCAATTCAAATATGTGCTGTTCTTTTTGACTTCATATTCACAGAAATTTTGAAAATGGTTTTCCCCCCCCCAGAAATATTAAGAAGATCAACTGAAAATCAACTCAAAAATTCAAATAGAAAACCTTCTTAGAGAAAATGGGTTATTATAATAATATTAACAGTCAACTGTAATAAAATACCAGTTTTACTGTTTATTTGATCAAATAAATGGAGCCATGAACATAAGACATTGTCTTACTAGCCCCAAAGTTTTGAACAATGGCGTATGTATAAAAGCCTTTAAAAAAAAAGAAAGAAAAGTGAAAAGTAATTACCTGCCCATCAGTAAACTGGCTGAACTGTTGCTGACCCTGTTGTACTTCTGTCTGTGAAATCTGTGAAAGAACAATTCAACCATCAATTTAATCCAATTCATCTAATGTTTTTCAAGTATCCCTAACTTGTGCCCATCAATTGAGCAAATATTGCCAACAATATTAGATGATGATTTACCTGCTGAGTGTTTGTTGCAAGTGTCTGTATTTGTCCTTGAACAACCTGTGTTCCTGAGACGGGCTGAGCCAGGCGAATATACTGCAGCTGGCCGGTGTTGAGCTGCACCTGCAGGACACCACAAGGGGGCAATGAGGAGCACACATCATTACCTCCAACTAACAAGCATGTTTGCCTGGTCTTCATGTAGCACAGCTGTGCTGCCTTCCCTATTAGCAATTTATAATCCATTTGAAAGGTCCAAATGAAAAAAAAAGTGAAGAGGTTAACATCTACAGTTCTTACTGGAATCTGCTGGATCTCTCCTGTGTTGGTGATGATTTGCTGCATAACCTGCATCGTCTGTCCAGCCGGCTGCGCCGCCTGCGCCTGAGCCTGTCCCTGCGCGGCGGCCTGCACGATCTGCACCTGCTGGCCTTCGCCCACCTGCATGGTCACCGGAGCGCTCTGAAAGAGGGAGCATGGAAGTCATGAGGGTGGGACTGCGGCTTCACACTTAACATACAAGTTGCATTTTGTGTGCCTCAAGTTTGCACCCATGTTAGAATAGACTAAGTTGCATTAGCATTACAGCTCACTGTACTGTGGGCTGGGAAGACCTCCAAAAGAAAGTGAAATTAAAGACGTTTTGAGGAAAGGGGAGAGATGCAAGACTGTGACCCTGGGCCTCTCGTGTTGAACGGAGAAACCTGGGTGCTGACTGCGGAGGTGCGACAGATGATCTCTCCTCTTCAGGAACTGACACCCGATAGGCGACAGCAATTTATTAAGCAGCACAACTTTATCTGGCCCGAGACATGCAGTGACCTCACATAGCATCAAGTAGAGGGCATATGAATTACAGATTTTGTCTGCTCTCCTTTTTTGGTTTTAGGTAGGAGAAAAATATTTAATCATATAAACTTAATCTAATATATATATCAGACACAATACCACTCAACTGTGATTTTAGAGGATTTCGTTCTCACAAAGACTGCATTTAGTAGATCAAAAATACAGTAAAAACATTAAGAAATATTATTTCAATTTAAAATAACCTTAGTTTCAATTTTAATATATTTCATGGCAAAGCTGGCAAAAATGGCTAAACCCTTAATGTCAATAATATTGTTATAAAGCTGTTTTCATATATAATAACAGTTTTCTCATTGCAAAGGTTCCTTTTGAAACCTCACTTTCAGTAACCACAAGACTGAAGTCTGTGGTCACGTCACTCAATAGAGAAAAAGACCATATTACAAGATCTAAGTGAACTAAACTATAAAACAACAGTACTTCATAGTATTTGAATTTGGATTGTTGACAGGATCATTGTACTATGTTAAACAACTTTATTACATTTTTATGACCCCATACGAATTTGTCAAATGCTTGACAAATACCAGTAACTTAATAGTTTTCAGTAATCAGCCCATAACAGGACTGACCTTAATGCACTTAAACACATTGTTGTCATACTTTCTGCTTCTGTTTGCTGCATTGTTTCATTTATAATAGTATATACATAGGATATTTTATCTGATGTATCATTTTTAGATGAAAAATAGCCACGAAAAAGCTCCTTTGGGTTTCAAAGAAAGACTTTTAGTGGAAAAATATGGGCCATTTGGAAGGATTTGAGGTGTTTACCGTGATAGGGGTCGGCTGTGATTGAGCAACCTGCACCTGTTGCAGCTGCTGCATGGTGGTTCCTTGCAATACCTGAGTAAGAGGAGGAAATAATGCGAGAAAGAGAGAGTGAACTTGACAACACAAGCAAGCACATGCAAAGCGCAATGCACTGGAAAGTCGGAAATAGTGTAAAGAAATTAAAGCACGATGGGTCACATGTGGTATGAACAAACACCAGATCCACATTTTTGCAATGACAAAACATGCAAAAAGCTGTTAAAAATAAACAAAGTTCACACCAAGCATGAAAAAAATCACACAATTTCGAATGTACAAATAACACAATAATTACGAGGGAACAATTGTGCATTGAATAATTGAAGTGTTGCAGTAAATATTAGATACTTTGTGTCACTAGTTTCAGATTTGGTGTGAACAGGCATTAACCGAAGCGAGTTTAAATCAGCAGTGGGAATGAAGCATCCGTTATAACAGATGAGTGCAAGCTCTGGTGTAAAATAAAGGCAGTTCACGGAAGATTTGCGTTTGGGGAAATGACTGCATATAGTGGCACAAGGCAGCGAGCAGACAGTGAGATGAAGCTAAACCGATTCCTGTTCTCAGGTATGAAGATGAAACCCCACTAACATTGCTTTTTTTAATTAAAGCGCAAACAGGAGAGATCTTGAGAAGAGCCCTTGAAGGAGCAGGTCACAATCTGACAAATGTCCTGTCAAAATTGTTCAATAAACTTGTGGTTGCCTTTTCCAGCGCATTGATTTTCTGCACCACTATTTTTCTCTCACCTTATTTCTTATTGCATTTATATATACACACACACACACACTAGTATTCAAACGTTTGAGGTCTATACATTTATTTTCTATGTTTTTGAAAGAGGTCTCTTATGCTGACCAAAGATGCATTTATATGAACAAAAATTCATAATAAAATAAAAAAAATTCTAGATTTTTTTTTATACATAAAAAAAAAAATTGATTTATTAGAAATCATGTTTGTACTAAAATACTTTAATACTTAATATTTCAAAAGTACTATTATTAATATATTTTTCATGTGATATATCAGCACTCTAACCTTTGATTTTTTTTTATTTAATTTGAATCTTTGCTGAAAAGGAAAAATCTATAAATCAACATAAAGTGAAAAATATGGGCACAATGCACAATGTAGTTCACATGACGATCCAAATGATGAGATTTGTTACCTAGAAAATGTACACAAACAAATATTTGTCTAACAATCTGCAGCCTGCTGAAGCAGCACTGATCTTTATAGAGAGAATGAGGTTCACCTTTTCATGAGAAAATGAAAAAGATCCTCACACTGCTGGAATTAAACCACTATAACCTCACAAAATAACAGTTAATTACACACAAAAAAAGAGAAGTAGCTTGGACTGCTGTGTTCATGCGTAGATTCTGGACAGATATCACGCGAGAGAGCGACTGGACTCTCTACTGTTCACCTGATAGCAACGTGTGAATGACACCTCTGGGCTTTCAACCTTCACCAATCATGTTTCAAATGATCCTGTAATGGGCTGATCAAAGTAATCAGGGCTCAAGTGTTGTGTGAGAGAGTAGGCACGATAAAGTTTCAGCCTTTTGTCCACCAGACCGTAGTATAATATACACTAGGGTAATTACAAG
This sequence comes from Enteromius paludinosus, assembly GCA_032361165.1. Lineage (NCBI taxonomy): Eukaryota > Metazoa > Chordata > Actinopteri > Cypriniformes > Cyprinidae > Enteromius > Enteromius paludinosus. Next base: position 2,700,369 of record JAUMHQ010000029.1, on the reverse strand, counting down.
GGCAAACAGTGTCCTCCAGATGTCAGTTTTCTGTCCTGTATTGACATATTTCCGATTAAAACAGGAAGTTGGGCAGGACAAATAAAAAAAAAGCAGCAGCCCGTTTCTTTTAAAAAGTCAATAGTCTTTAGCTACATCATTTAGCCATTTAGCATGATTTGCATATACATCTACTGTTTTTCCTATTTAATGTGTATGTTTTCTAAATCTTAATGATGGTTGCGTCTAAAACTCACATGCTCTCTGAATAGGCAACTTCTAAAAATATATATAGTATGAATGCACTCCTGACATATTATATTCAGCATGAATATCATATGACCTATCAGTATCCATCAGATGTGTACTTCGGTAAACATTTCGCCTAATGTTTTATGAATACGGTGAAACCGGACACACTACTGAGTTTACCACCTACTATACTGAAGCGAACCACGCAACTTCAGATCGAGTCTGAAAAGTTTATAGTTAAAAAGCTAGACTCCTTATATGAATTCATAGTTTTGTGCCGAGGACTTGATGATTACCTGGCCCTGTTGGGGCTGAGCGATGATGATCTGTCCGGGCTGTAGCGTGGTGGTGGGAGCAGCCACCTGCTGGCCTTGCTGTTGACCTTGGACCTGCACCGCGCTGGGCTGCTGCGCCAGAGTGAAGTAATACTGGACCGGCTCAGTCGGAGCAACCGACTGACGCACTTCCTCCTACAAAGACAGGCGCGATTATAGAAAAAGATATATGTTATATTGCAGCAGACTTTAACAGGATCTTTATAAATGCAAGAGAGCATCCAATAACCCCATAAACGCACACAGATGAAATCAAGAGTTCATAAGGCCTATCTGCTGGTTACATCTCCATAAATTATTTTCGCTCTGTAACAGTAGAGGCAGGATGAGTATAAATTACTTATAGGCAAAACAAGAGCAAGTAATGCAATCTTCTAGCTGGACAGAAACGAGACCTTTAGCTGCAGTCTGTGGCCTGAACTCCCACGCTCAACCGCAGCGTAATGGCAGGCAATCAGCTGTGCTATTCTGACACACAAACAGCAGGAATACCCAAACGTTTGTACCCAGAAGTGCATCTTTATATTCTGTCTCCATCCATTCCCGAAGAGTTATTTGTGACAAAGAGGGTAAACATCCCTCTCCCAGCTTGGTGATGTCACAGCTGAGAGTGTAGGATGTTTACACACCTGGTCACACACACAAAAACGCCACAGGGCCATAAAGCCATCGGGTCGAACAAAGACGGCGGTTTAGCTGAGCTAGAAGGGCTCGGATCATTGGATATATTGGGTAAACACCTTTCTGCATGTGCAGACTATTCACATTATTTCCAATTACATTTCGTATTTTTAGTCCCTGGCATTCCTGATAGAAGCAAAGTTCAATTTAAGGAATGTTGTATTGATATCCAAAGAAACTCTACTCTCTATATATGAAGCTAAAAATATTATATCACATGCTACAAAAATTATAAACAGATCAGAGAACAGACTTGAAAAGCAGTTTAGATGTTTCTCTTCGTGTTGCTATTGCGCTCTACACAAGTAGACATTTCCATAATTTAATGTAGTGTGTCCCTTAATTCAACTGAAAGAACAAAAATGGCTGAAAAAAGTCTTCTTTTAGTCCCGCTAATCACTGTTCTGCTGTCAGTGCTATGGCACATAACGTCACATGGTTGTTTTTGGAGTCAGGCACATGGTGCTACGGCTGCGTTCGTAGAATAAACATAGAAGAAATGATTAAATGTGATGTCTGGTTGTGCAGAGATAGGGGAAGCAGGGTGCTGCAAACATCCGACTGAAAGCCTTCACAAACCCTACACCCAGCTTCCAGTCAAGGATGTTTACAGCGCCCCCAGGCTGCCAAAGACAACGCAGCAACATCTCCTCTTCACAGACAAACTGTATGATGATGATCAATTTTGACAGCTTGAAGCTCCTCTCTTTTCCGCACCTGTCGTTTTGGAGGCTTGAGGTCATCGCGTGGGACGATGTCAATGAGGAAGTCGAACTGATCAAACTTAGTGATGGCCATGGCAATGTCATTCCTCTGGAAAACAGAAAATAAGACCAGACAGTCAAAAACAAATCCAAAAAAGACTAGAGTCACAGGAGCAGAGGTGACGCACAACTATTAAGAAAGGAATGATTAAGAAATACAATTGTGCAGCACTAAATGTCAATGCAATATGATGATGTATCCTACTCACTACTGTTCTTAGTGAACAGTGACACAATCTCACCCCACAGACCATCTACTAGTGGTATTTTCCACAGGATATTGGCTGCAAAGACCACCCATTGTCACCCCCCAGATCAGCAGCTATTTTTAGCAGCATGATTAATATCTGGTGGTGAAGGGTCACATCCATGCAGTTGTTCCATTGACAACTGTTGTCGTGGCGACACCGATTGGCGTGATGCCTTCACAATGGAACTGTGGGCCAGCTGCAAGCGCACAGGCTGAGCGCTAATACAATCTACATATTAAAGAGACGGTCTAACAGTCATTACAGCTTTGTTCAGTGACAAAACACTATGTCGGAAAAGGCTATGCTGACATTGAATACTGAACTATGATTTCTTGAAATTATATGATCATAAGCTATACATAATATGATATTATATATTTTATGCGCATTTATAGTTTTCATCATTTGAAAAATATCTGTAATCTAAAATTAATTATTTCGGGTTATGGAAACATAATTACATGTCACATAATAATAATTTTTTTTATTAGTAAATAAATATAGATATATATTTTACCTTTGTCATGATTAGTATCCATGCAATAATATGACATAAGAGTATCATTCAGGGTTCAGAACAGTTTTCCACAGCCCAGAGAGGCAAAATCAGGGGAAAAAACATAAGTGGGTCATGGGAGATGTACTTTTAGACTCTATGCTACAGTGGAACAGAGATAAGCCCAGGGAGGGGGGCTTCTGGGGGTCTCTTCCCATAAACAGGCAAGCTGTGTCATGACTACCTTGAATTGCGCGCAGATGAAAATTTCAGATGACATGCGCCTTAAAAACGCTAAAAAAACTGAAAACGCTTATGTTCCTGTACTGCGCATGCGTGAAACGTTAGACGATTCGATCTGCGTCATTTCCACCTGCCGTTTATTTACTTACATTACATATTCTTTGAAGAAAAGCTATCTGGAGCATTTACAAACTGACATTTAATCCTTAATAGGGCTGTCAAAATTGACAGAGAACAAAACAACTGCTGTACAACGCTGTCCGTCATCAGTTGAACTGGTCAGAAAACAGCGTTTTCTGAAATCTCCATTTTGGCCGCAGTTTTCAGAAATAATTGTTTTCTGTGATAAAAACGGGGTTTTCGTGTAAATGAGAGTCCAAACCGCAGGGAAATATCTGCGTTTTCCCTTTGTGTATAAAGTTGAATCCAAAAAACACGATTTTTTTTTATTGGTTAAACTGCTAGTTTACCGTTTTAACAAATAGGCTGAGTTTATGCAACTGGCCTATTACTGTTACAACTGTGCAACAGTTAGCAACATTTTGGCAAAACTTCACAGGCAAAAAATGCCCATTATCTATAGTGTAGTGATGTATGAAGCACGGCACACACAGGAGTGATTTTAACACAACAGATTTCTGTCGGTGAACGCAGTTAAAACTGGAATGCAACTGGAACATGAGCAAACTCTCCATGTGAATTTCGGCTCTGTTAAATCTCTTCAGAAGAGTGAATAATAAAGTTATCTGGCAGGATTGATTTTGCCTAGGAAATTTCACCAAACAACAGTAAACCTTAATATTGTACTCCAAGTATGTTTGAAAATATATGAAATTACTAAACATTGACAAGTGCTCTACAAAAGTAATTCTTTAGCATCAAATTGTCTAAAAATAAGGCAAAATTATTATTTTAGGACATAGATGGCGAAGGAGTCAAGAAACATATGCTGGGCGTAATAGGAAAATAAACCAAACTGAACTACTATACATATGAAGATCACTGGACAGTATAGTGGGTGGTGCTCTGAAATAAAGGGTGGCACTTTTGTGGAGGTGACCCTAATTTAAAACAAGCTCAGGGTCATTTCCTGATACCACCCACCATCTTCCATCTTTTCCTGTCTCCATTACCATCTCTGTCCAAAAAACAGGAACAAACACACACACACACAAAAAAAGTTCTGTCACAGAGGAGACTGGTTTATCTGAGCTGGCTAGAGCAAGGGGTCAAAGGTAAGTCGGGAATGAAGACTGACCTGTAGTGTGCGCCGCTTGTTGTCCTCAGTGTGAATCCAGGCTCTAAGAGTGAGCTCTGTGATGAAGATCTGTGCCGCTTTGGCAAACAGTACTGGTGCCTCAGCACTGATCATCTATGAAGGATAACCAAAGCAAGTCAATACAGGGGAAATAAAAGAACGACATTAAATCCTATCCGGACACCAACTACGCCCATGCCAATCATGTTCTGGCCTGCCATCAGATGGAGGTACGTTTTGGCCTAAGAGGCTACGTCAAGACCTGACCCAAGCTCTTGCCCATGCCGCTGCTCCTGAGCTCTTAATTACCTTGGCTTTTCTCTCTTCCCACTCTAAGCTGTAGGCTATTTCAAGCGTCTGGACAACACCCTGACCTGATGCCTGCTTCCCACGCGGCTAAGGCTAAGATCATGCCCTGTGGCATCTACAACATATCTGTAGCACAAAAGAAAGAAGGAGATATCTGTCTGCTAAGGGTTAATCCAGCTCATTATAAAGGGTTAAACTGTCAAGCAAATAGATCCAACCCTACGTCTAGTCATTTTATTTCTCTCACTATGACTCCATGTAATACTTGGCTCACAGCACTGACCCCTAGCTCTTTCTCAGTGCTGATGCCATGTTCTTATTTATACTTGAAGGTTTATATGCACGCTGCTTTGTTAAAGGATCTAGCAAATAGAGTAAATGTTGGTGATACATTGAACATTGAGGTTGTTATGAGAGAAGTTCTTAGTTCTCGGAAAAAGTCTATTCGGTGTTTACACAATAGTCTATCTAATAGTTTCTCTATTCACAATGCTTGGAAAAGAACAGATTACTGTTTATGTGGTGGTTCAAATCAAACCGCACCGCAGCTGAAGTCACTGAAAATATTAGCTTTTCATTTGGAGAAGACCACAAAACACTCATTTTTTTATTGGAAGTCTTAAAAGTCGACTAGAAAACCCAAACTTTTTAATCAATTTGTCATTAATGGCAATTTGCGAATCATATTTGGATAATTAATTTAATTTTGTACGTGCTGAAACAAATATCTTTGCCAGGGTGAGGTGGAAGGTTGCTAGCATGTCGATATACGGTTGCTAGCGTGCTCTTTCTAGGGAACTAGGAGGTCATTCTAAGACTAAGCAAAAGGATCTTAAAGTAGTGAAGCACCAAAATATTTATTTTACTTACTAGGGATGTAACGGTATTGTAAATACCGTCGTACCGCAATATCAAATTTTTCCAATAATACCGTGGTCGCATGACTAGATAAAATGACAGGTCTTCTGAGAAAAGTTTGCTCAGGCGAATGGAGTGAACGGGAGGTAGCGGGAACTACAATTCCCATCAGCCCAGGTGTTCCCATCATTCTTTGCGGTCTGTTGTCAATAGAGATCAGTGTTGCCAACTTAGCGACTTTATCTCTATATTTAGCGACTATTCAGACCACCTTGGCGACATTTTTCCCTAAAAGCGACTAGCGACAAATCTAGAGTCTCCGGTACTGCCGCGCTAGCGAGAGCCCCTTGTTTTCTCGGCGCATGCACAACTCTCTGCGTCTGTTCTGTTCAGCGAGAGGCTGAGAGGAGCAGGGCTTTCAGTTAAAATAGAAATTATGTTGCTTCTAACTCTATTTTAGATGCAAATAGAGCCAAAAAAATCACAGCGTAGCCATTGTCTATATCTTATGTGTACTTGGTTTCATTATTATGAATTTTAAATATAATTATATAATTATAATCGATTATAAATAATGATTTTAATCTAGATTGACATCTTGTAAGGTAGAGCTAGTTCAGTAGGCCTTATAATGTAGTGCATTTCAGTCACTATTTCATATTCATTCCGTTTTTCTGACAACAGAAACCATTAAATATATCAGTGAAAACAGT
>JAUMHQ010000029.1:2663825-2679694 GCA_032361165.1 Enteromius paludinosus | reverse complement strand
TCATTCTAGGGTCAAATTCTAGGGTTGTAAATGGACCTGTAAAACCGTTTCTGGGCATTTTTTCCCCTTACCTAAGCGACATACCTTCTATGTACATACCAGAGAACAATTTAAAATATTCTCTCAATGCATTCTATGGCACCTTTAATCAGATTGATTCATCCTCTGCAAGAGATCTTCAAAATGCTGATCGATTTTAAACAGTCCAGAGTGGACATCAGTATAATCTGCTTTACATTCATCACAGGTTATCTGATTTCATACAAGACCAAGAACAAAACATTGTAATGCACTAATAATATAAGAAGTTGCTTTTGCAGTTATATTCGTGTCGCAAAAGAACTTGGCACAGGAAGAGTGCATGTGTGTATCTCAGGCGTTAAATTTCCCTAATTGACTTAAATAGACTAATTTGCCTTTTGTAGGTGTGGTTATTGAGAAGTGATGTTTCTGTGCCTTTTAAAGGTCTCTTGTTGTTCATGTCGTCAGTGGTACATCTGGGTTGAGCTGTAATGAGAACGTATAGGTAATATTTGTCTCATACACCTGTTTTTCAACTATAGCAATCACGTCAACATAAATAGCAAATAACTTGTGACTAAGATTATGGTCATGTCAAAATCACTTTATTGTGATGCGCTACAGAGGTTAGGAAAATGAAATGCCGCTCAGGAGACTCCCATTTATAACCCTCTTAATGTCATTAAAAGCATTAAAGGTCTCTTGCTGTTACATTAAACAGTCTTTTTTCACCATTTAATAAACCCTGTCATTGCAAGTCATATTATGAAGGGATATTTTTAAGGGTTTGGAAAATTTTGGTTTTTAATTAATAAATGAGTAGGGTTTTTTTTTTTTTTTTTCTTCCCCTTTCAACTTCAATTAGGTGAATTAGAGGTAATAAACTAGCAGGCTGCCATGCGACTCCAAAGCGATATAAAGAAAGAAGGACAGAAACGTGTTGACAGGTTCATAAACACTGATAAAATAAAGGTCTGGAGTAGCTCCACAGTGGAGCTCTGTTGTAATGCAGTATAAAAAGCATCTGCTAAATGACTGCTTACTGTATATAATTTGCCATAAATGGGAAAAACCTGTTGGAACGGCAGCGCTACATGAGGAATGCTTCTCAGGCAAAACCTTCAACCCCATTTTTCTTTGCTTTTATTGTCCTCTTCATTGCAAAGACCTGTTTTGCCACTTCTGTTTAGCCTTTTTTTTTTTTTTTTTTTTAATGGATGTGTTTTATTTAATGCTGTCAAAAAAGCATCCAAAATAAAAGTTATTTAGATATTTATGAATGATGTATGTATTTATTTACAGACACGTGCATGTATATATTTCAGATGTTTTTTGATATATTAAATAACTTTTTTGTAATGTAAATTATATGAATATAAATACAGACATGTAAATATTTGTAAAATATGTACTGTGTGTGTATTTATATATATATATATATATATATATATAAATAAATGATAACTATACATAGAAGACACGCATATTATGCAAACTTGTATTTTAGACACACTAGGTTCGTTACAATTTGTTATATCATGAGGGAACAGTTACTGTAAATTGAGAAATAAATGTATAAATATGTCTCTTTATTTGATGAACGCTACAGGTTTGTGTAATATCTGTTGATCATGTTCAGCATGATTTGAGATCATCCAAGAACATCTGAATTTCTGTATAAACAGTCAATTCTCAAATATTTTATATAATACATTGAATTATGTTTTTTCATTTCTATTTTTTTATGAGTATTTTCATGTTTAAATAATTAAAAATCAATTGCGGTGTATTTCTAAATGAGGTACTAAAATCTAACAATGCATGCGTTTTGTAACCCAATCCTCAACAATGACATTTCTGACGTCAGGCTTATCTCTGATTTCAGAGGATGTGAAACAAGTTTTCGGTCAGACCACTATACACCAGCACATCCCCTTTAACTGGAACGGTGAATTCGTTCAGCTCCACTTTGGCGCCGATAGGAAGAAACACCTTAACTACAGGGAGTTCACTCAGTTTCTGCTGGTGGGTATGACTGCTGTCTAATTTCTCTCTGATCCACCAGCACCCCACCTTTCCCGCCACGTACGTGCAAACACGTTCACTTTCATACTATCCCCGTCACATACTTTCCTGCACCGCCACAGAGCTTGGATCGATGTAATGTCTTGTTTGGTATATTTTGTGCCAGGTCTCGCCTAGATTGACACACAGTTCTGGGCACCGTTTCCCTCAGCACAACGAGGCATATTGACCTAGTTAGTCATTAATGAAACACTGGAGTTATATTCCTGTGCCAGCATTTGTTTCTCATTAGGTGACGTAACCTCAGTGCAGTCTAGCGATTCCCCTAAAACAGGTAAAGGTTTTCTCCTGCAAGAAGAATAGCAGTATTCCTTTTGTATTTGTGGTGTGCAAGACATTTTCCAATATAGCGTCTAGACCTGAGAGTGGGCAGAGGGCTGTGCCAAGTTTGCATCTACGCTCACTATATCTGAATGAGCTTTTTATATTAAATTTAACTTGGACCAGATGGGTCTTTGGGAAACTGCGAGAAACACGCCGATATTGTGTTTGTGGCCAAGACGGGATTAATTTTGTTTTTGGAACTTAAAAACGATGAAAAAACACATTTCCTGTTTCGTTTATTTCATTTTCTTTGAATTGGCAACTTCTTAATGGTCGTTTGAAGTGATTTGAAAATCCGGTTCGTGTTAACTGTTCGATTTTAGCCAGTACAGCATTGATACAATATTAAGCTGTACTGAAAAACGTAACGTACGTATGGGGGGGGGGGTTGTAGATTCAGATTTACTCTCTATGAAATTCTCTGAATTATTTTCTTTCACTTTATGAATGGTTGATTTCCAAGACTGACTTCATGTCAACATGACCACCTGCAAATATGACATGTTCAGAAATCTGGCTTTGCTGTCAGAAACGTTCATAGCCAAAGGTCTGAGATCCAATTACAAGATGCAATTTCTTTAACTTAAACATTGATGATGCGATTTTTAAGACTTCTCAGATATTTTTTTAAGCAGCTGTTTAAATGCAGTTTTAATACCAGCGCTTGAATTGAAATAATTGACCCAAACAGAGGTGGCTCATCAAAACCAAATCCAAAGACAATTAAAGGCACAATAAATGCCACGGCGGTTTCCATATTGGCTTTCGGGGGTTCAGTTCTTCTCCTCCCTAAATAAAAAGCATGCTTTTGAAACTCTCACAGTTGCTATAATTTAAGGTTTTAAGAGACTAACTGTAAACTGTAAGGTTCAGTTCCACAATTATTATGCAATTCCACATGCTTGTGGCTGGAGCAGCACAATGCAAGACAGGAAAAATCTGTAGCCAGATAATATTTTGCTCTACCTCTGCCCTTGTTTTATTTATTTACACTGCTGCTGGCATTTCCTCCTCATTTAAAACATTGTTTGTGTGTTTTCAAAAAGCACGGGAGCATGTACAGTGTACGATGTAAAGTCAGCTTCTTTGTTTTTCCAGCATTTGCTTTAATGCGATTTGCAAATATTCAAATAAGTATACTGATGTGAAAAATAGGTTAATAATAGTGAAATTACAGGCAACAATCTGGTACTGTATTATGGCTGTATTTTTATTAGGACAGTGACATTTCTATAATATCAGAAATAGGTTAGCATAAAGTCTGACATTCAAAGCGTTGACATTTTCTCTAATAGTGTTTTGTGAGCAGACGTTTCTTCTATACGAAGACACGTACAATCGGACAGCAGACCTATGTTTCTAGTGTTTTGGAGCGGTAGCTCAATTATGCGGGAGGAAAGAAAAACAGCTCTCTTTAAAAGCCTGAGAGGTGTAAGACAGTCTCATCTCCTGATGTGATACTGCAGCCGTTGTAGATGAGTTGCGCAATCAACAAAATGAGAGTTTCCTCTCCAAACGTCTTTTCAGCAGATGTCTTAAAGCAAATAAATTAATTGAAAATAACAACAAGCACATAAAATAGTCGTGAGCGTATGAACTGATGCTTTTAATAAATAAATATTTTTTACATTTAAAATATATGCATATTTTTGTAAAATAAATGGTATAATTAATAAATAAATATTTTTTACATTTAAAATATATGCATATTTTAGTAAAATAAATGGTGTAATTGATGCATATACATTTTTATTGTTTTTAATATTTTCAGATATTTTCTCATTATTTTTACTTGGTCTTATATTTAATTTTTATATATCATCTGCAGCTGGATACTATTCAAAGAAATGCTTTGCATTTGCATTTTTACTTAATTAAGGCCAGCTGTACATAATGGATTGCATGCATAAAATCACATGCATGTAATATATCTGTGTGGTTCTTTTTTTTTCAATACAAATCACTCCAATTCAGCATTCTGTAAACTAGCAGCATGCACAGACTGATTGACGTATTGTGTTGCAGGAGATGCAGCTAGAACATGCCAGACAGGCTTTTATGCAAAGAGACAAGGCCAAGACAGGCACCATCACCGCTCTGGACTTCAGGGACATCATGGTGACCATCAGACCGCACATGCTCACACCGTTTGTGGAGGAATGCTTAGTTGCTGTGAGTTTGTTTGTTTTTATTTATGTTTTAGCTATTTTAGCCAGTGGTTGCACTGTATGACAGTTTTGTGATAGACTTTTGTTTTACGTAAACCACTGGGAGATATTTGTTTGCTAGGTGTATGTGTGTAAGCGGTCTGTTTTATACACACTCGGTGGAGTCTGTCATTTTCTCCACGGTTTGTGCCTCATAAACCTTGGGATTCTAGGAGATGTTTGTAAACACACAATTTCGAGGCCATTAGAAATAAATTAAAGACAATGCGCTCGTCAGACCCAGTCTATACACTCAATCCTCTAATTTAGATGCCTTGCAAAACAAGACAGGAGGTGTAAACATTTTATCCCATCTACATAAAGGTTTATACTTTTTATGGGCAGGTTTATGCTGGGAGTTTACAAATGGCATCTTGGTTAAGGAAACTTCAGAGCAGGTCAGATTTATTTTTTTTTGTGGCTGCAGGTAGACGCCACCATTTCTGCAAAGCACACAGCGCCATCTAGTGAGAGACAATCTGCTCTCGCTTTCCTTTCCTATCCCTCCAAGGCCTGAAGAAAACTATACACGCACTTTTTCAGTCAAACTACAATTCATCTGGTCATCAAATATATATAAAAAAAAAAGTTATATTTCATAAATGCTTATTATTTAAGCATAAATGAATTAGTCTCTGGCTAGTTTCCTTTTTCCTTTCCCTGTTTTCTTTTGCTATCAGAGAGGCAAGCAGAGTTTTCACACTAAGCATTCTGTCAGATGCTATTTAAAGATTTACCTCATGTTAGTTTTCTACTTTATATGTCCCTCTTCTCATAAAACAGTTTAATTAAAAATGGCCCTCGAGCTTGAATCCCTCTGAAATTACCAGTGTGCCTCTCTGTGAAACACATGTATTTATTTAGCGCTCTGTGGGGTGGAAGTGCTAAAGATGTCGCCGCACTGTAGCTTGATTAATGTTTGGCACTCCATAGAATTCTCAGCTATTTATCACCTCTGTCCCTCGTAAAAGGATGTCTTCGTTCAAATGTCTGTGTGTGCGTCTGCCAATTTTGCAGGCAGCCGGTGGCAGTACGTCACATCAGGTCAGCTTTTCCTACTTTAATGGCTTCAACTCTCTGCTAAACAACATGGAGCTCATTAGAAAGATCTACACCACCCTGGCAGGCAACCGCAAAGATGTGGAAGTTACTAAAGGTTAGTAGTGTTTTTGTTTTAGTCCTGTCTTGTTTTGACTTTGTCCTGCCCCCCTTGATTAGGCTGACTTTATGTGCCTCAGAAACACACAAAAAATACTCACAGTGCGTTGCTGGAGATATCAGAGTTTGTTTTTCATGGTTATGTGTTTGTTTGGGCAATATGGTTACTTGTATTTTATTATACACACACACACACACACACACACACACACACACATAATAATTTTTTTTTTTTAGAAATGTTCTTATTAGTATTTTAAAAAATGTCTTATTTAATTTTTTTGTTACTCATCAAATTCTTTTTAAATGTAAAAAATGTCTTGCATATTGTGCACTTTTTAAAAATTCTATATTTCTATAATGTGTGTAATTTTATATAGATACATATGTAAAAAAATAATTAACTCATACACAATCCATTTTTTGTCTGTTTCTGCAAATAAACCTGCTGATGATTGGTTTTGTGATCCAGGGTCACATATGTACTTGTATCTTACTCCAATTCTTTCTTTTTCTAAACCAACCCATGTTTTGCTACTCTATTGTTTATCATATATATATATAAATTTTTTATAAAATATGTTAAATAAAAGGTTACATTTTGCTTGATATTATATATTTAAAAAAAACTTTCTTACATTTGTTGTGAACTTTTAAATAAAGATAAATAAAATTGTTCATAATCAAATGGTAAATTTACTCTCTTAAACTCTTCTAATTATTATTATTTCATTAATGAATGATAGAGGATGAGAGCACATTAGAGGACGATACATAACTTTGAAAAACCTGTCAATATCCCTTCAAGGAGGGCGTTAAAAAAAGCCCCCAAAACCTTAAAAAACCCTTGGTCTTTGTCTCCCTGGCCAACTGCTGACCTGTGAAACAGCCCTCATAGTCTGGCTGCAATGGAGCTCTGCGTCTTGGACACACACTCTTGCTGTACACACCCAGCCTGCGATGCTATCAGCCCTGTGGAGACCAGGGCCAGGGGTGGGGAGGCTACATTTACCGCTGCTGTTCCCACAGAGGCTGTAGGCCGCCATCGGGCTCCGCTGGGACCTGTGCGTGCGAATTTCCATGTCTACTTCTCTTGTTGACCCACAGCTGATTGGTTCCGTATGTTTTGAGCGGTATGCCGAAGCATAGTTTCGTCATTGCAACAGCCGCCGTTTGCCACCTGGGGAAAATAGGGAACACATCATCCTTCAGGAAAGCAGCAGATGCAAAAAAAGAGCTTGCAAATGTATAAAAACATTTAATGTGGATCAACTTACTGATTTTTGGTCATTCTTCACTTCTGATATGACCTCGTGAATTCAGTCTTACTTTGATATTTCAAAGTCTGTTTCATTTTTTGTAGAATCAAATACAATTTTTGGCAGTTCAAATGCTCTTGGCGGCATGTTCCTTATACTTATCAGTAGCCGGTGTTTGTTTTTGGAGGGAGCTGAAGAGACAGATGCCCTGCGTGATCTTTGATTGGTGCGTTCTTCACACTTCACAGCGTGTTTAAGGCCAGGGTAAGCTGAGCTGACCTTGATTCAATAGGCCTCTGTGTAAGAACACTTGCTGCCTTTTTTCAGTGTAGTCACTCTATACCTGTGCAGTGGGAATCCCACTGTTAACCGGCCTGTGTTCGTTCTGCTCATTACCACTCTGCACTTAACCTACACAACCAACTGATATCCAATACAAGTCCAGACTCAATGATTTACTAAATATTTGAATTCATTATTTACAACATGAGCAGGTGGGATATTTTCATGTAAAAGACATAGTTTGTCAATAGAGCAGCGATACATTTTTCTGGACAACTTAAATATTGTAATATGAACTAAACTCTGAACTAAACTTCAAATCAAGTGAAGTTTATGTTAATGAAAGATGGTGCAAGGTGTTGTACTTATATGGTAGTTTTAAATGCAAGCGAGTAAGTGTATTCGCCCTTGAGGAGGTCTTCTACGAGGCTGATAGTGAAGAGCAAATGGCCCAGATGTGATTCATTTGAGATCTTACCTAAAATGTTATTGTGCAACTAAGGGTTAGTTGTGGATAATGTTATTAACATATTTTTATTTTCTTTTATTTTTAACAAGCACCAAATAAATTGAATTCAAGACACAAACATGCAATATCTAATGTGAAAGAATAATTGTTTTCAATGTAACTTTCTAATTCGAAGTAAAATGTCCTTCATTTTCTTCGCTTACTGCTTACTACTAAGTGTTCACTAAATGTGCTGCCCTTCTCGAGACACAGTGATGCTGACTTTCATACGAATTTCACCTATTGACCTATTGTAACATTTTTGCATCATTTGTATGCAGATGCCACTTAATTTAAGATTTGATTTAGTTATTTAGTAATATATTGTGTGGCTTAAAGGAGCAGTTCATGCCAAAATGGACTATTGTCATCATTTACTCACCCCAATGAGTTGCTTTCTTATGTTGAACATCATAAAAGAAGGATGCTGGTAATCAGACAGTTGATGGTCCCCATTGACTTCCATTCAATTGTTTTTCCTACTATGGAAGTCAATGGGGGCCAACAACTGTTTGGTTCTTCAAAATTCTTCTAAATATAAACTTTTGCATTCAGCGTAAAAAAGAAACTTTTATAGGTTTGGAACAACATGAGGGTGAGTAATGATGACAATTTATTTTTTGGGGTGAACTATTTCACTATTAAGTGTCCAAATTAGTTACAGTTGAAAAGTTTGGGGTCAGTAAAATTTGTTTTGTTTGTTTATTCATTTTAAACAAATGAATACTTTTATTCAACAAAAATGCATTATTATTGGAATTTTAGCATTAATTAAATGTTTGGGTTTTTTTCTCTGTTTTGCAGAGGAGTTCATCATCGCTGCCCAGAGGTTTGGCCAGGTGACCCCTATGGAAGTGGACATCCTGTTCCAGCTGGCTGACCTGTCTGAGCCAAGAGGGTGAGTCACATGACGTCAGGGCCCTGCTTAATCATGGTCTGAGAGTCTCTCCCCATCAGGAGGAGGGTTCTAGGCTCAGCCATAACATACTTCAGCTCAGCCTGTGTTTCAGATCCCTCTAGCCACTCTCGCCATCTAAAAACAGCATTGTTTGACTCTTCTGTAATTATATGTGAAAAGTTTTCTGGTCTCTCTATTCTGAGTCTTGTTCTGGCAATTGGATAGTCGATGATACATGACTCTTCCTATTATTGTACAGCGGGAGGTTTTGAACACCAGCTTGTTCTAACTTTCCTGCGGCATGTAGCGGCACACATGTTTCCAGACTACTGTGACTGCTGCAGAGTTTTTATCAGAACTGTAATGAGCTTGGAAGTATATTTACAAAATATCTGCTCTGAGCCATAGAGCGGTGTAATCATGGTGAGTTAAACCCTACTTTCCAAAACCAAAGATATCGCATGAACGTTTCTGAAGAGTCAGATGCCACGGCCTATGAACTGACTTCTGACACTACTGGGTAGGTCTCAGATGGAGCAAATGGTGATCAGAAGTTGGTTTTTGGACATTATTATTTCTTTGCAATTTGATACTGCAATTACCCACCTCACTTTGAGTCAAGATGTTGGAGGTTGTTACTTATGAGGGTACATTATACCAAGTTTCCTTAAACATCTTTGAGAAGTTGTGCTATGAAAAGACAGAAAAAAGGAATCTGTTGATTTATGTCTGCCCATGTTTTTTTTTTTTTTTTTTTTTTACAGACGAGTGGGTTTAGTTGACATTGAGATGATTGCACCTCTGGAGGAGGGAGCTCTTCCTTACAACCTCGCTGAGATTCAAAGACAGGTAACCCTCACAAACTCAAGTATAAACTTGTCTTAAATGATTATAGTGGTGGGTATAAACTGGGCCTTGGTCCACTAACTTTTGGGACACTATGACTATGTGCTTCTTGATTGTAGTTGGTAAAGCATACAGTGCCATCAGAAAATATGCACTTTTCTTTCATTTTCCTGCATTTCTTAAAAAAGACAAACACATAGCGCATGCATAATGATATTCACACATAACAAAATTGTATAAATCAATGCTACTAAACACATGCAATCTAAATTTACATCATGAACATACACTACCATTCAAAATGTAACGCCAGACTGCTTTTATTTGATCAACGATACATTAAAAAGGTGCAATATTTTCTTGTTTTAATATAATTTAAAATGAAGTAATTTTATTAATTTAAATTTGATCATTTATTAATTTGATGGAAAAGGTGAATTTTCATCTTCATCACTTCTATTCTTCGAGTGATTTTTCAGAAATTGTTCTAAAATGCTGATTTGCTGCTTTAAGAAATGTTTCTTATTCTGAAATTTTAATTTTTTTGTGGAAACTGTACGGCTCCTTCAGGTGTTTCAGGATGAGTAGAACTTTAAAAAAACAGCATTCACTTAATATAAATGTCTCGCTGTCACTTTTGATTTTATTGATTTCACGAAAAAACAAAACTAAGTGCTGACAGCACACTTTTGAACTGTATTGTGCATAGATGCATAGAAAAAATAAATAAAACTCTAAACTAGAATAAGGCTTTTTCTCCATGCATTAACAGTATGAGATACTTAGTAAGACGTTACGGAATTTCTGATAAACGAATGTAGTGGAATTTATCCTGAGTTCTGGGAATGTTTTGTGTACTTGAATTATTTTGACAGTGATTGAATGATTTTGACTCTCAGGTTAGCACACTTGTAACTGAAATAGCAAGTGGATTTGGACACACCCGTAGTGTATTGTTCTATTTTTTTCTTTCGTTCTGTCATTGCAGAAATGTGACTTACATATCCTTTGATGAGTTGTATAGTTATCTAAATGTGACACTTTTACTGTTATTGGTTCACTCATTTTTTTAATGTCTCGGTTGCTAAAGTTAAAGATATGTTTTGAGAACGTGTGTTTATAAGTAAGTGCTGCATTATTCATCATTAAAGCGATGCATTATTTCCAGCCCCTCTGAATTTTTCCGTCAGCTACTGCTGAGCTCTCATCTTTGCTTTGACCAGAGCAGTGAAAGAAGAGAATATCTGAATCTGTCATCAGCACACAGATCACACATATAAAAAGCTGTAAATGAAACGCAAGCCCAGCAGTCGAAGAAACTTATCAACGTCTGATGGTGAGATGAGGGGAAATGAAAACAGACAGAAAGGCTCGAAGACTCTACAGGGAAAAGAAAGAGAGTGTGTCTGTGCCTAGATATTCCCTCTTTATTTTATCAGAAGTTCTGCCTCCAAACACATTGAGGGCTGAGTTATTTCTTCGTGCAGGGCCATACGAAGCGGGGGCCCGGGACAGAGACGCCAGTCCCACCACAATGAGCTGCTTTGGGCTGTGGTCTGGCCTTATGGGCTGCTGGCCAGCTCTCCCTCACCACTCCCCCCAACACAGTTCATCCCACACCCTTAACCCCTCAGTGAGTCTGGGAGGGGGGCACGGTTACCTTGAGGTTCCTGACAGGTGGTCTCGGGTAGGCCGGGCGACTGTATCTCCGGCGGGGAATGCAGCATGGGACGCTTGGATGGTTTTGGCTGGCCTTAATTCGTGTGCTCTGTCTTAACTGTGGGGCTATGGCCGTGGCTCGAGCACTGATTGAACCCAGTTGATTGTGGTTTCTGCTTGTCCTGACTAACACTATGATAAAAGTAGCATTTCTCACTATCTAGGGATGCTGGATCAAACTAAATTATGTGTTTTATTACATTATAAAATCCTAACAGAAAACAGAATGAAATTTTGTCAGCGGTTAGTAAAACGTTTCAACAAGCATTCTTCGATTTTCCACATTCATTTTAGGTTAATAATTCATCAAAAGTAAATTAAAGCAAATGTAAGTGGATTTCTAGAAGGCTTTTTTTTTTGTAAACCGATTGGAGATGGGTAATAAAAAAAATAAATAAATATATATATACATACACTGTGTTTGTGTATAGTAAATAAAAAAGAGAAATGGAAAAAGGCTACAGAACACATTTTTGGCTTTTGATAACAGCTTTTAGTTTTTATTTATAAGCTATAATATTATGTTATTACATTTAATAAGCAGGCATTTTCATCCAAAGCGACTTACAAATGTGTTATATAATTATATTATATTTAGTGCTGTCAAACAAGCACAAAAATGTGTTATACACAGCACGCAAACATTGTGTAATTTATTATATAAAGACACACAAACAGCATATATTTAAAAAAAAAAATGTAAAATGTATTTACATATATATTCATATAAAGTATATGATATGTAAATATATTAAATATGTAAACATAACATATTTTTCTCAAATATATGCATGCATGTTTGTATATATATATATATATATGTATATAATACAGATTACACACATAAACAAAAACTTTTTTTGGGGTTGTGAGTGGTTAATGGTAATTAGTCGTTTGACAACACTATATTATATTTATTTAAATATTTATAGGATTGATAACTGATCATTTATAGGACTGATTTTCTTGTCTTTGTATTTTCTCTGTCCACAGCAGTCTGGTGGGGATGTGTCTCGCTCCGTTCTGCTTCAGGCTGCTGAGTCGGCGTACAGGTTCACCCTGGGCTCTGTAGCTGGAGGTGAGTCGGTCACAGATCATTGTGCACCACTCCTTTACCTGAGCCTGCACCAGAAGCAGCCCCTCCTCCACACGACCGATAGCAGGACTGGACAAAAAGAAAAACAAAGCCTGCCCTATTGCCTTCTTAGAGGGCTAGTTCTCCAGTTTAATGAGGTTGTGCACCATGGGAACCTCCTGGGTAGATTCTTTTGTACCTGTCAGTGATCAGAGGTGTGTGTGTGTTGGACTGTGTGTATGTAAGGAGGTGGTGCTTGGCCCTGTGTTTGGCTCCAGTCTGGCTCTCTCTGAGGAGACAAGGTAATAAGGAGGTAGCGCAGGGCGACTCAGTCTTTAATTAAGCCTGTCGGTGCTGTATCCCCTTTGTGTCCACCCCAAAGTTGTCAGATAAGAATTGACTGATGTTTTCTTCCAAAATATCCTGACTTACTTTCCGTTCATTCTTTTTTGGTGTTGTTTGATGTGTCCTTCATCAATGTGCACCCCCCACCCCATGTGTCCTTCATCAGCCTGCACATCTCTTTAAAAGAAGAGTTCACCTACAAATTAAAATTTGCTGAAAATGTACTCGCTCTCAGGGCATCCAAAATGTAGATGCAGTTTGTTTCTTCATTGGAAGAGATTTGGGGAAATCAAGCACTACATCGCTCACCAATTGATCCTCTGCAGTGAATGGGTGCCGTCAGATTGAAAGTCCAAACAGCTGATAAAAACATCACAATAATCTACAAGTAATTAACCAGAGTCTTGTAAATGAAAAGAAACGAAACAATCATTAATGCATTTTAAACCATTGCTCCTGGCCAAAATACCAATTTGTAATTCATAACACTTCTGTCGTCTTCTCACGTCAAAATCTGCTTTCTCTCCTGAGAAATAACTTCACCAAAGAAACTGAAACATTATTACTGAAGTTATAACCCGGAGGCAAAAAGATGAGACAATCTTCATTTTAATGTTCAAAACACAGATTTTCACTTCACAAGATGTTAATTGATGAGCTGGAGTATTGTGGATTACTTTTGGTTTAGTGTTTTATCTTGTTTGACTCTTATTCGGACGGCACCCATTCACTGCAGAGGATCCATTAATAAGTGATGTGATGTTATATTTCTCCAAATCTCCAAATCAAACTCATCTACATCTCACATGGCCTGAGAGTAAATCCATTTCTTAGCAAATCAAAAGTTTTCCTTAAACAGTCTTACTATTCTATACCGTACATAGTTTTAAACAAATTTCCTCTCATGACAGCGGTGGGTGCCACTGCCGTGTACCCCATCGACCTGGTGAAGACCCGCATGCAGAACCAGCGCTCTTCAGGTTCCTTTATGGATGAGCTGATGTACAAGAACAGCGTTGACTGTTTCAAGAAGGTGGTACGCTACGAGGGCTTCTTTGGTCTCTACAGAGGTCAGTGGCTTCGTGCAGCCAAGCCATCGGGCACGCACCAACAAAAAGCGTTTTCATGAAAGCCAGGGGCAGGTCATCTTCCCTCTGACCTTACTTGCTTTGAAGAGATTAAGTCTACCTTTGCTGCTTGAGGGGACAATGTGCAGAGCATGAAAGGGCACATACCAGCACAGGAACTTAACAATGAAGAACATGAATGCACTACGCAGTCAATGGCGCTCAGATAATGAGTATCTGCTCTGCTTTTAGAGCTGGAACATGAGTTTTTAAAGCATTCTGTGAGGTCACAGATTCAAATTGTGATTGCAAGGTGCAATTGCCATGTGACCTCCATTGAGAACACTAACTACTGGTATTTGTCAATCATAAAGCTGACAAAAGAGAGGCTGAGATCTTCATCACCCGTGTAGAATTATAACAGGGGGATGGTATGAAAAATCAGTACTCGTTTTAGTGAAGCATATCAGAGCTTTATGACAGATAACACTATATTTGAAGTGAGCACTAAGTGCTGTTGTTTTACATATAAATAGTTTAGTTTTTAAACAAGGAAGTGGGCATTCCTGGCTTTTAGCAAATGCATTAAATATATTTTAAAGACCAACACACATTTTAGTGTACGTGTAGTACACAATTGCCATTCCATTTCTATCTTGATGTGAAATTATAGACATGCAACTTCAAAAAAAAAAAAAAAGTTATGTTTGAAAATATTTGCATTTCATTTTAAAAGAAGCTTTAGCATTTTTTTTTCAGCTTTTCCTATCAGATCCCTTAAATTTGCTATTATTCAAGTCACAAATTTGCTCCGGCACAGTCACACTGATTGTAGATGCTTAGAAATTGGTAAAGACAACAGCCGATGATGTCACTATCCAGGCAAACGCAAAACAATCAGCAGTATGCGAGAACAATAATTGTTTACGGGAATCGCAACGGATGATTAAGCTTGAAAAATATTTTTTTCTAATTCATCTGCTTGCATATAAACACAAATGCACTCTGTAGGCAAATGTTTGTATTTATCTTGCTGTGTGGCCTATTTAAACTTGTATGCCATGCCCACATTGCTGCGCTTGTTTGTTACTGCCGGGGGTGGGTCATCACTTTTAAATCAGATTATTTAGTTTATTTTTGTCTAAGCCAGAAATCTGCGTTGTAATTGAGGGCTGTGTAAACTTTGGTTAAGGCTGTTTTTAAAGGGAAAGAGAGTTTGTAGTACTGTTAAGTTTCCAATATTTAAACACTCCACATCAATAGTGTTCATTAGTGTGTGGATGATTGGGAATTGGAGGCAGCACTGCAGCTTTTATATTGAGGAAAGTCGTGCTTCCCTTACCCCTGTCTTTTTTAATCAACTTGTTTTCTAATTATAGGCCTTGTACCGCAGCTTCTGGGCGTGGCTCCCGAGAAAGCCATAAAGCTTACAGTAAGTGCTCTGCCTTCACCACATCAGCGTGGCCTCTTAAAACCAAAGCCCTTAACTCCTCAGAAATACACCCCTCTGTTTCTCCCGCCTGCTGCCTGACTTCAGTGCCTCGCCTTAGCCCCTTGAAAAAGAAGTGAATCTGTTTTCTGTTTGATCCCTTGTCAAAGCAGTGTACATACTTGCATTCTTGACTCGGGCATCAACAGGCTCACTTATACTTTATTTCCCACAGTTGCAGCTTTTTCACGAATTCACGGCTTTGTATCTCACAGTGACATCTTTGTGTCACATTTGGAGCTTTATATCACAATTTATTTTTTCTTCTTCTTAGAATTACTTTATATTTTACACTTGTGAATTTATATCTCATAATTGTTGTGACTTTTCATAAAAAATTGTAACTATAACTCAAAACATTGACATTTTATATCAAAATTATAACTCAAAATTGCAACTTAATATATATATATATTAGTGCTGGGCCGTTATAAAAAAAATATCGCCGTTAATCTCTTCCCAAAGTTGGGTTGGAGTCTATACTACAAGCTATGGTGACTTTCATGGTGAGTTTTCTAAACTACTGTACGTGTGAGCCTCGATCCTTATCACCTGTCGTCCGTGATCTTCATATACCGTTTGGAGC
>JAUMHQ010000029.1:2647917-2663725 GCA_032361165.1 Enteromius paludinosus | reverse complement strand
GTTCCTTCCCCTAGGGCTCGGCGTTCGACTTTCCGGCTCGCTCCCAGGACAGCACGCCAAATACGCTAAATTTTCATAATCATAAGGAAGCGCGAACTCGTGAAATAAGTGTATTATGCTTGAATTAGGAAAATAAATGCTAAAATAACAGAAGAGACCTGTGTAATATATATAATTATTATTTTAAATGTCTTATTCTAATCCTGCATTCATTTAATCAAATACTGTAAAAATTTAAACGGTTTGATATTATATTATATGTAGCTTATTCCTGTAATTTATGATTTGCTGCTCAATATTATACAAAAACTATTTGTACGCCACAGTTGAGCAGTCAGAATCAAGTATTCCAGAAACTGTGCTAAAATAGAGAAAATAACACGTGGGTATATGGAATGAATGAAAAGATGGATTTCATATGTGGCCATTGTGAAACTCTATTCACATGCTTTTTCCTTTGTCATAAATCTACATAAGCACATAGACATTGACATGTTTATTTTATTGCTTATGCGGACACTCAAATTTAGATTTAGATTTAGTCGTTTTTCATATTCATGTCTGGTTTTGCTGCTTCAAACGGATCTGAGCTACATGATTATGATTTCATTCAGGCTAAAATGGTAAGACGATGTCCTAAAATAGGATTTGTGTCCTGAATGGAAAGTTTTTTTGTTGTTTTTTTCAAAGGGAAGGCAAGAAACTGGTTCTGGTCTATTCATTTATTTAGCGTTCCATAACTTAAGGGGAAAATATTCTTGTTTTCACTATTGAGACAGGCTGTTTATTCTTTTTGACAGGACACAGCAGAATGTGAAGTTTCCCTTTGCTCCTCCTCCTCATCCATCTTCTCTCTCTCTCTCCTCACCACAGAAAACCAGCTGGCGCAGAGCCTACTCCCAAGTCTCGGATCAGCCTCCCGGCGCCCAATCCTGACCACATCGGTGGCTTCAGGTTGGCTGTGGCCACATTTGCTGGCATCGAGAGCAAATTTGGACTGCATCTACCACGATTCCGAGCGCCTGCCGCCCCACACGTTTGAAGCAAACGCATCCACTTCAGCTGCCCTGCAGCAAACCAGCATATGAATCTCTTCCTTCTAGTTGGGAACATAAAACCTTTAGCAGATGAACTGGACATAATGTTTTATGCGATTGTTAGTGCAAATTACAACTTTAAAGTACACCGTAGATGGGATGATGTTTCATATTTTTGAATTCTACCACAAAGTCCTGTATTGTTTGGTGGGGTTGTAGCGTGACTTTGATTTATTTCCAAATGTAAAGCAACCATTTAAAAAAAAAAATGTTTTGGTTTTGGCATCCTTTCAGTTTTATTGTTTTTTTGTTTTGTTTTTATTTACCTGGAAAAAATTTAGCATTTTTATTTATTTATTAAATTAAATTATTTATTTATTAATTATGCATATTGCAGGGTTATAAACCACTGCAAGCGAATCTGGTCGGAAATGACCAGGTTGTACTGTTTAAATGATAGATGTGCAACTGTTTACATTTTCTTTTCTCTTCCTAAACTATTTAAGCTCATAGCACTCATCACATTTGAATGAATGTATTATAGTATTTCATATTTATGCTTGTATAGTGTTAAATTTGCGTGTTGGGAGTCTACACAGTGGCAGTTTATGCTCAATGTGAAATCAGCAGTAAGTTTTACAGATTATATTTGTCGGTACTGTATTTCTCAACCCCTTGGAAAATTATGTGAAGACTAATTGAGCTGTACAGTAGAGTTGATTGTACATATAGCGTGGAAAGATTGTGCCTTGTGTGGCAGCAATAGATGCACTGATGGGCAGACAGGTTTATTAAAAGGACATCAAACAAAAACGGTTGCTAGAAGCATCTTTTATTTGCCAATACTTGTTTTATTTAGCCACACACTTTTAGTACGCACATACCTGATACCTGCTTGCATCGCTGGAACACTGACGAGAAAGCTACTGTGAGTATTGTTGACACAGTCACTAACTATATATATAACTTAATATTCCAATGCTTCATGCAGGGGCTCAGTACAAAAATATACACACACACACACACACTATTCAAGTAAAATAACCACAAACCAACATCGAAGATGCCTTTCTAGCAACAGGTTATTACAAATTCACATTTTTGAAATGCACATTTCCAAAAATGGTATTAACTGATTTAGCATCAACGTTAAATGCCATCACGGTAATGAGACGTAACGTAAAAATACAATGAACTCTCGCACAACAAAACTACATAAAGCGCACGTAAATGAAACCTTGTTTTAATGCTTAGTAACAAACCCAATAGTACACCATTTAAGGGACAGCTCACCTAAATATGAAAAGCAGTCATTTAATCGCCTTCATGTCATTCCAAATCTTTTTGACGTCATTGTGTGGGCCACAAAATAGCTCATTATCCACGTTCATTATGGAATGAGGGTGGTGAGGAAAGGAAAGTTGCAACGTCTGTTTTGCTGTTATGACAAACACACTTTGCCAATTCTATAAATTATTTTTAGAAATTCAACCTTATGACCGGGCTCAAACAAGTTAGTCTTTTCAGTAATTGGTCTTGTCTACACATTTCAGCTCATAAAAGTAATTTCGTGATTTAGACAGCATTGGTCGTCTGTGTTTATTTTACATGCATTCCGCGAGAACCACTCGATAGAAAGACTCGAACTCACATTCACAATATGATTCAATCGCCTCAGCTTACACCGTAGATTAGCCTGCACATGACGAAAAAAAAAACAAAAAAAAAACCTTGGCGCTAAATGTGCGTTTGTGTTTAGTTTAGCCACGTGTAAAGGGTAGCGTAAATCACGCATATTTGAGGCTGCATCCGAAAGTGCAAAACACTACGTATGCCCGAATTCACAGTATTCATAAAACAAATGGAGAAAAATACATTTTTTATTTATTGTAGAAAGCACTGACTGATCTATATAACTGATTAGGCTATAGTTAATTATAGATCAGCTTAAGTATATGTGACTTCCGGTTCATGAACAGGCGTTCTAACATTTTATCCTACCCGTCAGATTTTGCTACCTCCTATAAAAAAATAGGCATTACAATTTGATATCAGAAAATGCTACCTGTTGAATTATGTTTTGCATTAACAGTAAGGGTAGGTTTAGGTTTGTTTGAGGTGTAGACATTAATAAAACATAATTTAACAGGTAGCATTTTCTGATATCAAATTGTACTACCTATTTTTTCATATGAGGTAGCAAAATCTGATAAGGTAGGATGAATCGTTACACCGGCTATATGAAGAATAAAGTGCAATTTGTAGTGCAATAAACCGTAAAACTGTTTGCGCTACAAAAAATACTGTTCATAATTAAGATAATACATATAAATAATATGGTGAGACAGTTTCCTATATCAAGCTGCACACAAGGAGCTGTTTTGTACAGCTAAAAATAGGTAAGAGTGGCAATAGGAAGCAAAATCACAAACGTAGTAGACTATGTTTTGATTACATTGACATCACACATTCATACTTAACAGAACGTTTCTTAAAGTACAGTAGGCCTACCTTTTCTGAGAGTAGGCTATATGCAATTTCAGATGCAGCCAGCGTAAATGATTAACCTCAGGATTTTAGGCTTTTTCAGTAAACACTGATTATTCATGGTTTGTACTCTAAACCAGTTAACCACTTAAGTTTTTAAAGACTGTATTGGTCATGTAAGTTCACAGTTCAGACTACCTACACAACATTAAACTAGATACTAACCCTTGACCCCAACTTAAACCCTACGTTCGCTATAGCCTTGGTAGCAAATTCTGATAGCACAGGCCTACATTTTGTATTGATTTGATCCAAAGAAGATATTTCTTCTTTGAGTTGACCAACAGAATCGATGTGGCTTAAGTGGTTTGGAGAAAAAAATAAAAAAGTGCACTGTTTTTACCCATACCTAGTAACAAATGTTTCATTATATGGATAAACGGTCCCTTTTATCAGAGTAAACAGCACAGTACTAGTGGACATGCTAATTGTGTGTGTTACACCAGGCTCAGTCTGGGTTGGTGATGACTCTGATCCTGTGTTTACGTGGCCAGCTCCACGGGCCCCTCCTCCTCACCGTCCCCGTGGTTGGCACGGATCTCCATCAGCGTGCGGCCGAAGCGGGCCCAGTCCTCACTGTGGGGCACGGCCAGCTGCAACAGATGAGCGTTTTAGAAATCCAGTGCCAAAAACACCCCTCACCCCTCCAAACCGCCACATCAAGAGCAAAAGCTAAGCATTACATGTGCTGTCACAGTGTGGGAGAGGAAAGAGATCACCACACATTGTGATTCAGAGACAGAACAATAAAGCTGCTTGTTTGGCCTTTGAGTGCTGAATATTTATCGTGTCAGTTCTCAGGAAGGGGAAGATGGGGACTATGGGCCGGCTGGGTGACGATGTGGGATCGCTTTCTGCTGTCAGAGAGTCAGATTTAGATGAGAAAGGACGGCTGCCTGCCGCCCAGGCTGAGAGAGCGAGAGAGAGAGATAGAGAGAGATCTACAGGGTATAATTAAACAGGAATAGAGAGGTGGGAGGAGATGACAGCCACTTCCAAACCCAAGACCAAATCAAGCTCTTTTATAGTGCAGCAGGGGGTCTCAAGAGGCCTTCATCAATAAATGACCTTATAACACTGGGATTTCTTTACTATATTGTGTACTATACATATGTATTTATGCACACACACGCACACACATAGACATTTATATTCATATTAGGGCTGTCAGCCGATTAAAAATTGTAATGTAATTAATTACATCATGGTATGTTGATTAATGTAATTAATTGCAAAATCCACAAAAGATTATTTAAAGCTATTTTTCGGTTAAAGGAGAAAGTATCAAGTAGACGTTACAAACTGTAGCTTTAGAAAGAAATAATTTATTTTGTGCAACATGAAATGTAAAAAGTTTTTTTTTATTTAATTGCGTTAAAATATTTTAATTTATTTGTCATTTATTTTTGTTAATATATATATATATCTATGAACATATATGGAACATGGAAAAAACATGTTTTTAATAAATATATTTTTTATACAATTTCTGAAAAAACATAAAACTGTAATAAACCCTGAAGTGTCATGTGGTATAATCGAGTAAAAATATTTCAGTATCCTGCTGTACTCTGTATATCTTAATAAAATTTGTAAATGTATTTTTTAAACATATAATTCAATTTTTTAGGGATTTACACAACATGACTTATCCAAACTGAAAAAAACTTGACATAAAATATATAATATTTTAATTGAGCTTGGCACAGGGTCATTATGCTCTGGTGGGGTTATCTTCTCTCTATGTTTCTTTTCATCTTCACATAATTTTGCAGAAAAAGTTATTTAGATAATATTAAAACAGTGAAAAATAACAGTTTCTAGAAAAAAAAAAAAGCAATGTTATGTTTAATAATTAAAAATTTGTTTCTTAAAAAATTACCAATATTCACTTTTTGAAACATAAATTCAGTGTATAGAAGAGACTGAAAAATTCATAATGCAAGACTAACACGTGTTGCATTCTTTGCCTGGCCACTAGGGGAAGTAGAGCAGATATTTACATAGACTGTCTTCTTCTATGGTCAACTAGACTCATACAGCAACATAGTTGCTGCGTCCAAAATCGCATACTGCTTAAGTAGGTACTACATTTAAAACTGAACGTACTACCCGTCTGTTAAAACAGTACGTACTATATAGTATGCATGTGGGTAGTATGAAAGGAATTCTGACGTACTACATCCGCCATATTGATGCTGTCACGTGACATGAGTCGCCACAACAGCGCAACAATTTAAACTTTCAATAAGTCATCCGTTTATTTAGATTGTGTTAAACAAGTGTAATTTAATCACATTAAACAACGTTTTCTTCGTGAGGTGCTTACACTTAAAATGAGCCGCGTCTCCACTTTCCGCCATTTTTTTTTTTTTGATGCCTCCTCTCCCAGAGCCTCATGGGATAGGAAAGCGTTCATGATCTGCCTATTCGGGCGTAAGCAGTAGGTCATCCGGGTACTTCTCGCCTACTGAATTTTGAATGCTATGAATTCGGACATACTACTCGCCTCACATACTGTTTTTCATGTACTATATAGTAGAGAACTAAGCGATTTTCGGATGCAGCAAGTGAGTTTAAAAAGACTTTAGCACAGCACAGAGTATATTTTGGGCCTGTCATTCAGGGGGTGACCCGCGGTTGAAGAACAAAATCTATTTCAACTGTAAACCACCCGAAATGGCATCTGAAGTTTATACAATATGACTCAAGCGCAGCGAAAACATGCTGTGGTGATCCAAAGAAAATATTTAACACAGTCAACTAAATATAACACAAAGGGACCTTGGCAGTCGTCAGAAGTGGTACTTCTTGCCGCGACTGGAAGTTGGTGACGGAGGCCATTTTGAGTGGTTCATGTCAGTCTTTTGTAAATAAGCCCCGTTCCACCTAGACCCTTCAACCTTCCTTCGCTTCATTTTATTGATGACCCACTATTATCATCAGCCCAAGGAGCCCACATGTTCGACCGATGTACTCTCCAATTACCACCATACACTGCGCTAAGATTAGCACTGCCCCACACACGAGGCCAAACCCGGAGACCGAAAAGAACTTGGTGAACATGGGAGTCCTGGTGGTTTGCCGCTCTGTGGCGGTGGTTAAGTCATGTGGAGACTGCCTTAAAATAAGTCATTAAAATAAAAAAGATTCAAACAAAAACAAGCTAGCCATGCGGAGTGCTTGGTAAACATGCAAACCCTTTATGTCAAACTCTGAGAGATTCAATTTCACTTCCACTTTCTTTCCGCATCCAGGCCATACTGGGTCGAGGATGTTCATAAAGCTGCCATATACAGACAGGAATAATTCTGAGAGAAGATGAACTTATTAGTGAGAAAAGATTCATACCTCTCCAACGTCGTATATCCACACACGTCCCTCTGAGTCTCCCACAGCGACCTCTTTGCCCCCAGAGGCCCATCTGACGCGGTTCAGAGCGGGGGCTCCTTCTACTGTCACACTAGCGGTGGGCACCTGGACACAAAACACACCTCTGATCATATACAGCGTCATATCAAACTCACAGTATGTATGCTCATGAAAGAGAAAGGAAAGAGGTTGCTCTCTCAGAGCTTATAGGATGCTTGTGGAGTAAGCTTCTTGGTTTAACAGTCTGGGGTCGGCAGGTCTCTTTATGGTAAAATATATATGTATTGTAAAATATAAAATATATACAATACATTAACAATTTAAAATGTTCTGATTGAATCTCATACCCTCACCAAAATGCAGTAAAAACTGTAATATTGTGAAATGTTATTTCAATTCAAAACTTACTATTTTTGTGTTTAATTAAGCTTAAAAAGTTCAATTAGGAAAATAAATAATCAAATAAAATATAATGTTTACTATAGCAGAGAAGAGATCAGTGAAATGTTTTAAGCTTATTTTAATACATGTCTGTGTTTTTAAAGTTCTTATTCTCCCTAAGGCTGCAATTATTTGATCAAAAATACTGTTCTTTTTTAATCAAATGTAATTAATTTCTGTGATGGGAGCTGATTTGCTGCATTTTTTTTTGTCAATGTTGTAAACAGTTGTGCTTATGCTAGCAAAACTTATTTTCCTCCATGATTAAAGTGCACCATTATGGATTTTTGAATATTACCTTTCATGCAGCATGTAACACAGCTCTAATGGCGCTTTTCCACTGCGTGGTACAACTCGGCTCGGCACGGCCCATTATGGCACGGCACTGCACAGTTCGGCTTGGTTTGCGTTTCAACTGAAGTTTAGTACCGCTTTAGAGTGGGCGGGATTATAGAGTGGGTCGTTATAGTTGCACCGCCTCTACTGCAGTGACATCATCATAAACGCGCCACAAACAAAAACACAACAATGGAGTATATCAATGGAATGGTGTTCTTCATTCTCGGCATGTGGATGTGGAACAGAAAGACGAAGGAGTTTGTTTCAAACTATCAACGGCTATAAACGAGAGGAACGTCTGTACTTCCTCAAAACACCACGAAACAGCCATTTTTGGTGATACGAAAAGGTGCGTTTCTTCAAACAAAAAAGTTGCGTCCGATCCTTTGCTGGCTGTGCTGATTTAAATCTAGCGGGTCTGTTGTGTCTCGTGTCGCAAGTTCAGTGACGCAGTAATGACGATTTTCTCCGGCCAATCAGTGACCAGCAGAGTTTAGACGTCACGTTTTGGTAACGGTTTGGCTCGCTTGGAACCTCGGCTGAGGTGGTACTAAAAAAAGGACCAGGTACCAAGTACTGTTCCCAGTGGAAAACCCCCCAAAAGTGAGCTGTACTGAACCGTACCATGCCGTACTATGCAGTGGAAAAGCGCCATAAGTGAATGAAAACATCCTGCCCATCTCTCCAGCCCAGTCTCACAGCAACTCGAAGTGGCTAAGTCATACAAATTCATACGACCTCATTCATCTGAATTCATACGATGTTTGCTAAATCGTACATATTTTACGAGTTGCCAATTTGTATGAATTTGTACGAATGACCTACTGTACACCTACACAGTAACCCTGCCCCTAAACCAACCTGTCACTGGGGTTTAGACAAATTGTACAAAAGAGTGAGGTGGTACGAATTTGAACGAATTAGCACACATTTTCCTCCTCGTATGAACACGTACGATTTGGTCATGAGACTGTTGGTCCTTTTTTTAAAACAAATCCCTAGCTGTTTCATGTTGACGCATATTACCGCCCACTTTTTGGTCTTTTTGCTTAGGTCTGAATGAAAGTGCAAATTCATTCTTTGCCAATAGGTGCCACTTTTGGAGCAGTTTCCATGGCAACACTGTACACAGCAGCACCGCACTCACAACAGCTGCTTTTTCAGGCATTACAGGCATGATGAAATGAAAAAGAGACCAATCGGATCAATCAGCGCAGATTAGAGTCAAGCAAAGGAGCTGTTTGGAAAAATCAATCGTTAAACAAATTGTGTGGAAGTCGCTGAGCAAGCAAGGTAAAAATAAATGCATATTATACCTTGCATGACAACCTGTTGTAGGGGACTCCCAAAACCAAAACATGAACCTTTCTTTCAATGGAAATCAATTTTTTGTTATGTTGTTAACTCTGTATTTCTTCAAATCTTAATTAGAGGGAATAAAAACAGAAATATCAAATTCTTAAATACTCATGCAAGGATATTGAAAAATACAATAAAACATAACAAAGAGGATATGGGCTGATAAATCTCACAGCAGAAAATATGTCTTTGCCGATAAGTCATAGCTATAATGTAAACATACGGAGCCCTTGTGATAAAACGATGTTGTTAGGATGTCTAGACAAAGCTGAGCTCTAATAGTAAGAAGACACAAATCCACAACTCTACTGGAAATAACTATGAGCGCTTTTAATGATTTCATAAATCATCATGAAAAGTTGCTCCGCACACATTAAAGCGATACACAGGCTCTGTTTGTGCGCGTGTGTGAGGTTGATTTCTGCCTATTACTTATGACAGCTAAGACTGGCCTGACATATGTTGTCAGCAAAGATGGAAGCTGTACGCTGGCTAATACAAAAGCTTCCTCGCTTCAGAACAGGCTAACCACAGCCTGAGAGCTATTAGCGAGCAGCTTCCTCCAAGAGTCAACTGCAAGGTTAAATTGGCTGCAAGCTTCTCTTTGCGTAAATTGGAACCAGGCGAGCCCGCAGTCTGTTAATGGTGTTATGGGTGAATTTCTTTATAAGTTGACAATGGAGAACTGTTGGCTGCTTTCTGGCACAAGATCTTTGCCTGTTTACGCATGTGTCGGTGTGTGCGTCAGCATGAGCGCTGCCGCGGCACTGCCGGCTCCTGATGTTTTGGATAATGTGTATTGTTCTTGAGGCAAAACACACACACACACACATGTTTGTACTTGTTTATGCTACATAGGATAGCAAAACCTGAACATTTTTGACATTGTGAGGACCACAGGGGGGAAATTATTAAAAATAGTAAATTATGTTTATTTGAAAGTGTAATAATGAAAACTGGGTTTTCTGTAACGGGTAGGTTTAGGGTATAAAAATATCATTTGGTCAGTACAAAACTAATTGAAGTCTATGGAAAGTCCTCACAGTTTATAGAAACACACACACACACACAACTCATTATCTGCTCTCAACAGACGAACAAGCTGAAAAGAAGTAACAGGTCAGGGTCAAAGGTTACTGATAAAATGCCAAATGCCAAATTGCTAAATGCTTCACATGAAAGTCATATTTTCAACACTAATAGAATCATTGCCATGTATTTTTTTCTTCTTTTTTTGTTTAAAAATAAATACAATCAGGGGAGTTGTAAGTTAGAAATTAAAATCTATTTTTGAATGAACTAAATATATATATTTTTATTTTTGGTATTCTCTCGTAATGTCACATTCAAGGTAATCTTGAAAAATAACAAATAATTGATCAAAACTCTTATTTTTTAATACTGAACATTAGAATACTGTGATACCTAAATAAAAATATTTAGATTTTTATTTGTCAAAATAGTTTAAATATCATCCATTTATTGGTGGCTGGCTAGAACATAAAAATTATTATTTTCTTATCAGTATCAGAATTTAAATATATTAGTGCATTTTACATAATGGTAATCATTTATTACCATTGTATACTATACAGCATATACAGTACTGTATCAAATGACCCTATGTATTCTGACCTGGCGGTTAGCATTAAAGCACATGGTGCATTTAAAAACAAACAAAACACACTTTTCTTGAGTCAAACTTGATTTGATTAAATCAAGAAAAGTGGTCAAGGAGGGCTTGATTACAAAAGGCCTTTTTCTACACAGAAGATTATGGCAATATTCTTTTCTGAGAATCATTCAGTCAGACCAGAAATGCATGTTAGGAAGGTACATATCAGTTTTAATTACAATTTGACTCTAGTATACATGATTTACAATCAGTGAGCTGTTTATTGGTTACCTTCCACTAAAGCCACAGCGTATGGTTAGAGAGAGAGAGAGAGAGGGGTGAGCGGAGAACAGCAGATCTCAGAGCAGCATGTAATTAAAGTGGGTGTGTATTCCTCAGTGGACAGATCTCATCTCACACAGGAGAGACGTAACACCCAAGCGCTCTCGCTGGACTCTGCATGTACACAGTTACAGGCTGATGTATTGTGTGAAGGCTCCATGTAGCACTAAGTCAACTGTCACATGAAGCAACATCATAGCATGTGATGCACGATGACACTCCATTATCAGTGACATATGCTGTTGGATCCAGTATATGACAGTTAATATGACCTCAAAGTCTACATGCCAACACCGCAAAGATCTGTTGAATCAGAATTTAATCAGGCCTTGTTTTTTTAGAAAAATACATCTAAACATCACCGGACAAACTGCTTCAGATTTTAAGAGTCATTTCCAGTGGTTTATACTAAATTGTTTTGTACGCAAAATGTTTTAGTGCTGTCTTAATTGAGATTAATTGCATATATATATACATATATATATACACACATACTGTAAATATTTTGAAAATATTCCCATGCATATATTTATATTGATATAATCAATTTTATGTGTAAACTAATATATATTTTTGTGTATTTATTTATACACAGTTCACACACACACACACACATATGTAAACAAAACGCAATTAATTGCAATGAATCATTTGACAGCAATAATTTGTATATAATTCCATTCATTATGAAAAAAATTATTTAGTACTATATATTTTAGCATTTAATTTAAATTTGATCTTTTATATAGATTTGATTGAATTACTTCAAAGATTTAAAAAAATTACCCAGTATTGGAATATGATTATTAATTCAATTATTCAAATTTTTTTAAATGTATTTTGAATATTAGTTTAATATGATGTATTTTAATATATTTACAATATTCAATATTTTAAATAAACAATATGAAAAAACTTCAGTTTAGTAATGGAAAATAATTATTTGTTTTCAGAAAATATATCTTGATATTTTTCAATTGTTGATTTTAGTTTTTAAATACAGTTTAAACCTAGTTTTTCATACAGTTACAGTACATAGATTTTACAATCAAAATAATTGCAAAAACTTATGTGAATATAACCTAAAACTGTTTGTATATATATATATATATATATATATATATTTATTTATTTTTTTCCATTTATTTATTTATTTATTGTCTTGTCTATGTTTACGAAAAGAATGAAACTATTTGTTGCATTATATCCCAGTCTCATACACTAAGTAAAGCCGTGTTTGTCCATGAAAGGTCATGAGAGACAGTGGCCTTAGAAGACCAGGTTAAACCGCTTTGCTGGGCTGTAGCCCATGGGAACTCAACGACTCTGGAATGGTGGAGAGAGAGGAATCCGCACACATCGGAGTAATTAGCCGTAAGCTTGCAGACTATGCGTGTGTGTGGAAAGGAACGTCGCTGGAGTGTTGTGTGAGCTGTTGGTGAGGAGCTGTCAGAAAGCTGATTTAAGGGCTGCCTGTGGGGAGACGCCCACACAGAGAGGAACTTGTTGTTGTTTTGATGCATCTTTGGTCTGGCGTGATCTGGGGGACCAGACCGAAAGCGTTACCTCACCTCAGTGTCGTTGTTCAAGTTCCACAGATCCAGACGACCCATGCCGTCCACGGCGGCAAAGAGCGAGGGGTGCACGGGGGACCACATCACATCGTAGACGTAGTCTGCGTTATCCTCAAAGGAGTACAGCGGCTTGTTTTGCTGAGGGGTACACAACATGAGAAAAAAGAGGTGAAATATCATGAGAAAGGTAAAATGAAAGGGCAAACAGGACAAGAAAGAAGGTGCTGGGGTTGTAAGGGGACAAGTGGGTGAAGATGGAGGGAGAGGCAGAGCGAGAGAATGAGAGAGTGGCATAGGCAGTAGACAGAGTGGCGCTGCTGCAGCCCTGGGGCCTGTCTGGGATTGAGCTAATTAAAACCTTTGCACATTCAAGCAGTGTCATAAAAAAACGCTAGATGAAAGTCTCTCCAAGGTGTACTGTAACCTAAGTGTAACAGCTGTCTGTGGCATAGAGAAGAAAAAGAGAGAGAGACTGAGAGACACTGAGGATTGCTGGTTGCATTCCGCACAGGTACAGAGAGAGACAGCTGGGCGGAGAGCAATGCAGACCACACTGAGACACACTCCACCACACCAAAACACATCATGAAGGGTGCAGACTTCATCGGAAATTCACTTCAGATCAGTGTATTCCTTAATATTGTAAGATAATCTGAGATGCTCCAAGCACACAAAAACATACTAAATGTTATTATATTAGCTGACGAATGTGTGAAACCTGTAGTCATTCAAAGGATCATGGCAAACATTTAGATATAGATTTAAAATAACAATTAATTGTTTTTTGGGGGCTGCACTGTGATCTTTTAAAGTCATCTGATAATTCTGCCTCTAAATATGCCTGACATCATTTTTTGTTGCATGAACTACTGTTACACTGAAAGACTTCTGCAAACCAGTGGTTTACGTTTCACATGATACTGTAAGAATAACTATGGTAATGTATTTATTTTCTTATGTTACGATCAAACCAGTACCGGTCCAATTAGAACTTGAACTATAGTCATCAGTTGATCTGATCCACAGGATCCAAAGCCATAAATCCAAAATCCTGAAGGCGCCAGCGCTGATTCTGCCCTCCCTGAGGACTTCAGATCAGTTTGCAGGCCATTTTTTCCCCTCTAACAGAGCGTGATGTGCATACTCCTCAGCACACGGAGCAGCAGACCTCACATTCATTCCATAACCTCTCTGAAGCCTCCGCAGAAGCCTAGTGATCGGATTCAGTCTCCATTAACTCATGTACTTGTTAAAGTACCTACAGTAAACAGTGCTTACACACGTCACCACCATTACAGACCCAGACGTGGACTGCGATGCAGATAGAAAAGTCATCAAGGACTCGCCACAGGCACCAAAAAAGGCAAATCAGGGCACAAGGAGAGTTTTCCGAGCAGGGAGCAGGCACTGATGGGAAACATACACCATTTTTTCCTTTTGTGTTTTATAGGACAGCATTAAAGGGAATGGAATTATCTGTCAGAACAGAAAAAAATGAAGGCAGCTCTGTACCCAACGAACATAGAATGACTAAAGTAACTCATCAATGTCTAAAAATAGCAAGCTAGGTGTCATTTGAAATTCGTATTATTGCCTGTGACTGATAATGCGTGGAGGCTCACAGCGTGCTTAGTACCAAGCTAAGGTGTGCCTACAACCACACGCAGGAGAAAGAGACAGGCCTGCATTCCTGCGGCTCTCCTCAAAGGGAAGGAATTCCCCCGTCCCCAAAAAATAACACGTGCACATCCATAACATCCCAGGAATGTTTTAATATCTGCCAGAATGCACAAAGTCGAAGATTTGTACCGAAAATGCATTGAGTCCAACTTAAAGTGACAGGACGGTATGTTGTGGTTTGGGGAAGCTCAGGACTTTACATAGGCTTGTGCAGATAGTGATGAGTGTGAGAACATGAGACGTATACTGTAGCTTTCATTAACACGGCTCAGCTGTATTATCCATCGCAGGGCCTGATGCAGTAGATGTGCCACTTCCTTATTAAATGACCCGTGTCCACCATCTACTGCAGATTATTGGGCTTTCTTCTGCTTTTTAACTCTTTTTTTAACTCGTTTTAAAGCGACAGTACTCAAAAAAATTTACTCTACGACTGGTGTTTATTTTGATGAAAAAAATTTAATATAGCAAGATACTGCAATTTAAAACAACTGTTTTCTATTTCAATATACTGGACAATGTAATTTATTCATATGATGCAAAGCTGAATTTTCAGCATCAATACTTCAGTCTTCAGTGTCACATGATCCTTCAGAAATTATTCTAATATGCTGATTTGGCGCAACTGTTTCCCTGTAAAAAATCGTACTGACCACAAATAACACTTTATTTTATTGCAAATTCTGTCATAATTTACTCATACCCTTAAATCACTGATATTATAAATTAATAAATCACTTACAGTATGAAAACTATATACAACTAAAATATGACAACAAAAGACAAGACATACCAAGATTGAAGATTGATGAATGGTTTTGAGGCTCACAAAAACTCTAAAAGAGCGACCAGCACATTCTTTAAAATTTCTCATTTTGTGTTCCACATCTTTGGGGCTTGTTTTGTTTTCCATTTCTACCAAGGTTGTGTCATTGATTTCTCTTCTTCAAGATATCCCACATTTCCATTGTTTTTTTTTCTCCATGCCTTTCTCTTCTCGCCTAACATTCTTTCGATGTCCATCTTTTATTCATACTTGGCCTTCATGCTTCCCTCACTCTTGTGGTTAATGTGATCTGAGCCAGTATCTTCAGACACAGATTGCAGTATATCTGTGAGCACAACCATGTCCATATGTCTCCCACCCTAACCCTCTCTTGCTCAATCTCTTTGGTCCATGTGGTTTGAACCCCAATCATTCATTCTGAACTTGCAGAAGCTCCAAAGCAAAAAGCCGCTGTCCAGTGGTCTCAAAGCTTTGGACACAGAATGGATATACTTCCATTTACAAAAATAATGGCAAGATGCTGTCTTCATTAACAAAGCAGAGCTTAAAATGCTCTTTAGAAATTACATTAATGCTACTTTAATGTTGGAAACTGTGTGTGTATTTTGAATTAGTCTGGTTGTAAATTACATACAGGCCCTTTTCAAAAAATTAGCATATTGTGATAAAGTTCATTATTTTCTGTAATGTACTGATAAACATTAGACTTTCATAT
>JAUMHQ010000029.1:2619595-2642863 GCA_032361165.1 Enteromius paludinosus | reverse complement strand
CTGCATTCTGACTGGTTGCCGCCGAACCGCGTCATAGCTCATTACCATAAAGTTAACCTGATTTCAACTTTCCTCGACGCTCTCGCCGCCCATGACGCAAGATTTAAAATGAATCACTGCTACTTTGACACTCTTGCCGGCGGTGGTGTGAACGCGCGGTAACGGCCCCTCCACATCCTACATGCAGTATTGCACTGAGCATTGTGGTCTGCTCATCGCCATTGTAATTGCTCCCTTCCATTATGCAGCCTCAAATCAAAACACCACCGTCTCCTTCCGCTTCGATTTGAGGGCGCGAGCGCGGAATAGTGCATTGTCACATTGCGAAAAAACGTGACATGAACTTTAAAATTAATTAATAGAGGCTTCGAGGCAGAGGATTTTGCCTCGATCAATTTTTGTAATCGAGTTACTCGAGGAATCGTTTCAGCCCTAGTTTGTTCGGCATTATGTAATACAGTTAATTTGTTTGCACCTGTACGCCACAATACTAAATAATTGAGTAGCCAATAAAAGTCACTTTTTCCAAGAATTGTTTTACATTTCTTATGATTCCCACCCCTAACTAAAATATTATTGTAGAAAATAAAATGGGAAGCAGATACGGGCACTAAAACGGCTGCAATAATACAATCACTGGACATCAAAAGCCAACATTTCAGTTAATAAATTGATTAGTATCTTTTAAGAGGTTGAAAAGTTTCACTCAAGTCTTGATTAGTCTGATTGCCGGTACTGCTGGAAAAGGATCTCAGTTCTGTGATTAATGTTCAGTCAGTCCTGAATACTAACACAGAGACAGGGGAACATTGCTGCTTAAACACACGGCTATTTCAATCAGAGCCACAAGCCGACCTCTGAACCAAGTCTCTTTCTCTCTCTCTCCTATAGTCATGTTTCAGGGACACGCTCCCCAGACCAGCGCTTCATTACTGGGCTAATGAACATGAGCTGGGGTCACCACAACAAGAGGGTAATAACTCCACTATGAAGCCATTAATCAGAGACTTAATGAAGTATCGTAACCTGAAACTTCAGCTCAGGAGAGCAGTCCAGCCAACAGCCAATCACGGCCATCTCTGGCCTCTATCCGTACACCGCAGGCCTGTTTTTATCAGACTCATCTGCTGCGGTATCATCCCTGTGTCCTGCAGCAACCTCTGTCCATTTTCTGAAGTCTTTAGGTTTAACAGAATACTTGTTTACTTGAGATTGGATAAGTATCTGATTTGTGTGAATGTACCTGTACAAAGAAAAAGACATTCGTAATGTCTGACAGGTTTTTTTGTTGGAAATCACAAAAAACGTGTACAAAAAATTACATTGACTTGAGTAGTGCTGTAGTCCTCGCTTCGCCCCATAAAGTTCAATGCATTGGACACTGTTGACACAATGTGAACGGGCCTTTAATGATGAATAACATGTCAAAGGGCAGTCTCAGTTTATAAAACATCTGATGTATACTTCCCTCATTACCGTAACCACATAAATCCAGAGAGACCTTTTGCTCCATAACGAAGCGCAGATAAATATGACAAGTATTTGAACTCTCTTTAAAGTCATAATCTAAACATGGCAAAGGCACAAGACGCTGAGAGGCAAAGGGATGAAAAGGCTGTATATTCACACCATATGGAGAGTGTGGGTTAAGATCTGTCTATCTCCAACGCCTAAAACTACCTCCTTAGTTTTCCTGGAGGCCATAAACACCATTATTCAAGCAAGCTTTTGCTACTGGAATTAGCTCACTTTGTCTCAATACACTGGTTGACTGTAGCCTTCAGAAATCGACCTGCATCAAAAAACGGGTACCGTATATATATATACAGTATATTTGCTATTTGTAGTTCAAATTTCACTATTCCAGGCATCTGACAATGCGGTCATTTCACTGATTTAATTGAGAATATTTCTCATTACAAGCTCAGCTTGATGTCTACCAACCCCGAAGCTCTGATGAAAGTCAAATTGAAAAGTAAAATGCAAGTGAAAACACAATCCCACAACACTTTCCTGCAGTTTAATGGGTTTCACTGGGACTAAGTGCACGGGGCATGATAATATCAATGGGAATGGTTCAGTATGGGATAATCCACAGGACTAACCCCGTGAGGAGAGATGGCATGAGGAACACTCCCTCCTTTGTTGCCCCTCTTTTTGCGGGCCGAAAGGGAAAAGAGGAAAAAAAAAAAAGTTGGAGCCATTTGTCAGGGAGGAGATGACTGTGTAACAGACAGTACATTCACTGCCGCCTCCTCCTGAAGCGCCACAATCATGTGGTTCTCAGCAAAAGCTTATCAGCTCCAGATGCACTCCTCTGTCTTCCACCAGCATCCTTCGCTCCCTAGCTCTTTTTTCCCCCCGAAACGGCACCCCATGGATTTTGTCACTCTGCGGTTACTGGCACAGGCCATGTAATACCATATCTCCGTTTTAGAGAACAATGAAAGAGAAGCCAGTAAATACAAGTAGTAGTTCGATCTCTCTCTTTTACCTTAGGACAAGAGTAAAGAACGCCCGTGTCCTGGTCAATATGAACGAAGTACTCTTAGCAAAGACAAATTTGGATGAAATGCAGATTTATGCTCAATTTCACTTGATTTGCAGTGGACTTCAAGTAAATTGGTTCCTCAGATTTATTTCATTCTGATTCAACAACAAAACATGATAACTGCTTCTGGTTCAATTCAAGGTTTACTAAAGGTCAGTTATTTCTTGTTCTAGTTTTCAACTACAGCTGTTCAAAATCGGGTTTACAAACATTTTGAAACAAATTCTAAAAACCTTTACTTTTGGTTTACACATAATGATGCTACGCAATTTTAAA
Organism: Enteromius paludinosus; assembly: GCA_032361165.1. Taxonomy (NCBI): domain Eukaryota; kingdom Metazoa; phylum Chordata; class Actinopteri; order Cypriniformes; family Cyprinidae; genus Enteromius; species Enteromius paludinosus. The sequence continues at coordinate 2,640,036 of JAUMHQ010000029.1, read as the reverse complement.
ACTGACTAGTCAGAGGATAACCTGAATTAATAGTACTGTATAATTAATAGCCTGTATAATTAGGCTGGTCCCAGTATAATTAGAGCATAGTCAGACACAGCTTTTAAAATCTAATCTGAATTTTTTATGAAATGGTCACCTCTGACTGCCCAAATTCTGCAGGCTAACACTGGTGTTTGGTAAATATCATTGACTCGTCCATATTGTAAATCATTTAGTTTATTCTGCCTTTAGCGATGCTTACATGTGACAAAACTGCCACATTCAAGGCCCAGAAGTCCATGTGACATCATGTCAAATGTCAAAGAAAACAAAAAAATGACTTTATTCAACAATTTCTTCTCTTCTGTGTCAGTCTTCTATGCAAAGGACTTTGCACAATGAGTCCAAATTTCTCGTCCAAAATATTTGCATGTTAAAAAACATATATGACCTTACATTGTGTCAATTACGTTTACACACTGCCTCCAAAACTTTTATCCAGCATAAAAAACATTGTACCAAGTTCAATTTTCCACATTTTCGCATCCGTAGTAAGCCTTTTGATGAGAAAAGATGAAGAACACAAAAAAAATCAATGTGCAAGGATAAGGCACAGCACTTCTGGGTTCTATGTCAGAACTTTATTACTCTAATGTAATAAACGAGTGGCAGAGACTAACACGTAAGAGAAGAAATTCTTGGATAAAATCATTATTTTTGTTTTTGTTATACCTTTGTGCTTAAATAGCATCATAAAATTAAGGTTGAACCACTGATGTCACATGGTCTATTTTTTTATATATATACAGTGGGTACAGAAAGTATTCAGACCCCCTTAAATTGTTCACTCTTTGTTATATTGCAGCCATTTGCTAAAATCATTTAAATTCATTTTTTTTTGTCCTCATTAATGCACATACAGCACCCCATATTGATAGAATTGCTGCCATTTCGCATATTTCTTAAAAAAGAAAAACTGAAATATCACATGGTCTATCGGGGGAGAAGAGCCTTGGTGAGAGAGGTAAAGAAGAACCCAAAGATCACTGAGGCTGAGCTCCAGAGATGCAGTCGGGATATGGGATAAAATTGTAGAAAGTTAACCATCACTGCATCCCTCCACCAGGCTTTATGGCAGAGTGGCCCGACGGAAGCCTCTCCTCAGTGCAAGACACATGAAACTCCCATATGAAGTTAAAAAACACCGGAAGGACTTCAAGATGGTGAGAAATAAGATTCTCTGGTCTGATGAGACCAAGATAGAATTTTTTGGCTTTAATTCTAAGCGGTATGCGTGGAGAAAACCAGGCACTGCTCATCACCTGTCCAATACAGTCCCAACAGTGAAGCATGCTGGTGGCAGCATCCTGCTGTGGGGACCTCAGGACCTCAGACTGGGCTGAAGGTTTACCTTCCAACAAGACAATGACCCTAAGCACACAGCTAAAATAACGAAGGAGTGGCTTCACAACAACTCCATGACTTTTCTTAAATGGCCCAGCCTGAGCCCTGACTTGAAAATCAAACTCAATTGAGCATTTCTGGAGAGAACTAAATATGGCTGTCCACCAACGTTTACCATCCAATCTGACAGAACTGGAGAGGATCTGCGAGGAATGGCAGAGGATCCCCAAATCTTTCCCAAAAAGACTCATGTATTCGATCAAAAGGGTGCTTCCACTTAATACTGAGCATATACTTAGGACCATGAGATATTATAATTTTTCTTTTTTAATAAATCTGCAAAAATGTCAACAATTCTGTGTTTTTCTGTCAATATGGGGTGCTGTGTGTACATTAATGAGAAAAAAAATTAAATGATTTTAACAAATGGCTGCAATATAACAAAGAATGAAAAATTGAAGGGGGTCTGAATACTTTCCATACCCACTGTATTTTTGACATTTTTGCCTTTAATTTGATAGGATAGATCAAGGCTGACAGGAAGTGCTGAATGTTGACACACAGCCCAGAGGCTACCAGTGTCGACCACATGGACTGTTTTTAACAATGTCTTTCTACCTTTCTGGGCCTTTAAAGTGCTAGTTGTGTTGCTGTTTATGCAGTGCCAGAGAGCTCTCAGATTTCATCAAAAGTCTTAATTTAAATCTTAATTTGTGTTTTAAAGACGAACAAAGGACTTCCGGGTTTGAAATGAAATGAGGGTAACTAATTAATGACAGCATTTTCATTTTTGGGTGAACTATCCCTCAAAGACACAACATTTCTGATCAGGTTTAACAGCTGAATCACAACACACTAATTAAATAATTACAATTAAAAAAAATTCAAATAAACCAGAAAACCATCCTATCCTATCTGGTAATATATGTGGATACAAGAGTAGGCAGTAAAACCATAGTGAACCGGAGGTCTCTGCTCTTCCTGTTTCAAAAGCTGTGAGTGGTTTTGAAGCCTTTCTACACTCAGCTTTATGAGCACATGCAACTCCATCCAGAAGCATTATACAGAGCAGGCATCTTTCCAAGCTCCTGCGAACATATCTTCCTCTGTGCCAACTTCTATTTAGTGAGCCTCAGGCATCCAGCAGGGGTTCACATAGAGTCATCCTGGGTAAAATATAAATGATATCAATAAAATGTAGGCGATGCAGATGAGGGCTGACAGTATCGGTGAGCATTTTTTTGGGGTGCGCCCTTGATGTGGCGAAGAGCAGCCCACTTTAGAAGGTCATGTGATGTTACTGGCGAACAGGGCCTGCTGTGATGATGGGCCCGAAAGAACAGCAGAGAGCAGAGAGCCAAGATCACACCACACAGAGCCCAAAACAAACCCAAACCACCTCAGAAATATTCCACAACCATCTAAAAAGGAGTGGCCTTCTGTAACCGTCTGATGCTGAGACACTGTGAAATGAGGGAGGAGAGGATAAAGAAAAGACAAATATAAGAAAGACACAAGCTGTTTCAAATTCTAGTGAGCTTCAGTCGTAAAACTTTTCAGGTGTGAAATTTTGGGGTCAGTATTTTTTTTTCTTCAGCAAGGATGCATTAAATTCATCCCATTTCTCTTAAAAAATGAATTGAAACATTTAAATGTATCATTGTTTATGCTAAAGATATTAAACAGCACAACTTCTTTCAATATTGATAATAGTAAGAAACATGTCTTGATCACTAAATCTGTATATTATTATTATATATATGATTTCTGACAGTTATTATAAGATCATGTGACAGCTGAAGACTGCTGCTGAAAATCCTTCGCCATCACCGGAATAAATGAGCATTATGAAATATATTAAAGCAGAACATTATTTTGAAAATGTAATATTTCACAAAAGTACTGTTTTGTTGCATTTTTTATTAAATAAGTGCAGAAAAGAATACATTAATGTTTGAATACATTAAAAAATCCTACCAACCCCATACTCTGAGCTGAAGGCAATCCTAAATCTCAAAATAAAAAAATATGATTTTTAATGCTTATTAGAGAATCAGTCTTCAAGCTTAGGTACAAGCTAATGGAAAACTCTATTGAAATAAATTGTGAGTCAAATTTCCCATGATAAGTGCTATTTATGTGGTGTGTGGAGGTGGTGCCTATGTATTACATTCACTCATGAGGTTCCATAATGGCTCAGAACCAGCCTAAGTAGACAGCGAGTCAGCTCACTAGGCTTTGGAACAGAGCTAGGGAGGGAGAAGGGAGAAGAAGTATAAGGAGAGAGAGATGTGGCAGAAAGAGGTAAAGATGGAACAGCAAAAAGAGAAACTGAGGGAAAAGTGGGAGACAGCGGCGCTGGAGGGAGGGTTTCTGAAGTATCCAGCACATGAAAGTGGCGGCTGTGGGTAAATCTGGAAAAACGACTGCAAAACTGCTGAACTCCGCCGCACGGCCTGCCAAAAGTGAGGGAAGCCGCAAAGGGAGAATAGGAGGGGAGAAGAAGAGAGGAGGAGAGGAGCGTGTGGGGGATGAGTATATGGCTCTTGCATGCGTGTACCTCAGAGGGAATAAGATCAGTGTGGTTTGGGGAGGTTAAGCGGCAGAACATGCTCGCACATTAAGACCCATCAGATTCCCGGTCTAGTGAGCGGGGAGCTCCGCCGTTTAGAACAGAGCCCAGAGCGAAAAACAATATCTCGGCAAATTGGCCCAACCTCTTTCATCCTAAGCCAATGACCCAAATGTTTGGCGATCCTGTGCTTCTCTCTTCATTTCTCTCCTTGTGATGAAAAAAGCATGATTGGACCTCAAGCTGCTCTGAAGGAAAGCTGTGAAATGCCATTGTGTGTTATTCATCTTGCGTTTTTTATTTTTAGAGATGCTTTCTATACATCCCGTCTCTTTGCAGCACTGAGCAGTAGAGAAGAAAAGGACAGAGTGAGGCAGGTCAAAGAGAGCCTTCATTTATGCTCCTGTGTGACAACACAAGGCACTTGCTATAAAATACAACTTACTTTAGTGTATCATTATTTTGTTGTGAAAACTATTATATATAAACTACATAAAAGTGGTCTAGGATGATTAAAAGTAGCAAGTGCATTAAATGTACAGTTACATTGTGACTTCAAAGAAATAACACAATTTAAACCCTTCCTACAGCATCCTAGGAAGACACAAACGTATAATAAACTTCTGGTTTTATTTATTTATTTATTTTTTATACACAAATTGTAGTGCTGACAAGTAAATATTGTCATCTAAATATACTGCAAGAAACACTGATGCGTCTGTAATTTATTCAATTTAAGAACAACAGATAGACATGTGGTCCCAAACTATCCCTTTATCCCTTATACAGCAACAGCTGCAGTTGCAGGGTTGTTAGCATTAATGTTGTTTATTTAATTGTGAATTTTTATTTAGCTTCACAACATAAGGTTTAATTAATATTTCACAATCAGTATTTCCTAAAGGTTTAAACAAGCTTTCAGTGGACCTTTGTTTAATTTTACAACGATGGGCAAAAAAAAAGAGTCTAAAATGATCTACCAAGAAAAATGTACTTAATATGAAACTATGTAAAAAAAAAGTTGCAATTAACATTTTCAGTCTGTAAGATGTTGATATCCTCAAAATGAGTTTTCAAATCTAAATTCAAAAGAGAAAAAGAAAAAAACAGTTGTTTTTAGTCTGTTGCTTTAAAGCATATGCAATATGGCATGTCTGCGTATGCTTTGGTTGTAGCTGTGTGTGTAAACGAGCATGTGTACGTGTATCCGTCTGTGTGCATGTGAGAGGTGCTGGGCACTGGAAAAGCAGCACATGCATGAGCAAACCATGTGGGTGGGCAAACATATGCGGCTGGTAGGATTAGGAAGTGGTAAGCCACATCTTTTTATTACAGAAATGTCTCTCTAATATCTCTCCCTCGCACCAGGCTGTCGCCTCCCAGACTTGCTTACTCGGTCGTCTCCCTGAAAAGACTCTCAACCCAGAGTCTTTTATAATTAGAGTCAAAACCGACACCAGATATGCTTTACACACAAACCTCAGGATTATTTTGGCCTGACCCAAGAGGACACACACCGTAATAAGGTGTTCTGTTCCGCTGCGGTACTCCAAGGCCAGCATGCACCTTTAATTAAATCACCTTCGGCATATTTAAAGGCATTTCGTCATCTGAAGTGGTACGCTCCATTAGAACTCCCTTTTATTGAAGCTACCACTTCCTTTATCATGGCTTTCCAATTAGGTCGTTGTATTGTGAAGTGCTTGGAACACTACTGGTATTTTTGGAATAGGATACTAGTGAGATGCTTACTGCATATAGTATGTACTACATAGTATGCAATATAGCATTTTGTATGCAACAATAAAACCAACGATAAAAGCATTTTTAACTCAGCTAGAAGTTGAATCTTTAAAATAAATAGTTAAACTCAAATTAGTATACAATGTCTTAAAGGGATAGTTCACCCAAAAATGACAATTCTGTCATAATTTACTCACATTTATGTTGTTCCAAACCTGTGTGAGTTTCTCACAGAAACTGTTGAACATAAAGTGTATTTTGAAGAACGCTGGTACCCAAACTGATAGCCATTGAGAAAGACCATGGAAGTCAATGGCTGCCAGCAACTCTTTGGTTACCAACATTTTTCTTTAAATATCTTCTTTCAGGTTCTGTTAAAACTCATACAAGTTTGGAATGACATGTGGATGGGTAAATGATCACATTTTCACACTATTTCATCTCTTTAACATTTTTTCTGCACAATTTCCACTCCTTTAATTATCAGTATGACGTTGTTTTTGGAGGGTAAGGGGGTTGAGTTGTGTTGTGTTAAGGGTTTTCACCTGGCAGTGGTAGATGTACTCTGGTGTGGTCTTCTTGAATTTCATATTCCAAACCAAAGCCACACCGTCTGGCTCATGAGGAGCATCTTCATTGTTGTTGTAGGAGGCCACCAAGAGCTCAGGGTACTGGAAATATGAAGACAAGAGAGTAAAGACAGGAGAAAGACGAGAGAGAGAGAGAGAGAGAGAGATGTGTGATGAAGCTGACTCAGAGACAAAGAATGGGAGGATTCTCTCTTTTAAATGAACAGGTGCTGACACATACAGGAGGTCAGAGAGAGAGGTCAGTCTACCTGAGGGGACCAGTCCAGACAGGTGATGACCCGATGCTTTGACCAGTGCTCATCATAGAACAGACGATTGAGAGAGAGACTGGAGCCACCCTGCAGATCCCTGACAGAGACATACTCTCATTAACATTGGCTCTGGAGTTTCAATCCATACCATATACGACAATTTTAGTACATACGGTTTTAACACAACTTTGTATACTTATATAAAAAGTGTAAATATGTAAATTAAAAACAAATGCTAAAATGCTAAAAATAACTGTTTGTAATACCAATATAGAAGAGCAAAATCAGAGGTGACATCATTTTGCAAGAATCTCTTTGAAGAACAATGTGCACACACACACTTATCTCATTAAGGGCATACTATGGTCTTCTATTGTATTCATATCATTGTATATGAATATTACAATTACAGTTATTGTATTTTTGTTATATCACTGTTTATATATAAAATAATTAAAACCCTTTTTTATTTGGAAATTCATTATAAATAAACTATGACAGAGCATAAAACACTGGAGCAACCTATACATCGACTGCCTGAAAATTATATCGCGTAAATATTACATTTCCATAATACATGATGTAAATCCAGATGATTACAATTAGTGCTTAATTTATGCATAATTTTAAATCATTTTGAAAAACCAAACAGTTGTTGGCCCCCATTAACTTTCATAGTTGGGAAAAATACTACTGTTTGGTTATCTGCCTTTTTTCAAACATACAGTAGTTTATGTTCAACATAAGAAAGGAACTCATATAGGTTTGGAACATGTTTGGGAGTAAATGATGATGATGATGATGACATAAATGTTATGTTTTGGCGAACTATGCTTCTCTAAAATCTTAAAATAAACTAAATAATAACAATAAATAGGTAAAATACTTATTTGTAAGATATACGTATATGCATCATCTGTGTTACGCATCACTTTCTCACCCCTCTTTATCCTCCAGGTCTCGTCCGCTGTAGTCGAAGAAGATGTTGGAGTCCTCTGCTAAAGCTCTTTCCATCACACAAATACTGCGGTCAAAGAAGATGAGGAACTCCTCCGAGTGCAAAATCTGCTGTTTCTCTTCCTCCGTCAGCTCCCGCGGGTGGCCTGATGCGCACACAAGACAAAACATGGAAGAGATGTAAACACAGCTGCCGAGTAAATAAACACAGAACGGGCCATACGTTTTAATACACAAAAGCACATGTCATGGCCACAAAGATGGGCTATGTGTTTATACCTACCACTTACATACAATAACACTAACAAACGGATTTAACCACAGACAAAATCATGGCCGTACGGCATAACGGTGAGCAGTAACTGTACAAACTCAACCTAAACAAACTCGCCCGCGTTCTTTTTTCTGACTCGCAACAAGCCTTAAAGGTAGTCGAGCCAACTAGAAGGGAGATATGGGCGTAAAAACGACAAACACACAAGAAACGAATAAGCAAATACATTAGCGAGCACACACTGCTCTTAGTTCGTCTTTCCATAATGACAACACGCCCAGTTCTTCGCCTTCGTTTTTGATGTTATTGCGTTTCTCCATTTTCTCCCAGACTATTAGGGGCCCGTCCCTTTGATCTGAGCCCACTTGATTTGCGTGCCTTTTTTGATGACTCATAAGGAAGACAAAAGCGTGATCAAAGTCAGCGTGGAGTCAAAGCCCTCGTGTGCTTTCACAGTCTGCCTCTGTCCGGCCTCTCTCTAGTTATTTACCCTGTACACTTGCACAAAGAATGCACTCTCCGCTCGCTTTGATGTCCACTTGCTGGGGTCTAGTGACATTAAAGTTCGATCAGGCCTGACCCAGAATGCCGCGGCATGATAAGCCCAGCCCCCGGCTGGCGAGAATGCCATCTGATACGGCTGCAAGGGTCACACGCGAGCGGCCACTCAACGCTCTGTTGATCCTGTTTGCTGACTTTGGGAATTTTGGCGTGTGCAAGGCCCAAACACAAACTACTAAAGCGGCACAGGTAGGAAAAAATTGTGCAGTAGGGGAAATGTTTGCATAGTACTTTTAAATGCTGACTGTACTGAAATGGTAAGATAGACACAATACTTCACTAGGTTTTACGTCGCATGACTTGCATGTTGTAAATCACACGGCGAGTGATTTGAGGTGCTACGTCATGTTAATAAACCCCTAAATGTCATGTCACTCCACCCATGGCTTATTAAACACTAACAAGATGCATTTCCCTTTGAAACATCAAAAGAAGGCGGCAATAAAATCCCAGCTATGCCAACAAAGAAGTTTAGTCAGAAGTTTTTTAGTCGGTGTGGGTAATTTATTTACAGAACTGTTATGGTTTCTATTAGCACTTATGGAACATGTGTGCAGAACATGCAACTCAACGTCAGGCTTTACTGTAAAGAGACGTCTCTCTCATTGAGTCTGAACTGAGCAGATGGTGTTCAGTCTATCATCCAACATACAGAAGTCAAATGTGCTAAATCTGAGCCAGGTGGATGCTGTTGGGTATGGATCACGTTTTTTGACAGAGCACAACTTTGGAACACCTTCACACACAAAATGTGGGTGTATCATAGACTTCTATAGTTTTTGTACTTTTAGGTAAAACGTGCTAATTTTAGCACTATAATAAAATAAAAAGAACTAGGGCCAGATTTACTGAATAGGATAAATTAGCGCAATTTCAAAATGAGCATAGGATGGGTGTGAAAATCTCTTTATGTGATTTATCGACATTCTTGTTAACTTACAATATACAATATACGACACTGGTGCAAAATAGTTTTAGACATACTTTTTGGGGCGTTAAATATACCAGTAATTGGATGAGTATTGCGTGATTAACTTTTATACGCTCCTCACATAAGTTTTGCATCTGAAAGTGAAACTCCTACATATGTATATTCAATAAGGTCAGGCGCAAAAATATCTGTGTCCATGCCATTTCAGCACGAATTCTTCGCAGGACGTCGCAGTAAATATTATTACAATTGTTAATAATATATATCGCTCTATTTGTCTCTTATTGTCAAATTTGATTATAAAATACAGTGCTTTCTGGTAATATATTGTAATATAATATAATACGATATAATTAGTGCTGCGATTAATCGCATCCAAAATAAATGTTTTTGTTTACATAATGTATGTGTGTGCACTGTGTATATTTTTTATGTCTATATAAATACACAAAGAGAAATATGGTACATTTATATATTAAATATATTTAGATATGTTATAATTTACATTAATATAATACATATACATGTAAAAAAATAATAATAATATATGTTGTATGTGTGTGTCTTTACATATCCATAATAAATATACACATCACACACACAAATATTATATAAACAATTTTATTTTATTTTGGACGCAATTAATCATGCTTAATTACTTGACAGCACTAAATATAATATAATATAATATAATATAATATAATATAATATAATATAATATCTTACCCAGTACCTAAACTTAACTACCTTACTAACTATCTAAAAGCAGTAAATTATGAGTAGTGAGAATTTGACTTATATACATAATTTTCATGTATTATATAAAATGTGGATAAATCAGTAAAAAAACATTAGTGAGCAAAGTAACAAAACTCACACCCAATCTTACCTTCCTTTGTTTCCTTGCTTTCTTCCTCCTCCTGCAGGTCATTTTCTGGGCCAGCTTTCGGTTCTTGGACCTCTTCATCCTCCTCTTCATCTTCTGAAAGGACACAGAAAAGGTCACGTTCAGTTTCTGTTTTGTGACACCTGCCAAACTCCGCTGCCTCCCCGTGACCCACCCTGAGACCCAGACTCTTCCATAATAATAGCTTACAGATCTTCTGTACCTGACATCCAGTCTCATTTCACAATCAGACTCTTTAGAAATCATTGTCTTGTTTTGGATCAACACGGCCTGTTGTTTTTTCGCTTCGCTGTGGATTTGCACAGCTGCATTTTCACAACCGTGAGCTCTAGAGAAACAACACACTCAGTTAAAAAACACTTCCTTCGGGTCCCAAAGAACATATGTGCTACACGTGTGCATTTGTTTGAGTGAGTTTATGAATCCAGAGGACCGCTCGTGAAGAGAGGCACAGATACCCAACAGGAAGCGGAGAGGGTGAGTGGCGTGGCCTCTTTCTGCAACCCTTCCCCAAAACCTCCCAACTGCCTGCCCTGGGGCCCCCCAGACCCTGAAGACTCACCCCTTAATTAACCTAGTCACCCCAGTAAAAGACCCAGCCTCGTGCAACCCGCATTCAGCCACCTGCTACCTCGTCCGAAGCACTGGGCATGTGTTCCTAGCCTTCTCCATTACCCTGCTCCATGTCTGCAGATGGCGAGAAGGATGACGCTTAACACCCTCACAGGCACCTGTAGACGGGGCACACACACAGTCACGCTAGCATACACACAGAGCTCTGTGGGATTGTTTTCTTGTTGAACCCCAGTGGCAGAGGTTAATTATCCAGGGTCGGGCTGACAGTGGGTACCCAGTCTGCAGAAGGAAGTGATCCCATCGTGCCAGACGTGTTGCGGCAGACTCTCTTAACACCAGTGTATTTGTGTTCACACCAGTTGAGGAGGAGACAAGAGCCTTGAGGCACGCTTAACAATGATTTCAGCTTTGCAAGAATGCAGTCTCTGACATTGTTGCGAATTACGCTGTCGTATGTCAGATTTGCCCCCTTTATTGGGGTTTAATCTCAAACAATAATGTTTTTCCCTATATTTATCTCTATCCGATGTGGTTTAAAAATAGGGTTCTGGAATGAATTTTTTTTTTTTCCCATTTAAAAGCTTGTTTGTTTGTTTGTTTTTTGGAGACCCCATTATATGCATTTAACAAAACTAAAAGAAAAGACATTAAAAATGCTACAAATGATTTCTATTTTAAATAAACACTGCTCGTTTGAACTTTAAATTTTTCAAGGAATTCTGAAAAACATATATCCACAAAAATATCAGCCCCCACAGCTGTTTCCAACATTGATAATAATAATAAGAAATGTTCCAAATCAACAGGTTAGCATGATTCCTGAAGGATCATCATTAGAGTAATTTTTAATAAAGTCCTTATTTTTGTAAACAAACCCCTTTCATTGAGATTGCGTTACTGTTGCAAACACAAATACCTTATAACTGACCATAAAATCGGCATTATTGCAGTATTATTGAATAATTTTTTTCAACTTGCCTTTAAAACTATCCAAACACAACGACTGTCTACAGATTTACATTTGAAAAAAAAAATGTTGACAACAATTGCTAATTCGTCAGTAACGCTTTTAAAGCAGAGCGAATTTTATTTGCATAAAATCAATCTTAAAATCTTACATCTTCAATCTTAAATTTTTTTTTTGGCTTGAATCAAATGTGCATAGAATAACAATCGAATGCTTTGCTTTAATACACACTAGTACAGTATGTACGCAGTGTGAGTTAAATCCATGGCATAAGTGCCTAAGCACTGAGACAATTGATTCCCCAGAGGTTGAATGTGAATCACTGATGTGAGTCGAGTCTGGCCCGGAGCAAGTGTGGTTTAGCTGCTGAATACGACTATAAGCTTCTGAGCCAGAGACCAGCGGGGAATAGAGGAGTCCTGAGACCCAGACAGGCAGCCAGCCAGCCCAGGCTGACCACACCACCATGGACTTCTCTGGCCTTGTTTCTCTTTCTCTCTCATCTGTTTTTGCCCCGAGAGGAAGAAAGAGCCCTGCCATTCATTTTCAGTTTGTTCCTTTTCTCTGGGGCCTGAGAGAAAATAGCACAGGCAAAGAACGGGACACCTCTTGCATTCCAGAAGACCCACATGCTAGACAGACTATGTCAGAAGGTTTTGGATCGGGACGTCCAAGTCTGGAGGAGAATGTGACCTGATATGACCAGGTCTAGAGGGAAGTCAGTCGCAAAGCAACAACAACCCTGATTCAGGGTTGTGGTCAAAAGGTTTGCAAACAATGTACGAGAGGTTTGCAATATATCTGCAGATTGTTTCGTGACACCTCATATCGCTCTGAAAAACACCAACACTGTGAGCCAAAATTCAGTAAGGGAACTTTCAAGCCAATTTGTAAATTAAACTATGCCCTTGAGTCCATTTATAATGCATCTGACCTTCTTATCCCAGTCAGAATGTTTATTTGCGCTTCCCGTGAGGTGATGGCAACCAACGTGGCATCAAAAGATCGGTAAGAAGGCTTGAAAGTGAAGACGAGATGGATAAACGAGACAGTTTTAGCACACTCTACCCTGGTGCTTAATATGGGTTCGCACGGTGGGAAGGAACATTATGAACCATCCACCCCGCTCGCCAGGTTGATGAAACTGAGGACCTGTCCTGCAAGGTAATGACATCCCCCATCTTACCTGCCTTCAATCTCTTCTCGGTTTCCTCAAGCTGCTCGAGCAATTCAAATCCACCGCTGCTAGTCGTAATGACCAACACAGCAGCAGCACTCAATCAAAACGGGACTTCCATCCTTCAAACCACAAGCTGATCTCAGGGTGCAGGACTCAAGACACCCCAGCTAATGAACTGCTTAATTAGGCAACAGAAATCGCTATTTGTGCATTGGCTGGGCGCAGGGTATGTGAAAGATTAGTTCTGGTTATCACATATTAGAGTAGCGATGGAAATGTTCGGTTTGTTATGGAGGGTGTGAGAGTGAATGCCTCTGAATGTGGTAAGGAGGATCTTAGCACTTCCCGCTCTAAAGACACTGCACGCGATATACCAGACGCAAATGGTTCACAGATGGACGTGGTCATGGAAACATTAGTGCGGAAGGAGAATTATGCACTTGTCAGGCTCACACTTTCATACAGTTTTCATGATGTTAAAGCAGCTTAAACTAGTTTACGTGAGATCAGTAATCTTTCTAGACCAGCAGTTCTGAACCTTTTTGACCTCAAGGCACCCTACATACTACTGTATATTAACCAAACTACTGTATAACTGGAACTATAACTGAACTGAAATATAATATTATATTAAATATAGAAACTGGGAAAATGAGTATCTAGCATGTCAACTTAATTACATGTGACATGTCTATCTGCAAAGTTGTGCACAGTGCACGATAAATGAAGTTATTGTCTCTGAAAAAAAGAGTCGGCTCACATTCGCCTAAACGAGTCGTCAGCAATTCAAATCTTTTTCATTTTTTCAACAACACCTCAGCAGTACAACCTTGTGTTGTGTTCGCGTCATTTTACTGATGACTGCTTTTCCAATCTTGGAGTACAACGCGATATTCACCAAACACTTGGTCTTAAAAGACGGAGCAGTGCCAGTTTATTTGGACCGGCTTGCTCCTCTGAACTTGTACCTGTAAGTATGATTGATAATTGATGATTGTATTTTCTAGCGATCGTTCAAAATACGTATTTGTGTACGTTATGTTGTGTAACAATCCTGCACATGTCTTGGTAACCGGTTAACTAGTTTCAGTAATGATAAACAATGTTTAACGCAGTGTTATGCATTTTACAATGCTGAAGTTCACAACGTAGAGGTGTGCCCGATTCGCTCACAAAAGGACTGCGCCATCTGACCAATCACAGCAGTGAGGGCTCACGGAGAGGCGGGGTTTAGACAGACTGAGTCTTCAAACTGCTTCGCACGAGTCGTTTACGAATCATTTAGAAATGGGGTATGTTTTTGACCTTGCATACATGTAAACCTGTTTTAAGAGACTCATAAAACAATATTAGCAACCTTTAAAATGGCATAATAGGGGCACTTTAAGATATTTTTGATGAAATCAGAGAACCATCTGACCTTCCATAAAGAGCAGCATAACTGAAATGTTCCCAGCTCCTGAAACGTAGTAAATACATCTGTGAAAATTGTTGGAAGACGTAACTCAGGAGGAAGAATGGTTGAGTAAAGTGTTGTTTTCTTTTTGTGATGAACTAAACCTAAACTAACAAAATTAGATGTTAGCTAATTAAAATTTATTATAAATATTAATATATTACATTATGAATATTTCAATAATATTTACAGTAATTACATTACTGCATTCAATAATAGTATTTATATGTTATGCTATCATATTAGTTACTTTATTATAACTACATTAATAATTTTAAGTTATCCTTAAGTTATCTCTTGGAAGTTTGCTAAGGCCCTCTTAATGAGCCCTGGCCAACTACAGTCCTAGACTTAAGAAATGTTTTTAATTCATTTCATTACTCTAGCACTTTTAACGTTTTTGAAAAAAGTATATATAAAGATATATTATGATTTCTGCTGGCATGTTAACAAACTTTAAAATGTGTACTGTCAAATGATTAATCGTGAATAATCCAAAATAAAAGTTTTTGTTTACATTATATATGCATGTGTATTGTGTATATTCATTATGCATATATAAATACACGTATTTATTAAGTAATTTTTTTATAGTATATTTAAATTCTTATATTTTATATAATATATAAATACATTTAATATAGAAAAACATTTATTTCTTAAATATATACATGCATGTGTTTGTATTTATATATACATAATAAATATGCACAGCAGACACATATATTACGCAAACAAAAACTTTTATTCCGAATGCAATTAATCGTTTGAAAGCACTACTTAAAATACAATAAACTACAATAAAAATATTTTATAAAACAATAATGTGTTTATTTTTTTACAGACCTCCCAATCAACACCACACAGAAGAGTTTAGAGCACCTTTACAGCAGCCACATATAAAAGACTATGGCGGTGAAAAGATGCCGCCAAAAGTGAGATAAGATGCCATCGATTAAACGGAAGGAGGATGCAACTCAGTCTTTCATCCAGCATTTTATTGGACCAAGCTGCACTGCTCCAGGCCTCGGGATTGGGATATGGAGCTGATTAGACAATCAAAGAAATCCCCTCATCTGACAAGTGGGGATTTTTTTTCTGTCAGTGTGGGGGGGTGGAGGGTGTTTGTTTTCCTCAGGGCCTCTGAAACACAGAGAGAAATTGAGCTGAAGGGCTGAGGGTATTTCCATATGGGACATGAGACACGGCAGGGAGGACACCCCTACTGCCCACCATATTGACACATTGACATGCAAGAATATAAGACACACTTTCAGGCCTACATACTTACATGTGCCTTTCTTTTTTAAGAAGAAGTACAAACAGACATCCCCAAATTAGACTTCAGAAGTTGGGTGTCAAGCAGCCTGCAGACCACAACAGAGACAGAGCACTGAGGAGGCGGCATCAGGAACATGAAAGAGGCCTGTAATGTGGAACTGGCACGACAAACTAAGCATGAGACAAACACTATCTATCTGCTGCACTCCTGAATGGCACATCAGCCAGAAAAACGTCCTTCAAGTCACATCCTTACACACTAATGGGCAGACTCAATATGACACAAATGAGTCCCTGAGGGTTAATAGTTGTACTATAAACTTGCATTAAAATGCTGAATTAGCTGGCTCTACCTGATCTCCAAGCCTTGTAGAACCCCTCTGAACACCAGGAGACCACCTTAAACTAGCAAACAGGCTTAAAATGGTTTAATTTTCAAAAACATGTTTTGGGATTTTTTTTTTGTCCATCTCCTAACAGCCAAAAATGTAATCTAAATCATCGTAAGCTGCTTGCTGTCTCTGCATATTGTATTAAGCCGGTCAGAAGAAAAATGACACATTTGAGCTTCACTAACTAACTACGCCTAGCAATGCAAAATGCAAAAAACTGATCAAATATGCTGAATGCATTGTCTTAGGCACGCATAAACACAAAGGCGAACCAAAATGTAAATATCTCAATAGCAACAGAAAAATAATTCACATCAAACTGCACAAAGCCATAATGACAGATTCTGCACACGCTGCAGTCCGCAAACTGTGACCCATCCAGCCAACAAAAGCGCTTCTCTTTCCTTTCCCCCCACACTGAGAGTGTCAGACTGTCTTGTGAAATCAGATGGGAAAAAGCTGTGGAGAGAGTACTTGTACTCCTGGCTACTTGCTCATCAAACACACAGAGCACAGGCCGGAGTGGAGTCAGGTCCTTGAGCTGACACTCTTCACGGCCTCCTGCAGCTGTCTGAAAGCCCATGGCTGTGGATACAGTGTTTGC
Source organism: Enteromius paludinosus (assembly GCA_032361165.1). Classification (NCBI taxonomy): domain Eukaryota; kingdom Metazoa; phylum Chordata; class Actinopteri; order Cypriniformes; family Cyprinidae; genus Enteromius; species Enteromius paludinosus. The sequence continues at coordinate 2,623,408 of JAUMHQ010000029.1, read as the reverse complement.
ATTTCATAACTACAAACCACACGAACGGGCGACAAACCAGCAATGCTGTTTCCACCATAGCAGCTACAATTTAGAGAGAGAAAAAAAGAATCCGAATAAAAATTATATATACAATTTGAAAAGCTTCCTTAAAAAAAAAAAATTACTATAAAATGATTGTTGGTGTAATTGTATATGTGTGTGTGTGTGTATCACTTCCTTGTAATTAAAGGGTTCTATATGCATTCTGAGCAGTTTTTAGATATTGAGCTCCAAAGTTTTTGCGATCCATAAACTTCTGCAGATAGAACCATTCTTGTTTTCTAAAAAAGGCCCAAATATGCAAACAAATAAAAAATTTTTCAAAGTACGTACTGTAATTGTGTATTTATACATACACAATAAACACACAGTTTGACAGCACTAATACATATATATAAATAACAGATAACATCTTTTTTAATTTTTAAAAAACATGTTTTATTATGTTATATTTTTTGTTTTTTATTAAGTTCCAATATTAAATAATCAATTAATATTTTTTGTTCTCCCACACATAAACAGAACAAAAGATTTGTATTACTTGTATCTTTTTATATACAATAATTCTGAACATTATCTACTGTAACACTTTTTTTACCACACTGTACTCATTTGTACCTCAATTAGTGCAAATTATGTATATATATATATTTATATATATATATACACACACACACACACACAATAAATCAACAGTGAACACACACTGTTTGACAGCACTAATACACACACACACACACACACACACACACATACACATATATTTGCAAAAACAGATAACCCCATCTTTTTTAATTTCTTAAAAAACATTTATAATGTTATATTTCTATCTATTTATTAAGTTGAAATAACAAACAATTTCTTTATATATTTTTCTTTCTCTCTATGCACACATAAACAAAACAGAAAATTTATATTGCTTGTATATTTTTCTACAGACATTATATTGCATTTTTTATTATTATAACTTTTTTTTTTTACCACACTACACTCTCATTTGTATCTCAATTTATGCAAATTATGTGCATTTATATTATTGGTCCAGTACATGTGCCATGCAGGAAAAAAAAAAAAAAATAGATTCAAATAATTTAGATTCTAATAATAATGACTCAAACGTCAGAGAAAAATAGTTGAATGACTCAACAGCTGGATGAAAAATGGTAGAGACAACTCATCAAACCATACACGTAAATCATAACAGCCCTTATCTTTCTTCTCCTCTTCTGAAGCTTGTTCTGAGCCTCTTCAAAGTTTGCTGTTGTGGCAAATAATGCTTTGAGACTTTACTGGAAAAGCAACTTCACATTTGGGTTCGGCCTTTTGTTGGCCTTCCTCATCATTCTCGTTTGTCATCATTATGACATCATCATGACAAACGGCTGAGATTGATCATGAAGTGCTTTTTAGAGTACCGCTATCTTCTAGCCCAAGGCCACGCAGCAAAGACCTGCCTTCCCCTCAGAGAGTGAGACAGCACTCTGGGGTCTGGAAATGTTCAGAGTCGGGAGAGATAAAGCAAGCGCACCCTTTGAACAGATATCTTCTCTAAAGCGCTGCTAACGTGCACAGGAAATGTTTTAGATTCGAGATTTTTAAGTCTTGTCAGATTGGACTGAATATTTCAAATAATGTGTTGCGGAAGTTACCACCTTCTTACATTTCTTACAGCGTCGGAGATTGTATTTGACTATTGTATTATAACTCACTAATATAATGGAACTTCATTTTATTGTGTAAATAATTCTATATTTCATTTCAAGTAAAATCATACTTTTTCATAATGATTTATTACCATTAAATAAAATACAATTTAAAAGCCATTTGGATTTTGGTTCGTTTTGTATTTAATTGCAAAATCCCCTCTAATGCCAAAAAATGAGTACATTTAACAGTATATCAACGCACACATAAAGTGTACAAAATTCTATAGTTCATTGTACAAATAGCCTAATTTTAAGAGTATTTTGAAAATATATAAAGGTTTTACTTGATTTATTTGCAGTCCTTTGATAGATATTGAAATCCATACTACTGTACATTTTTAAATTCAACATTCATCATTTTTGGACAAAATACACTATAATTACTAATCAGAAAAAAATGATACCTAAAAAAAACTAATTCTAATAAGAAAGAAATTAAATACTGTTTTATACTGACACAGTCAGGGTTGCAGATTAAACTATTCTGGCTGTAGATGATTGCCTAATTTATAAGGTCCATTTAAAAAAAAATTATATATATATATATATATATATATATATATAGTACATACTATTTTAGATTCTAATTATTCTGCTTTCTATCTTTGAGTAAAATCACTATATTAATATTAAAATACATACTGTTGTAGATCAGTTTTGTAGTATTTTGATTCAAAATGAGAAGTAGTAAATGGCTATTAACTAGGAAATGACTTCTGATTACTAGAACAGAACAGAACACGATACTTAGCTCATTGTTAAAAAAAAATGTTTCAAACCGTAAACCACTAATTCAAACAATAAGAAACTAGATACTATTTTAAATTGACACCGACAGGGTTGCATTAACCATCCGACCAAACCAGTTTGTACATAGCTGATTTTTAACAAAACATTGCTTTTATTCAATCTCTAAGCCCTACAAGCCAAAGCAATTGTGAAACAATCCTGCATATAAAATTGCTATATTACCTCTCAAAGCATTTTAGTTTGTATAAAAATCCCTGACAATTAAATTCTATATGTGACGTGAAATGAATCCCTTACAGCATCTCAGACTGACATTAATCACAAACTCTAATGAAAATGATTAGTTCCTCCTTTCACTGAGCGTCTACTGTTCCAGATCCTATATTCCTGACCTACCAAGACTCTGGTCTGGTAATGAACCTACATTATGCAACGGGTCTCTGGCCCGCAAATGTGGTGCCAGTGAAGCTGGCCTGCTCCCAGAACCACATCTTTAAGGGAGTCATCATGCCACGCCATGCACAGACTGGCCACAGAGCATGATTAAACCTCATGACTTCAAACTTTCCAAACCCTAGCCTGTCAAAATGAGCAACTCAACCCAGGCAATGAGCTAAACTCACTTTTCAGCAAGTCACACAACAGAGATGGCATAGTGACTAAAATTCGAAGATTTATCTAAGCGCTTGGGGAAATTTGTCTTTAAGAAGTCATGTTTTTATTCGCCATTAAAAACAAGACCTTAGTGATAAAATAAACCAATTTGGATCATTCAGCATTAAAATACACTATTCCAATTCGCACGTTTACAATACATGAGAAATAGCCCGGAATCAAATATAAATGATATCATGGAATTTTCTAAAGTACACAATTCATGGTTTTCATAGCAGCAGAAGTCTGAAAGTTGCTGCAGTTTCTATGATGTTGGTGTACTAAGAGTGCCCCCTAATGTCTAGAGTAGTACATAACCAAAATTACTCCTTCAATCAGCACACTAATAGTTAACGCTTTTAATTTCTAACTTATAACTGCATTAAATGTAACATTATTTTCTTATAAACACCAGCATTTTTAGAAATTTATTATACCTAAATATACCTAGATAGCTAGTGACCCTGCTTAATCAGGGTCAACATGACATCTATTGTAGTATGTAAGTATAAAATAACAATAAGTGTAGGAAAAATGTTCACACACACACACACACACACACACACACACACACACGTTGGTTTTTGTGATTCATGGGGACTCTACATAGGCGTAATGGTTTTTATACTGTACAAACTGTATGTGGTATTGTCCTACACTGACCCTACACTTAAACCTACCC
>JAUMHQ010000029.1:2577869-2588840 GCA_032361165.1 Enteromius paludinosus | reverse complement strand
GAGCAGTACAGAGAAACTAATTTGCCTTTTTTTTTTATTAAAAACAAAGCCTTTCAAGGTAACAGAGTATAAAATAAAGAAAGGCAGATATTTAGGCCAAAATGAGCTAAGATAAAAAAAGTTGTCATTTTATCTTTGTTATTCCAATAGATACACATTACAAATAAACATAAACAAACAGTGCTTTTATTTCTCAGGAAGAGTAGGTGTATTGAGCAGTATTGAAAGGTGAAACACTATATACTTCTACACTACATCCATCATTTACTCTCTCTTAGCTCGTTTTTTATCTGAATAAGGTTCGTTTTTCTGTTGAACGTTGTATTAAATTCAATGAGGACCAGCTGCTGTTTGGTTACTCAAAATATATTTATTGTGTTTAGCACAAGAAAGAAAATAATACAGGTTTGGGACAACACGTAAGTGAGTAAATAATGACACAATTATAATTTTTGAGCGATCTATTCCTTTAATGATAAGTGACGGCACGTATAGTTCTGTCCCTTTAAGAGCTGCACGTGTCTAATATACTGTGGCACGTTTTTCTCTTTAGACGCCTGTGTTTAGCGCTGTGTGTTTTTGACAGTGTTACCACAATCACATGTGATAAATATCTTAGTTCAGTAATTAGGCGCTATTTGACAGGCTTTTGGTGTACTCGCTGAAAAAGGGGCACGAGGCTACATTGCGCATGCCACGAACTGTCGAACCGTGCGACGCATGCATGCTCCGAACCGAGACAAGCGAACCAAACCATGCCATCCCTAGTAACTATTAACAGACTTACAGCGAAAAAACATAACATTTAAATCAACATTTAATAGAAGTCAGACTTTTACAATCCCCATCTTTATTTTCAGAGTACGTATGTAAAGAAGACTAATTGTATTAATTGTGATTATTCATAAGTGTTGAGATTAAGCCAGAGAGTAAGTAAATAGACATCAAACCATAGACAGCAAAATATTGGACATTAGTCGTTTTTTTTCAGCACATAAAATTGGTTAAATGAGACATTAAAGATGTACAAAGTTGTATAAATGTGACAATATTACTGTTTTTTGATCAAATAAATACAGCTGTGGCAGGTATGAGTGACCTCTGCTTTAAAAACCTAAAAAAAATCGTACCTACCCCATACCGTTGAACTGTAGTGTACCACATGCTAGAATGTTTTTTATACATTTGCACACAAATTGAACAGAAAATGCAATGTAGTTATTATCTAACCGTGTCAAAGTGTTTATTTATGCTGAGCCCAGTTTGTCTTTGTTGTTGAAGGTGGACATCACTAAGGTGGTTCCTGTGCACAGTAACCGTCCCGACCAGGGCACAGGTGTCCTGCCGGACATCGGCGAATACAACCCACCTTCTGACTTACTGAGAAGTCGAGATTATTTTGCTGACTTCCTGATCACTCTGGCGGTGCCCTCAGCTGTCGCTTTGGTCCTCTTCATCATTCTCGCCTACTCCATGTGCTGCCGACGGGAAGGGGTGTAAGTTCGCTGTGCTAAACTCTTGGTGAACGTGAAACACACAAATCTCCTCTTATACTTAATGCTTGTCATTAATGGGCATTGCTTAGTAATCGACATTCAAACACTAGATTACTTTTTTCATAACAAACCATGTAGTATCTTTTAAATCAGTGAATCAGTGAATCAAGTGAAGATCTTGAGGGCTTTTCTAGAATATGTCCAAGTCTGAAATACGGGGTCGCATCCCTGCCAAAAAGCAGCTTACCATCTTCATCAAGCATCAGTTTTTTTTTTCCCACCGTTTAATCATTAACTGAAACACACTCAGTCCAAGGGTTCCATCTGTTGTATTTAGAGCCATTCCGGCAGATGTTTCCTCTTCATTATCAGCCAATCCCAGTGTGCTTCCTGGTGATGTCACCCACCATCAGAGCTACCACAGCAGCCTGAAGGAGACCCCTGCATCACCAGACTTCAGTTGATCCATTCATACCCCTCCATTCCCCTCCTGACTCGCTCTCCATTGGCTTTTGTGTGGTTGTCTTTAACTATTAATATTAGAATTTAATTCAGTCATTTTGTTTTGTTTCTAGGCAAAAAAGAAACATGCAAACACCAGAGTAAGTGTTCCCTCTCCTGTGGTCTTGGCTTTTTCTTTCTCCTTTTCAGAAATTTCTTTTTTCCTTTCTTTGGATAGGTTTTTTTCTTCCCTATGTTTTGTTATCTCAAAGCCTTCATCATGGTGACATGTTCATCTCCATCTCATTCATACAATCGCTTCTGTGTCTCCATGATGTCATCAATCGGCAGCTGCTTCAGTGACAGAGATTATTAAATGATTATTATAATTGTATGAGGTAGCGTGGCAAAAGATAAATATTCATCAAATGGCCCTGCAAAAATAGACAAATAACCCAATGTTATGCCTAGAACAAATGCATTTGAGCATGCATTTGCTTTTAATATTTCATTTGGTTGCTTCTTCCATTCCCAGAATCCAGCTGGTTCACCACAGCTCCATTCAGAAGTCTTCTAAGGAACTTCGTAGCATGTCTAAGAACCGGGAGATTTCGTGGCCTCTTTCAACACTGCCGGTCTTCCATCCTGTGAGCGGAGAGGTGGTGCCGCCCATCCATCCTGACAATTACGAGACCACCAGCATGCCACTCATGCAGACGCAGACGTGAGTCCATTACTTTTGCTTTATACAGGAGTTTCTGGATGGAAAGTAAGGTAGAATTTGAGTTTGGAAACGGCGGATCTGGTTTAAGAGTTACTATAATCCAGTGTTCTTAAAAAACAAGCTTGAATCTCCCAGTGCAAATCCTTGATGACTTGAAGAGATTAAAGCAGTTTAAACATCACAACATATGTGTATTATCATCAGTACGACTGACCTAAAATTATGTGATAAGATGACTTTTCTTAAAAAAGTAGAGTCGTATTTGAAATTGAAAAATGAAATTGAATCATCTTGGTTCCTTTACTGATGCAGAAAATGATTTTTAGTACTTTTAAAGAATACTCAGTTACATTGCCAAATGTCTTATAGATGATTGTAATAATTATATTATTGTTTTATTAATGATCCTTTTAAAACAGTGCAACAAAATGTATGCACAAAGTCAGTTTAAAGTCATTGTTCACCAAAATATTGAACATTTTGTCATCGTTTACTCACCCTCATGTTGTTCCAAACTTGTGTAGATTAAGTATTTTCTATGCAAGTAAATAGATACCAGTAACTGTTTGTTAGCCTGTCTTTTATAATACATTCTTCTGTGTTCAACACAAGAATCAAAACTCATTCGTGTTTGGAACAACTTGACGGTAAGATGGCAAGTTTGGGTGAACATCTCTTTAGGATATAAGCTAATATGACTCATTTACAGATATTCATTCATTTGGAAATGAAACTGCACTAGTTGAGATGATATTTTTTTCTTATAGAATCAGTTCTCCTTTCCTAAAAGAGTGCTTGTGATGAGCATCATATCTAAATCCTTGTCTTTGCCTTTGTTTACAGAAATCTTCAAAATCAGATCCAAATACCACAGCAGCAGTCCTCTGGTAAGAGAAGCATTGACAACTGATGTCTAAGCTTTTCATCCCATTGATACGATCAGCACTTGATACCAGATAGCACAGAAATACATTTTCCTAAATTACCCATAAATAACTGGGGACTGTGGTCATTCTCACAGAACAGATGTTAACTGCGGTTTTGGTGCTTTAGTCTCTTTCGTTGCTCTCTGGTGATCCCCAGTGTACACGTAATGAACTGCCATCAGACGGCTGTGAAATCTCTTCCCGTCTAACATGCTGTTCATTCATTCATTCATGCTAACAAAGGAGATAATTATTGTATGTCAACTTTTCGGAGGCTAGAGGCAAGTATTACTCTTTGCATCTAAAAAAACACGAACAAGATGAGCTGTTTCACATTTCTAAAATGTTCCTCTCATTGTAGGTAAATGGTATTCCTGAGGAGAGAAAGGTGGCTGAAGCTCTAAACCTGTGATCTCACGTGGATTCACTTTGTACCTGTTTAATCTTGCCAAATGTGCATGTGTAGCTTCAAGCTCAATGCCTTTGTGTTTTCATGCACTACATAAAAGTGCAATATTCAAACATTTTTCAGAGTCAGAACTAATGTTGAGATGAGCACACTAAAAGAATACTTTAAAATACTATCCGTATGTTGAAATATTTTTTAGTATGAGCCACTAATGGAGGCACGTTTACTTGGATCTGAACAAGTTGATATTGTCCGATTGTTCTCTTATATGAGCAAATGTGTTTTGATAAATAAATTAATACACTTGCCACTAAATAACAACACTGGTGTATGTTTGTTCTGGGGATGTGAGGGGAAGACATTTCTACAGAAATAAAGATGAATAAACAATTTACATTTTTGAGAAGGGTTTTATCGTCAACATTGACTGTACAATATGATGAAGGCATTTCCAAATGTAAGGAATATTTTTACATTTCAACATACTGTACACAAAAATTCCTTTGAGGCCTTGGGGTATCTTTAAATACAACTCAAAGCAAACTATACAAATAATTTGATTTATGAACCTAAAAAAAAAAAATAGTTGTGAGGATGTGTCAGATGATGACACACTGTACAAATTTTGCTTGCTTAGGAAAAAAACAATAAAAAAGGAATATACCTTACGGTTGCATTTAAATTCACATATATATTGAACTGCTATGAAAAGTATAGTATATTTAAAAATTTTTAGTTTCATAGTAAATGCAACTTAGCCAAAATGGAGTACCACTATTGAAACAATACGCTTTTGTCTCTCAATGGCACATAAAGAAGGATCCATTAACAGCATAATCAGTAAACTGATAATGAAATTTTTACATGTAATATGTATATATATATATATATATATATATATATAAAAAAACAAATCAAGTTAAACATGAACATCAGGCTGCATTTCAAGCAGTTTGAGATATGACGACATACATTTAACAATAAATAATGAGGTCACTGATCATAAACAAAGCTGGCTCTATCATTAAGCTGTATTCTTATTGCCATGTGGCAAGAAAACCAAAAACTGGCTCAAACGACTCAAAGTCTGCAGGGAAGAGGGCGCTCAGTGCATTCGAAAGAGGGTAAAGATGGCATTTCGTTATGATCAAAGCGCATGACTTTGTTTGTCTTGATAGTTCAAGTTCACCGTTCACATCAAGAGTTGTTCCTCCAGCATCCACCCAAAATTAACTCAGCAAACAATCGACTTGTAGAAAACATTCTGATGGAGGCAGCGCATGCTCATGGATACCATTAGTAGTGCGAACAAATTCGCCGCCACCAAGTTTTTTTTATCACGGCACATAAATGGATAATCCAAAGGTTTCAATTTCATAAGAGGTTGTTCACCTGAAAGATAAAGCTGCTGGTGTGATATAAAATGTAAATTATGGTCTGTATGGAAACATTTGGTGCACAAGCTGATGTAGTTCTGTCAAACGTACAAGGTGAGACGCAGGAATGTATTACTCTTTCACATTTTGCAGTCATGGGCGTCATGTACAAAAACTGGGAGACAATGAGGACACACAAACACATACCCCTGTATAAAATATGAACATAAATTATTAAATACTGTCCATAACACACATCTCAGTGCTATTAAAGAGGACAGAGCACACGTGTACGTGTCATTTGTCTACTGCAAACATCCTGCTTTAAGAATCCTTGTTTGATCATCTGAATTACTTCTGCTCCAAGGTCCTTGGCTTCAGTTGCAGCTTGAGTTTTGTATACAGACCCATGCCGTAAGAACTCCTAGGAAAAAAAAAATGTTCTAGGCTGGTCAAGTTTCTTTATTTTATACAGACACGTCTAATTGGATCCTCAGTGGACGAGGTGTGCTACTGTCTCTGATTGCCCTGTATTATTATTCATTTTGGGACAGTATCAGTACCAGCACTAGAAAGACTCCTGCACCCAGCAGTCTCTTCAGTAAAGGCCCGCTCTCTTTAGGAATGACCACCTGGGCCAAGTCATTGGTGATCTGGGAAATCTCATGAGCTACACAGACAAAGATGAAAGTGCTGACGATAATGTTTAAAGTGGGGTTTCCAGGAATGAGGACCAGGATGCCCTTGGTGTCTGCTGCCAGCCAAATATGATACTGGCATATGAAGAGCTGGTGGAAGAAACAGAAAGCGTGTCAGAATGGTTTCAAAAACTGTGGAATATTACTGTGAGTATTTTTAAACATGTATTTGCAGCGAACTAAGTGAGCAGTGTTGAATCCCTTTTGTTCTATTTCTTTGGTTGTGGGAGGTGTTTGTGTGTCTCTGTCCAGGAAGAAGACCGACTGGTTCAGGCAGTCTAATTGGTGCCATGTCCTTCCCGGTGAGCTGACCCCTAGCTGCCTATTCTAATTCTGAGAGTAGACACATTTGAGTGTTTGCCTGTGCTCATTCTACCATTTCTTACTCTCTTTCATGAAGCATGAAATTGGGGGCTCGTCCGGGATTTGATCCCAGGACCTCTCACACCAAAGCAAGAATAATAATCTTAAAGTTGTAAATGTCAATCCTAACCGACGGTACACTAAAAACATCTAGAAACATGACACTGGCAATACAATTATTTCGTTTGTTTGCAGTAAAGCTTGTACTTTCTCACCTCTAGAGAGATCTTTCCAAACCATGCAAAGAACGAGCTGTACAAAGAGCGAGCATAACCAGGAATATTCCGGATCAAAATGAAAGCCAGAATCTGTGGGCAGGAAAAGCAGAGTGATGAGAAGTCAGCAGCCTCATAGGCACAACAGAACTAAACAAAAACCCCTTTGAAAGGGATGCCTTTTTTTTAGGTTACAAACATTCTTTCTGTTCCCACAAAAGCAAGCCGACTGTCTGAATCAACTGTGATAAGGGTAACTTAGTGTGGTTATTAAAATAAAATATATTATTTTACATTTATCATGTTTTGGTTAAATCATCCATAGTTACAAGCATGCAACAGAGCATTAAGGTACTTGCCTGGACAACTGAAATGTAAGGATGCATCTCATTACACTCAGACTTATTTTTACACCCACTGGCCCAAATAGAGTACGTCTGGAAACAAAATATACAACTGTAAAGAACTCAGATTGCTATTTTCAGATATAGAAATAGAAAAAGTCTTACTATAAAAGACACCACAGAGACAAAGAGCAGACAGTTGGAAATCTTGTTGGAGAAGAGAGGCTCTCCTTTGCCTTCAGACAGCAGCTGACATTTCTGCAGCAGCAGGTATATGAAGGCAAAGAGCATCCCATTGATCACGGCCTATCATCCAAAAGAGCAGAAATCTGTTAATTCAAGATGTGAAACTGACAAATGTCTTATTAATTCAAAAAGTAAGGATGTTTTACATACAAATCGATCTAGTTTCCACCTGAACCACCACTCGTGGATGCTGCCTTGAAGCTCAAAGAGCTTTGAAACGGGCCACAAAGAAAAAAACGCCTCAAATAGTTCCTGCAACAAATGCAAAAGATTTAAATGCACGTATTTATATAAAAACGAGCCTTAACAGTCCTGTTGTACGATAGGATCTCACCTGCGAGTATGCAAAGAAGCAGATAAAAAGAAGCAAACCCAGAAGTTTCAACAACAGTGCCAGATTCCAGAATGCACTACCTGTACATAATTAAAAGGGAAAGCTGTTTCAAGGCTTGATGTATATTATTATATACGTTTAAGAATTATTTTAAGATGGTTTGGTGTCTATTAAAATGAATAACAGCAAATACAGTTGTATGACTTCAATTACCGTTGGCTTGCTTCTGCAGAATTTGTGGCCACAATGCCATTGTAGCATAAATAACTGCAAACCAAAAGGTGACAAGAGGCACAAAGTAATAAAACTGATAAGGCCTATCCATAACCAGACACAGCACCACCACAAGGAAGTTAAGCCTGAAGAGAACCTATAAGACAAACACAGAGAGGACTCATTATTTCCATCACATTGTGTGGCTATACATTATTTTTTATAAAGCATTTCTCTCTACATTTTTTTATTTTCTACATTTACATTGATAAGCAATTTAATCACATCTACTTTGTAACAACAAACTTCCACACCGAAATATGAAATATCATCATTCATAATACTGTATAATATCAATAAACCATGTCATATTGTGATTTTGGTTCTCTAAAAATGTTCTCTAAAAAAAACAGCATTTATTTATGAGCATTCAGTTATTTTATTTGAATAATGAAAGTAGTAATTTTTTTTTCAATTATTAAATTAAGTACAAAATTCTTTGGAAACATCAAATTAAACTGAATCACGTTTACATTGGTCCAACAAATTAATAAATAAATAAAATAATATGTCAGTCAATGCTACATGAATATGGGAACACAAGATAAGCAGAGCCTGGCACACAAGTACCTGACACACTCTGTATAGTCCAAAGTCTCCCTTTAGCCAGAAGAATGAAAAGTGTCCATATCCTGTTTGGAAGAGATACGCAGCTACCAGGACACGGACATGCATGTACACAGGTATAAACTGAGAAAACAAATGACAGTGCCGTCACTAGTAACACTAAGCAAAATAATCCAATGCAATTAAATCCAAGTTACTAATCAGCGTACAGTGCTAGCTCCAGAAATGTGGTAAATAAGGATAACCAGTTGCATCCAGCCCTTCCATTCATCGGTTTGCTCTCTGTTCAGTAGTTTGGCCTGGAGAAAAGAGAATATCAATATAAACATGTAAACAGCATTTGAGACTAAAACAATTTCCCAAGAGCCTGCTACCTCTTTGCTGTTCTCACTGTAGAAGATGCCCAGAACGAAGATGTAGATGAGAGGGATGAAAAAAGTAGAATGTGTATAGAATTTCTGTTCCTTCATAAAAATGTCTGCCCTGTCACACAGGTAGAAGTACAACATGATAAGGCTCATTTTGAATATGGCCAGTAAAGGTCCCTTTGGGTTGAGTTGACCCAAAACAACGGGGGGTTTCTTCTCCTCTCCGCTCTCCACATCGGGAACGTGTCTGCTCTTGTGATGTCTACTATAGCCCAGGATGAGGAAGATGATGGTGGACAGCAGGAAGAGACCAGCAGCTGTCTTCTGAAGGAAGCTTAGGGGAGGAGCGCTCTGACAGCAAGAGCCGTCAATGGGCTTCAGGATTTTGTTGCACATGGAGTTCATCAGTACCATGGCGCCCTGGGAAGTGGGTAAATATTAGTAAAATAAAACAAGAATAAGCATATAAAGAATATTTCTAAGAATAAAATAGTAAAACTAGTCTCAACCAGAGGCTTACAACATCTCTTGTGCTCTCAGGAAGGTGCAAGCCATCCACGGACCGGGAAATGGTCTCCATAGCAGCTCGCCGAGAGGCCTCTAAGAACTTGACCTTCTTTTTGCTGCTATTCAGAGTGCTAAGCGCTGCCTCGTTGTACAGATTTATCTGCTCGTTTGTGATCATCTTCCGGCTGTCACTTAGCACATCCTCATATACAGGATCTATACAAACAGGCAAGGCAAAAACATGAGACAAAAATGTGAAGCCATCATTCCAGAGGACCTGAATTTTAAAACTCACCTTGTAGAACCCAGTAGACTTCACTGTGCTCTGCTAGTTTCTCCAGTGTGTCTGCTATAGCTGTGAGGTTCGCTTTGTACTGTAAGAGCGCCTCACTCTTGCCATTGTGCAACTTAATGGACCACTGTTGGAAACCAAAAACATCTGCCATTAGAAAGATTTTCGAAAGCCTCTCAATGCATTATGACTGCAAACATGAACTCACCGTAGCAGCACCGATGACGACGATGTGTGGTTTGGAAGCAGATCCCTAGAATTATTGAGAGATGAGACTAGATTCTTAAGCCTGTGATTTAATAACTTGCCTGCTTTCTGTTCAGCGCAGTTTAATGGTCTTTACCTCTGTCCATAGCATCAACTGCTCTTTCAAGGAGTTGTTCACTTCCGCATACCAAAGGAAGTCCTTAAAGATAAACATATTGAGTTGTTATATAACAATTCATAACTGTGAACTAGGATCAGGGCTTAGATAAAAGGAAACTATGCAATACAAGACAAAACTATTTAAAAATACTTACGACAGTGGAATCACCATCTACAAAAGGGATGTTTTCATGCTGGTGGAAGGAAAAAAATACATATAATTGACTCTATGATAAATTATATCTTTATTAATGATTGTATTATTCTTATTAATTTTGCTTTAAAGTCACCATGATGTGAAAACGGATGATTCTTTTTAAATTAAATACTAAATATCCGTGTGCATTATTTTTATTTCATTTTTCAAAATTCAAGCGCCTTATTATCAAGACAACTTCTCTCCCTCTTGCAACGACATCTCATCTCTTCTGACGAGTTCACTAGCACAAGAGCAGGATAGTGAAGTCTCCCCTTCAGCAATCTCTCACTCACATCCGATAGCAGCAATAGTCAACCAGAAAGTTCAAAACAATTCCCTGTAAACAAAGTCAAGTCCTGCCCTACATTACTTCTCATCTGAGAGCTGGATGTGTCACAACAGGGAAGAAAAGAAAAGTGCAACTTTTGTTTCATGCCAACTTTAAAACATTTTGCAGAGAAATAATGAATAGTAATTTTGTAAGGGTCCATCTTTTTATTTATACATGAATAAATAAGCTTTCCATTCATGTTTGGTTTGTCAAGATGTGACAATATTAGACTTAACTATTTGAAAATCTGGAATCTGAGGGTACAAAAAAAAAATCTAAATGTTGAGAAAATTGCATTTAAAATAGCCCAAATGAAGATTTTTGCAACGCATATTACTCATCAAAAATTACGTTTTGTTATATTTATGGTAAAAAATATCTTCATGGAACATGAAGATATTTTTGAAGAATCATGAAGCCAGGGTGTAATCTGAATTTGTCTGTGAATGTTTTTTTTACTTTGAAAGGTCTGGTGCCCATCCACTTCCATTAAATG
>JAUMHQ010000029.1:2562888-2577769 GCA_032361165.1 Enteromius paludinosus | reverse complement strand
TTAAAAACGTGCCCAAAGCTTGGAAAGCGGACATCTGGGCACATTTCGGATTTTTTGAAGTGAATGGGAAACTAGACAAGTCTTACACCGTAGTGCAACTTATTATTTTAATATTTGCACAGGACTTGAGGAAGTGGCCTATCTTAGAGCTGCTATTTGCCTTGTGTGCAGTAGAATTTTGATGGATCGCAATGCATCATAGAATCGAATTGAATCGAATCGTTACATGGTGAATCGTAATCGAATCGAATCGTGAGGGCAGTGCCAATGCACACCCCTAGAGATTTGCATTTTCGGTATGTGAATAATCCATCATTAGTTGTTGGCTGCAACCCGTGTAAAGACCCCTGGCTTTGTATAGGTGTGTTTGTGTGTGTATTAACAGTGGGTACTGAAAGTATTCAGACCCCCCTAATTTTTTTCACTCTTTGTTATATGGGGTGCTGTGTGTACATTAATGAGAAAAAAAAAGAAAGAAAAAAAAAAACACTTTAATGATTTTAGCAAAAGCCGGCAATATAACAAACAGTGATAAATTTAAAGGGGGTCTGAATACTTTCAGTACCCACTGTATACATATATATATATATATAGATCTTTTTTAAATGCTAAACATCTTACAGTTTCTGCAAGTGGCATGTAAGACAATAAGAACACATTATGACATTCTCTAACACACCTCAAGCTCGTATTGCACCATGTCGAAGGAGTCACTTGTAAAGTACACTTCCTCTATACTATCAATGATTTCCTGTTCTGCCTGTGGATCTGTAGGTTGTTCTCTCAATTCCCTCAGCTCCTCCTGTGGAGAGAAAAAGTGAAATGAGAATGATTATTGGCAGGGAAATCCCACTTCCTCTGGGACACATTGTGGGGAAGCTAGCTGTGCACCTAAAAACAGAGTTTGAACATTGATTATTTCTCACGCCTGGCTTATAGCCAAGCTGAGTGCAAAGATTAAGTGGTCTTAGCACCCATCCCAAAGGAACACCCCTCATGAACCTTAATCAGGATCAGCATAAAAGCGTCAATTTCACTCAAAACAGCTTCAAAAAACAAAGTCGTCCACTTTTCTTTGAAGAGGGGTGCTGAGAGGCTCATTACTCATGATTCACATGACGTGATGCAATGTGGTTAAAACAGCTCTACGACCAAGTCTGAGATAAACTAACTAAGCCATACAGAATTACAAGAGCAGATGCTGAGGCAACGTTTAAAAACCCTTTAATTCCAGCCATCAGCCAAATTCACAGAAAGCATTCCAAATCGATAAACCACTTATACATGTTTGACACTACTGAAAGAACTAAGAGTTGGACACTTGGTAATATATGAAGGATCTTACTATAAAGACAGCAATTTGATGTCATTGAGATAGAAGCAAAGGAATAATTTGGCCTGAAAGCCTTTAATCTCCTCAAAGACACATGATGCAGAGTGGATGCAGTGCAGTCTGATGTAGGCAGCGCTGTGAGAGAGCGTGGGTGAACTGAGGGACGGCATCAGCATCCGCAGGGGGTGGGGTGCTATGAGTCATTCTCCACTGGTATGCGCACAGCAAGAACAAAAGACAGAATCCATGGGCTCACTCATTACCATTAAGCCTTAAAGACACCTTGAAATCAAATCTAGGCTGTTAGTCAAAGCCTAATAGCATTAAGGTCAGCAATATATTTTCAGGTGAGTGAAAACAGTGAAAAAACTAAAATTACCAAAATTAACTTAATTATGAAAATGTTAGCCCTTTACTGTAATTTTCAAGGACCCCTTTTTTTTTTGGTTCTCCAATATTTATCTTTTTTTTTTTATATAATATTTTAAGATAACAATAAGCTGAAATGTTAAATTAATTCATATTTTCATTTATTCAATAGTAAATTTTAACAACCTCCCACCCTCCTTTTAACCTACTATTTAAAAATATTTTAATAATTTCATTATTATTTTAAATGTTCAAAGTTGAGTTGGAATTCAAATTGCTAGTAATCGTATTTAAAAACGAATTAAAATAAAATGTAAATTACTATTACCACATTTTTTGTGAGTAACACAATGAGTAAAAGGAAGTGAAGAACTACTTTTATAGTTTTTAAAGGAACTCTATACTTTCATTCCGGCGTAATAATTAAGGAATTTTGCTGCCATAACATCATAGACTGTAAAAAACAAAAATGGACATAGTTTCCGTAGTTTCACTCTTGGGTTTTTGAAGCCTAAAGTGGGCGGAGCCGACCGCCACCATCTTGGCAACGCGTCACCGCGCGTCACTCCCGGATGATCCAAAATGGTCAATGAGGCGGGACGTGGGCGGAACTGAGGTGCCTGGTTGCTGAAACCACGCCCGCCTACCTCGTGGACGTATTGGCGGTTGATTTTTGAACTTTTCCAGAGCTTTCCAGCTTACTCAAGGTAAATTAACCTGAAACTACACAACAAAACTTCAAATAACTATTTATCTGCTATTGATGTTATCAGGGCATTCACACATACACACACACTTGGGTTCAATCAATCAACCTGTCACTCAAGTGGCCACGCCCTTAATTATGCAGAATTTTAAGACTTAATATAATTTAAATGGATGAGTTATAAAAAAAAATTTCACCCCCTCACAGTTGTCACGAAGGGCAAAATTAGCTATATAGACCAAAAAAAATGTTGTACCAGGCTGTAAACATGTTTTTTTCTACTGTAAAGTTGGGCATTTTAACATGGAGAGTCAATGTGATTGACTCCCTTTTGGAGCCAGCCTCTAGCGGCTAGTCGATGAATTGCAGTTTTAATCACTACCGTGTTGGTTTCACTAGAGTGAGCGGGAGGTTGCCACTTGCATAACATGCAATAATATCACTCAACGCCTGAAATTAGTCCCCGCATTTTTAAGTGCTGTGTAATATCATTGCGCCTACGTTACGAAAGCCGTAGATCACTGAGAAGCTGCGCCATTGAATCACCCGCGAAACTCAACGCGCAGCTTCTCAGTGATCTACGGCTTTGTTATAAGCTAGCGTTCCTTTTGAACACAGGTGACGGAGATTTAACGCTAATCAAAGAACCGGCTTTATTGACGAGATGCGCATAATATATCGCCCATCCCTAATAGAGAGTATAGTTCCTTGCCATATCGACCATATCGAAATTCAAACTTCTCATTTTCTGTTGGTCTTAGAACACGATGTAACTATAAAAGAGTCAAGATTTAAGTAGGGAAAAATATTGAAACTCTTTGATCATTTTTAATCGATTTGCTTCTGGTCTAATTAGATTCAATGATCTATTCTACGCTAAGCTATGCTGAAAGTGCTATCAGGGGAGTTGGAGAATTAGCCAATTGGAAATCATTTTTGCACTTGCAAATAACTTGCTAATTTTATAACTATATTATAGTATTTTATAACTATAGTATAGAATAATTTTTCCGCCCTCATGATAGCAAACAATCTTTTTCAGTACTATAAGTAGACAATGCTGCAGTTTTTTGGGTTTTTTTGGTGCCTTGAAGAGTTTTAGGAGAAAATAACAGCTTTTTTCCCCCTTTGGGGATTACATATATATTTATATACAGTACTCTTGTATGTGTGGGCATGTGAATGTGTGTGCGCACCCTGCTTCACAGGAAAATATTCACTCTGTGGGAGAGACAGCTCTCAGGGGGTTACAGAACAGTACTTGTGAGGGGCTAAATCTTAGAAAGCGTCATACATTTCTGGGTCAAATTTGATTTATTGATTTACTAAAAGCTGCATAGCATTCTGAAAGGCCAAAAGTGAAAGACCGTAATTGGTTCTAAAAATATGGTTTCAAACGGGTATTCCTGTAAAACAAAAAGTTTACGCAAAAACTTGAAACTATGTCATTTTTATAACATTTTCTGTTGGGATGTGCATGAGAGACTGTCGGGTACTAGCAATACTAAAAGACATCTCAGATTGATTGATTTTACCACAGATATACTAGATTTCTCACCTAAATATCAACATTAGTTAGGTATCATATGTGTTTTGTAGTTATCTTTAAAAACATTATTTGAGACAAAATAAAAAGCATAGGCTACATATCACACGTTCCACACTGCACACACTTTCCTGCAATCCTGGAGCTTGTGTGCTTTTTTCATTTCTTCCCCCACAAGTCTTCAAGTAATATAAATGTGTGATATGAATTATGAAACACAGCAAAAAGCGAAACGTCTTCAAATGAGCGATTCTGGTCTAGCATGGATGGAATGAAAAGTATACGTGACGGCCCTTTAAATCAGCTTTCCTAAATAGCAACAAAAGTGAGAATGTAAAGTATTGTAACAACTTAGTCCACGATTTGATCGGACGAGATTGAAAACATCAATCATTTCCCACCCGAACGATCACTTGGAAAATAAAACAAAACTCTACCACACTAATTAAAAATGATCGCCAAGCCTTTGTTCAATTATCTCTCCATCCCATGTAGACTGCCAATGTTTACCAAAATTAACACCTCTCGTCCTTTTATTCCCTGCGCGCAGACAGAGACGAACGGGAGTCTATTTGCACATAAAAGTGTGACTCAACGTGCTATACATCAATCAAAGCTTAGGATGAGTGAACTGAAGGGTTACTGAACGATGCTGATCAAACGCAGGAGAGCCTGATTTAGAATCATATTAAATATAACAATGAGCGTTTGTTCACATGGACCGAGATGAGAGAGAAGAGACGGACAGCTGTTGCAGATGTCACATCTGCAGCAAGACGTGAGTGAACCCGACTCACACTACTTTGTTATAATACTCTGTACCAGCTTTTATTAAATCTTTAGAAATAATAGACTCCATTAAAAAGGTTCTTTCGGACTGCAATATGTTGAGAAAAGTGCTGATGATGCATTTATATGCAGTTGTAACCTCCAGAAGCATACCCACGCTTAAGAATGAATCATCTTATGAATAATATTCGAAAGATTACATTGAGCTCTGCGTAATGTGATGAGGGCAATGGCGACAGTACTCTAATGACGTAAATAAACAGTATTACGTTCGTTAATTTTTACAGCAACTCTTCAAGAAGCATTCAAGACTGCTTGATAACATCTTAATTATGTGATTATGGTGCCATCTAGAGGACGTGAGAAATGGTGCACAAATTCCTGGCCACTCAAACATCCCAAAATAGTTTTTTTTTTTCCATAATTAATGTCCTAATTGACATTTGACAAGTTAAAATTGCAAATCCTCTCCAGGGAAAAAAATCACAAAGCCATACAGCAGAAATGACAGGACATTTGTCAAGCACACAAGTCCCAAAATCAACACAAGCCAAATGCTAAATTCAAGTAAAAGCTGGCCATAATAAAATAAAAAATAAAACAGTCACTGGTTAATTGGCTTGTGACACTGCAATACACCACATGGCTTAAAACATAATATAAAAGCAATATGGAAACCTCATTTGTTTGATCATACATGAACAAAAAGAATCAATAAAAACGCAAATATGGTCCATTAAATAAAACTCAGCGCCCATCAAAAATTCCTGACTGATATCAATTACAGTCAAATATGTTAACAAAATAAAGAAAATAAAGAAAACAATTACACCAAAATCTATCTTGGGATGGAATGAACTGAACAATATCTTGTTTGTTTGTTAAACAAAACTGTTAAATAAACAGGATGCGACCCTAAAACTTTACCTTTCAAGAAATGTGTCATTTGCAGACAAAGACTTGACAACAGATCTTTTTTTTTCTCCACACAATCCTCATTAATGACACAGAAGCACTTGGCAGCTATTTTGAGGGCTAACCCATCATTTTCCTGTACACGCTGTAGACAAACCGTTCGTTTCAATGATCAAACGCTTTCTCACTGCCTCAGTCGTTTCAGGAGAATTTCAAGTGTTGAAACTATTCCCGCCAGGATCTGAGCCAGATGGTTCTGAAAATCCTTTTCTGAAGTGCGTGTAACATAAAAAAAAATATACAGAGTAACAACAAACACTCTCTGCCGCTGGGAAAGAGTCCATTGATTTGGGTTATTTATGTCTGCAGTAACCAGAGATTCAAAGTAAAAAAGCATCAGCAGAAAATATCAGAGAGTACATCGAGCACTAAAATTACCTTGGAAAACTACAGCCAGAAGATCTAAAAGGGCCTAATCACAGATTGCTGATTTAATGGACCTGTGAGGCAGCAGCGCTAGAACCAATGCACTGGACCATGACCAAAGTACATCCATCTCACTGAATGAAGGTCATAATACAACTCAGGCTCAGCCAAAGTGTGATTAACTTTTTATTACACTCTCTCTTATGTTTTCAAATATTTCAGAAACATTTTTTCAAGTGAACATGGCTGAAATGTAATTTCGCAATGCTCAACATAAGACGCATTTATTCAAATATTCATATTTGACCTCTTTCAAAATAGTTTCAGCATGGTTTCTACATTTCACAGAAAATGTAAACATTCACTGTACTTATCATGTCATCCAGACCTAGACTGTCTGGTACTGATTCATCCGTTCAGTAAAGACATTTTTAGCAGGCATTTGTAAGCGTTCAAACATACAGAGATGCAAAAAATAAAAAATAAATCTGCACAGCAGCAAAAACTAAATTTGTGCGAAAGCTTAATGCAGAAAGAGTACAGGTTAGGTTTGAGTCACCTTGCTGGGGGTCCTGAAGCTCTCCACAGGGCTCATGTCAACCACACTCTCCTGGGGACTCTTAAGACCCTGGCAGAGAAAAGAAACAGTAAATTATGAAGATGGGGGTGTTGAGATCCCTAAAGCAAGAGTTTTCAATATTCCAAAAAAAGGATATTTAGAGGAGTATATTACTAAATTAGATTGTTTTATTTTATTATAGCACTGTATTGTTGGATTTGTTTATTTATTAATATTTGATTTTTAATGCCATGTCAGAAACAGTGGCTATTTTCATGGCAAGAGGAAACAATTCAGTTTATGACATGTTTTCGATTTATTTATTTGCCCGTTTAAATATTTCTTTTAAATAATTATATAATTCAGTTTAATCTTATAGTGTTATTTAATTATAAAATTTTACACTGTTTTGCCCTAGCATTTCAAGTCAGGTCCCCAGGCACCTGACTGAAACCCATAACCATGTAGTATATATTCTTTGGACATATGAGCAGATTATTTTACTATTAGGGGTTTAAATGTTTCCGCAAACACACAAAAGAAATACACTACAAGTTAGTCAGAGGGGCATATTCATATTCTTCCCCAGATTCTTGCAAGCGACAAAATAAAAATAAAAAACTGTGTATGCTAGGGCAGTTTTGGGGTTAAATTAAAAGTAATTAAAAACATGAATACAGACATTATTCAACACTTCACTATAGATTTACAAAAAGGTAGCAAATTTGACTGGGGTGCCATTTATGTCGCTTAAGTTGAACTTAATATGATCACTTCCCCAAGACTTAAACATCTATAAAACGCAAGAGAAAAAAAACATTGTTTATTTTCTATACAGAAATAACCATAAACATGAGCAATAATCCACCTAACAGTGCAGGAGACACGACGAAATCATGTCAACAACAACACCCAGCCTATGCTTATAGCCTTAACGTCTATTTATAACAGGCTTAAGAGCGAGTTTCTTTATTGGGTTTGTTTATTGATTATGTACATATGAGCATCATTAACTATGAATTATGATGAAGAGCTCACCATCACCTTTTTAACGTTTCTACCTTTATATTTATCATTCAGGTGTTTTCTTTAATTATTCCAAATGCACTGATTACAATCGTCATGATAACATGAGTAAATGTGCAGATCTCAAGAAAAGAAAAGCTGTTTTTCAGTTTATTTGTGTTTTAGCTAGCAGGCTAGCTTATTTAAAAAGCTTCCGGATCCGTCAATGAAATCAAGAAGCAGACTGATATAAGATGAGAAATAACCCACCTGACGGGCCATCAAAGACTTGATTTTCTGCATGGTAGAGCTGAAAACACTAAGCGGTATTCGCAGTGTATCCTGTGGTATTTTTCTGTCAAACAGCGATTCAGTTCTAGCTGTGCTAGACAGGTGCCATGTTTCACTGTTGGACTCACGTGACAGGCGGCTAATGCAGCACGGGATATGTAGTTCTTCAAAATGTAGTCCTTCTGCTTTCGGTTTAATGCCAGAAAACAGCAGTAAACAAAAACTGTTAACATGGATGCCTATTTCCGCAACATAAATATATATATATACATATATATATATATATTTACATATTTAACTTTTACAGAATTAAATGTTTTTATGTCATAATTCCAACTTTTTTCTCAAGTCAACTTCTTGTCATATTTATTTATTTATTTATTTCACGTGGCACTCTCAGAACACAAAACTAGGGTTCTTCTCTTTCTTATTTGTTTTTATCAGATTCAAAAATCTGGCTTGTCTCTGAGGAAGTCACAATATTTGTATAATGGGGGTGTGCGGATATTTCCATGCTTTTCCTCCAAGCGTTATGAGCGATAATTAAAAACAAAACTTTTAAGGTGTTTACTAAGTTTCGGATTTCTATAAACACACAATACCATTTCTGTTGGTTGCAGGAGAGAGTTAGCGTTGTGTGTTGGACTTGAGGTCCAACAGACACATGAAACGGAATCAAGGAATTCTTGGAACACGCCACAAAACCTAATTTGTTTTGGGCTTTTACATCTCAGTTCAGAGAAAAGTTTACAGTAACATATATTCTACCTGATACAAATATTTTAGCGTGGGCGTTTGAGACAAGCTCTCCCAACTGGCTGTTCATGCTGATGTGAGCACACATAAGAGAGCAAGTGTTTCTCGTCAATAAAGCGCCGCTGATATCACTGAAAAATTTCCCTGTCAAATAAGGGAGTGGTGCCTCCCACCCTCCAGGCGGCTGAGCTGTTGATATAATGCTTCTATAATGCTTCACATGGTCATATTATAAATCTTCCTTTTTATAAAGCACTGTAACATTTCTGATAATTCCAGAAAATCTCTCCACCTAAAGTACCTAAAAGCACACAACAACATTAAAACGATCAGCTTAATATATGAGAAGAGAAAGACTCGATGCAATACTGTACTTTCCAAATTTAGACATTTCAACATGCCCAAATAGGCAAAAAGAGACTCATAAAGGCAGCAGTTTCATCAGCATAATATATTAAACTCTAAAAAGCAAATATATAGCAGCTATATCTAATCAAAGTCACAAAATAAAATTATTTGCAAAACCTTTATTTTCAAATTACGGAGCATTCATCTGTGTTTAAACAGGTTTGAACAGGTGCAGGTGCAAACACATAGAAAACAAAACAGAGGCAAGATGTCTGTTTTACATTCAACAAACTGCTACCTGTGAAATGGAACAAGCATGTGGCATCTTGAAAATGTAATGAGCGATCTTACAGAATACGCAGCAGTGTGCAAAAAAAAAATACAGATTCATGGTACAAAATGCATACATCATATTTACATTCAAAATGCAGGAACAACAACAAGGTTAGATGACGACCGTATTTATATATATATACTCTCAGCTTTTCTTTAAGCATGTTGCTACAAAAAAAAAAAAGTCATAATTCTCTCATAAATTCTTCTTAAAACAATAAAAACTTCAGTGCCCAGCACAAGTTTATAAATGTATGATTTTCAGACCTCAAGTAGTATAAAAACGAGAAGAAGTGCGTAAAACAAAATGTGGCTGTAGAGAAAAACATTGGCAGGAAAAAAAAACTGTGAAACGCGCTCATGACTATCCACCTCGCTCATTTTAAAAGACTCAGGGTTGGAGTTTCAGGCACATGTCGGATGACATCATAGATGGTGGTATGCAAATCTTTGACTGAATCGAGCCGTGCCAAAGACCTGCAGGATGCCTGGAATACACACAGAAGAAATATCAAACTGTTCTGGGGCAAAACTGCTCATGCAAAATAGCAAGTGATAATTATTTATAAAACCTTACCTGTGTCGAGTCCATTTTCCCAGGTACAGAGACAAATTCATAAATGCCAAAGTCTTCAGTTGCATCTTCATGACCTGCAAGTATATTAATCATACCAGTGAATATATATATGACAATACAAAGATAAAGTTATTTGTTTTTTGTAGTAGCTTAATTGGCCATTAACTTCTATTGAAGCACATATTATGTAATGTGTTAAACTTAAAACCCTTTAAACACATCGTTTGAAAGACATCGTCAGAATACTCCGTCTGCCATCAGTGGTTCAATCTGAATGTTATGTAGTGATGAGAATACTTTTGGTACGCAAAGAAAGGCTGACAAGAGAAAAGCGTACTCATTTTGTGTGCAGTGGATACTCTCCGAAATGGAGCTACGGTGATGCAGAGAGATACAGATAAAGTTGTTATTTCTATTTTCTTTGCATGCAAAAAGTATGATGGCAGATGGAGTATTCTGAAGATGTCTTTCAAATGTTTCTGGACCTTGACAGCTAGTTTAGCAGTCAACAGGACAGTCAAAAAAAATATCTTAATTTGTGTTCCAAAGAAGAACAAAGCTTTTATGGGTTTGGAACAACATGATGGTAAATGATTGATGCTAATTTTGTTCCCACACTAATAATTAAATTACGTACAAATCATTTTTATCCACTTTTTAGTACACTAGCACACAAGTCATTGATGATACCCTAAGTGTTTTCCAAAGAGACTGACTCTGTGTGCGTAGCTAGCAAGGTGGAAAATATGTTTACAGTGTATGCTGACAGAAACCAGGCAGATATGATTATAGTAGTTGTGATGTTAATGGGCTTGGGTAGTTTGTTTGCACAGAGAGGTAGTGTACACATCACTGCTTAACCACACAGGTATATTATAGTCCGAAACATGCAGTAAACCTACCAGAGCGGTGCAGTGCTCTCTGCTCTGTCATTGGCCTGGAGGACAGAATCAATACATCAGTGACATCACATAAATAAATAAACGTGTCATGTATTTCTCAGATGTTTGTGCAAGTAAGAAATATTTTCTTACCGCCTGTAGATATTCTTTATCACTGTAGAAAAAAGATCAAACATAACAAACACAAAATGTTAAATTATTTCATTTGAATAGAAACCGACAAATAAAAGAAGTATTTTTTCCCACGAAGGTCTGGTCAAATTGATCACGGAGTGCACCAGCACACAGATGGCAAACACAAAGCTTTAAAGAAGTATTTAAACAAATTTACTTTGTCCAGATGACACATTATTAAGGTGATTCCTGAATATCTTTAAATGATGTCATACCTCGCCTTGGATGGCAGCTCTTCCTTAGGAGCACAAACATCATGCACACAATGATGACGATTGAAGAGACTGTAATGAGAGTCAGTGGAGACAGCGAACTCCCTTCCTGTCTGTGTTGCGCCTTTCCTGGAAACAAATCGATTTCAGTGTTAGTTACATTTTAATAAATCACTACCAAAAACCTGCATTGCATGCTTGCATTTTTGATTCTGTATCCACACGGAACCAAAATCCACTGCCTGTAACAATGTAAACATGAGGACAGGTGCCAGCCCCTATTTACTTTCCAGTGACACAGGTGGGACAGATTTGTACTTAGCAACTGGGAAGAAAAAAATAAGTTCCACGGCCACACAGAATAATAATGGATGGAACAAAGGAATAACAGCAACAGTGTTCACTGTTAATCACTGTTAAATTCAATATTACTGTATTTAAATATTTTTAGTATTGTTATTACTAAATATTATGTATGGGTAGTTGACAAATAAAATAGGTGTGACATAGCAAAAAATTTATAAATAAAATAAAATACATACAAATAACAGGAAAAAAAGTATCTTCATTCTTAGAAATAGCATGAGAGAGGTTTATCTTTAATGTTAGAGGGGGTTTTTTCTGTAACACCCCAGGACACATACATATATATATATATATTTTTTTTTTTTTTTTTTTTTTTTAAGAGTGCCACTAGTAGTTTCAGGAATCTACTTTGATTTGATTAGGTCAGAAGAATTTAACAAAATAACTGAAATGAGTTATTTTACGACATGAGAACATACCTTTGTCAATTCTGGCCATCACCAGTGTGAACTTGGTCTCGTCCTGCTTATTAGTGATATTGTTGAATGCCCTGCACAAGAACTCTTTACTCTGGGGTAATTCATACGGCTTCACTTCAAACCGTGGTCCAGTCATGAGCACCTCTGAGCCGTTCTTTGTCTTAGAGAACCAGACACAGGTGTTGGGAGGGTTGGAGTCTGCGATACACTCAAAGAAGACCAATTCCTCCGGGTTCACCGTGAACACATCTTCAGTTTTCAGACCTTGGTCAGAATTTACTGCTAAGTTATAAGGCCCATCTGAAAAATGTCATAATGGTAAAAAAAACTTAATTTGTAGTTTCTTTTTCCAAATCATTGGAATTTTCTATTATATTGTAAAATCTCCTTTTTATAAATGGACTTTTATTAGGCTACTGATCTCTTTAGAGAGACAACTTTTTTAAATTAGTTTCTTAATCCACATTTATATATCAGATTGACTTTAGTTAAATGACATGTCAGCACAGATCATGTTTGACATCTGAGTAATGATTCAGGTAGTTCTCAGGCTGCAGGAGGAACCTACTGGACAGTGTGCAACGACAAAGCAATGATTTACACATGGAAGGATAACAGATGATAAATGAGTCAGAAAGTACAATAGATACTCACAGAACACGATGAGTTCAGCTGGTTTGCTTAGCTGACTGCTAATGTGGTTTTGGGCCTCACATATGTATTCACCAATGTCTTCTTTCTTTACAGGGTTTATATCAAGTTTCCCATTATCTTGTGAGAATGTATGCCGATCACTTGGACCAACCACCATGTTGTTTTTCAGCCATTTGTACTGAACGTTTGTCCCATGTTCGACAGAACAAGTCAGCGTCACATTGTCCCTGTCTTCCACCAGTTCTGATTCTGGGGTCTTACTGATAACAGGGATGGACACAGGCACTGGGAGCAGAAAATAAATAATTTAGGGTTTTTTTTTGTTATTCACCAGTACTCACTGGAAAAAAAAAAGTCACACTGAGTTTAAAAGTTGCAACTACAAGAAAAAGTTGCGGCATATCATTTGGCAAATGTAGTCACTGAAATTTATGAAATAAATTTTACTGCAGGAAGAAAACAGCTTCCAGTCAATGACAGTTTCACAAGATGTTAAAAGCATTAGTAACCAACACTACATCGATAGCAGTCATAAATGAGATCCCTTATAATACGCAAATGATCTTACCACTAACTGTGACTGTCACTCTTTTTGTGACAGGAACTGGATTGGGAATTCCTGGGAAGATGATGTTGATCTGCAGCTCATATTCCCCCTGAGTGTCTTCATACAGGTGCTCAAATTTTAGTGAGACATCGAGCAAATTGAGTTCCAGAGGGTTCGGTAGGCGCAGATTTCGGATGGCATTGACGTTGTCGAAAGTGAACAAAATAGTGTTTTCAGGCTTAATCTTGCACCAGGACCCCTGAAACGTCACATTGTTGACATCAAAGTGAATCTCAACCTTGAGGAGCATTGAGTCCCCCAATTTTCCATGCTGTTCGGGCTGCAGTGAAACACATTCTGTGCAATAAGAGTCCGTACCTGTTCAAATGAGAGCGTTAAATGGGATTTAATGACTCGTAGTGTCAAAAAATATAAGCAACAAATACACAACAGGTTTGTTGCAGGGGGGATTATTATTTACGGTAAAAGTAAAGGTAAGTTCACTGGCCTATTTTTGCACAAAGTCAGTTAAAATGTGAATGCTGAAACCATCGTATGTGTGATAGCAACACATGATGGTTGGACAAGTTACAGCTCAGGTTCTCTCTTTTGGGCTAAAAAAAAAAGTTATACAGTTTTTGTATGTAAAAGATTCACATCCCTTGCTCAAAAAAAAACATGTAATTTGAAAATGACCACTGGTTTTATATTTTAATATGTTTGCAATTACACATTTGAAAATATGAAGCTTAGTATATTTAAAATATTTTACATTTTAATAACACACTACAGGTAAATCTTTAACATAACTAAATATATACTATAAATGTGTAACTATTCCATGTTATAAATATAAGTATGCTATAAAAATAATATTTTTAAGGTATGATAATCAACTATAATATTTCACGGTATCACCAGATATATTAAACCATAATTGTTATAACGATGACAACAATTGAGTGAACAAATCCTTAATACAACAAATTTTAAACCACTTTAATAAAATTATTATAGCCTCTCTTCTGAAAAAATAAATAACTAAATGGTAATAATATGAAAATAATAAAAATGTCAAATTAAAATGATTTTCATTTGTTATTTTTTGGCAAAAATTTGCACAGCAGATGTATACTAAGTTAAAACATTGTTATAAAATTAATAATTATTATAAAGCATGTTATTATTGTTGTTATTATAAACATAATAGTATGATAAACATGCTAATAAATTTGTTATAATTCCATGTTAAATCGAATGTTTATTTTGACTAGCGGACCTTTGGGGATTCAGAGTGTAAATGACAATGGCTTTTCTCAAATAAAACTAGGAGATGTCTATGTTAGATTATTAGCAGAGCAGTTCCGCTGATGTTCATGTGATGTAATGGTTCATGCACCATCAGTGCCATGCGTAGCCTACTTCAGTAGCTATATAGCTAGTAGCCTAGGTAACATGGCGTCACACAAAGATATGCAGAAATAAGCAGATTATTTATAAAGCAGTCTCTTTGCGCTTTAATATTCACAGACACATATCATATAAACTTTTGAGGTAACACTTCAGAATAGGGGGTGAGAATAATGCGTTAGTTAAGCATTAATTAATGGTTAATTTGTTCACAATTAAGCATTAGTTGAGCAAAAACACACTA
>JAUMHQ010000029.1:2549546-2562788 GCA_032361165.1 Enteromius paludinosus | reverse complement strand
TTTAAATCTAGATTAAAGACACATCTCTTTACTCTGGCTTACACTTAACACACTAATACACATTTATTAATCAAATCTGTTTAAGGATTGTTAGGCTGCATTAATTAGATCAGCCGGAACCAGGAACAGTCCCCTTAACACACGATGTACTCGTTTCATCGTGAAAAGAATGGCATCTACATTAATATTAGTCTGTCACTCTCTTATTCTGTTTCTCAGTCCGTATCCAGATCAAATGGTGTATCAGCACAAAGAGATGATCTTCATCGGAGACAAGAGCACCTAGATGAGCCCTGTTGATAAATCACCCAACTAAACCTGGTTCTCCCAAGGTTTTTTTTCCTCCTTTCTCTCACTGATGGGGTTTTGGTTCCTAGCCACTGTTGCCTCTGGCTTGCTTAGTTGGGGGCACCTGATTTCTAATGTTTATCGCCGTTTTGATTACAGAGACCGTCACTCTATTCTCCTATTTGATTATGTTCAGTGTTTGCTACAGTATGTAATTTTAAAAGCGATATTTAAATAAAAGTGATGGATTGATGTAGAGTATATGAAAGAGAGATGGATTGAGTGAGTGAGATTACATGCATCTGATAGAGCATTCATTCTTCAACTCAATCTCATATTCACAATAAAACATCATAGTGTCCGCTGAGAAAACTGTTCAGGCAATTTCAGTAAGAAAGCTAGCTTTGAAAACCAAGAGATTAATGAGACCAAAGAGTGCCCAATAGGTTTACCCAAAACTAATTATATCTCATATTTAACCACTATAGAGGCTTCAAAGCCACTTGCAAATTCCAGAAGGACAAAGCTGCTTTTGAATGGTTCATGAGTGCTGAACAGCTGCTGACACCCTTGATTGTCAAAGCAAATTTTCAGGCAGGCATTATATTTATTATCAAACCGCATATTTGAAGCCTAAACAGCTGCAAAACAGTACATTTATAAGGTTATAGTGCAGGGTTTCTCAAATCTTACCCTGGAGGTCCAGTGCACTAGAGAGTTTGGATCTAACCCTAATTAAACACACCTGAGCATTCTAATCAGACCGCGTTTACACAAAGGCAAAACGCTGATATTTCCCTGCGGTATGGCCTCTCATTTACACGAAAACCCTGTTTTTAAAATCACAGAAAACAATTATTTCTAAAAACTCTGGCCAAAGTGGAGATTGCTGGTTATGTGTTTGCCGTGCCAACTGGGACAAACAGGGTTTTAGGTTCTCAAACGTCACATTATGCGCCAGAAAATGCTTAACGTCATGCGAGCGCCCCATTTACATTTTGTTTAGCTATGGATCATCGTAAATCAGGATTATCATGGATGCTGTTAAGTCGCTCGTGTTATTCGTTGGTGTCGATTCTGAGGATTTTGATTGGCTTGCATGGCTTTATTCTTTTCCCCATAGTTATTATGGCGCACAACGACGTATTTGATGTAAATTACAAGTTTTTTGAAAATGATGTTGTGTGCACAATGTTATTATTGAAAACGAAGAGGAGGAAATATTTGTTTCTCTAAACACCCAGCTATGTGTAAATGTGGCCTCAGTGTCTTAAGGATCATTAGAAAATCACAGGTAGGTGAGTTTTACCAGGTTTGGAGGTAAACTCTGCAGTGCATTGGACCGCCAGGGTTAGATTTGAGAAGCCCCGTTATAGTGGATTTGGGCATCCGCCATGACATTTTCTGTGAAATATTATGCAAACTGTGACACGGCTGAAGTTCTATCATCAATAAAATATTGTATTCCTGTATGTATATTATATTTTATATATTATATACAATGGGAACAGAAAGTATTCAGACCCCCTTACATTTTTCACTCTTTGTTATATTGCAGCCATTTGCTAAAATCATAAAGTTTCATTTAAGTAACATTTTTTTTTTTTTTTCCCTCAATGTACACATAGCACCCCATATTGACAGAAAACATCTGAATTGCCCATACCCACTGTATTAATATATTTATTTTCTTCTCTATTAAATTCTCAGATTCTACATTTCTTTGAAACACATTTTTTTCAACAGCGGGACATTCATTACGGTCACTTTTGATCAGTTTAAAGCATCCTTTAAATGAGGTCTTTTAGGTGGGGAGATGCAAAGAAACCACATATCTATGTATATCTAAGATGCAAACTAGAGACAAACCAAGACTGCGTTATGTTCAAAAGTCCCTCTCGATACACAATCCTACATTAATGATACACAAAACTTGCAAAGGAAACCCCTTAGGTGTCACTTTTTAGTGATTTAGCGTTTACAGCTGAAGGTCAATGTAAAATGTTATTCACAACCCTTCTTACTTCCATAACCTGACTCGTTTAGGATAAAACTAGATATTCCACTAGAAAAGATCTTGTTTTATCCATAACAGCTGACATAATAGAATGTGGTTGCAATGCAGTTATTTCATGACATCAGCAAAAAGCGCAAGTCACTTTAGATGCAATATAAACAATATTATAAAACGCAGTATTTTTAAACCCAATTATACAATTATGACTTGTGCACAGTACTAGTGCACTTGTGCCAGAATTTGCATTGAAAATGCGAATTAAACTGTAAAAAAAACTGGCTGAAGGTATCAGGTAACAGTTTCTTTGCCTGATTGTCAATACTGAGATGAATCTGCTACTGTGATAGTACCTTTATAGTTTCAGGTGGCACTCCCGGATCAGGTGCTTTCTCCAAATATGCGGTTAAATCTTGGTCCACGTGTAAATGCAAAGAAACCACATATATATGTATATCTAATATGCAAACTAGAGACTCAAACCAAGACTGCGTTATGTTCAAAAGTCCCTCTCGATACACAATCCTACCTTAATGATACACAAAACTTGCAAAGGAAACCCCTTAGGTGTCACTTTTTAACTTTTCAAATGTTCTTAGCTTCTGTTTCCATTTCAGTTTGGCACGAGTGACAAAGAGAGATATGGTTTGTTCCAGGACTCAATGTAAGATGTCCTAGGGGGAGAGGTAGCGAAATATGATGAATGGATTTGTAAGACTACCATGTGGGAAAAGTCAAAATAGATTACGGGAGAGTAGATGATCAGGGCAAAAAAAAAATAAAAAATCCAACATTTCCGCTCACAGCTTTCCGGATGAACGTAAGAGGACACTGACACAGGACACGCACCAGGATTATTTCTAGACAAATGAAAATGATATCTGGCCTGAATGACTTATTACCCCTTAAGGAATCCCCTTGCAGTCCACTGGTTTATTCTAGTGAAAGGCTCAGAGGGAGGCCACTAACCAGACATACACACTTTCACAATCCTTTTGCATGCACATACTCACATACACTTAAGCAACATTCCTCTTGCCAATCTTTGGTGAAAGCCAGAGCTGAATGAAAATAGAGGCACACAGGCACCCAGCCCTTTAATTAGAAGCCCATCCACCACATGCACTGCCCATCAAAAGGACAAGACTCTGTGATCAGAGGGAGCTCCATCCTTCATCTGCCGACTTAGAAGGCCAAAACACTAATTTCCTTGCTCAGGGCCTCAAAGTACAAATAAAATATTCCTTATTATTATACTTTTTAATATAAATATACTCATTGGATGACAATATGGAACGTGAAAATAAACATGTTTCAAGTAAGCATCCGAAAAAAACATTCTCACCTATAACACAAGTTAATTACTGCAGGTTTTCCTCACTTTGTAGTGTTCAGCGTTTACAGCTGAAGGTCAATGCAAAATGTTATTCACAACACTTCTTACTTCCATAACCTGACTCGTTTAGGATAAAACTGGATATTCCACTAGTAATATGCAAGAAAAGATCTTGTTTTATCCATAACAACTGACATAATAGAATGTGGTTGCAATGCAGTTATTTCATGACATCAGCAAAAAGCTAAAGTCACTTTAGATGCAATATAAACAATATTATAAAACACAGTATTTTTAAACCCAATTATACAATTATCACTTGTGCACAGTAAGTAAGAATTTGCATTGAATATGTGAATTAAACTGTAAAAAAAAAAACTGGCTGAAGGCATCAGGTAACAGTTTCTTTGCCTGATTGTCAATACTGAGATGAATCTGCTACTGTGATAGTACCTTTATAGTTTCAGGTGGCACTCCCGGATCAGGTGCTTTCTCCAAATATGTGGTTAAATCTTGGTCCACGTGCTCAAAGACCAAAGTAAGTTTGGTTTCCCGGTCAGTCCTGGAAACTGTGCATACGTCAAACAACCTAAACAAGGGCAAAGCATAATCAAGAATGGTTTAATTAAAAGCTCTTTGATCATCTCTATTAATTTAGGATCAGTTTTGACAAGTTCATATAATACAAAAGAACTGAGCAGGCAAATTCTACAATATTT
This sequence comes from Enteromius paludinosus, assembly GCA_032361165.1. Classification (NCBI taxonomy): domain Eukaryota; kingdom Metazoa; phylum Chordata; class Actinopteri; order Cypriniformes; family Cyprinidae; genus Enteromius; species Enteromius paludinosus. The sequence continues at coordinate 2,558,431 of JAUMHQ010000029.1, read as the reverse complement.
GCTGCAATGAAGAGTTAAATGGAGCAAAAACCTTCTAAACAAGGCAAGCTGACGTGATATTTCCAACTGATATTGGCAAGACCTGTCAGCATAGCATCACCTCAGTCCAAAAATGCCAAAAACCTAAAATGACTGCTTGTTCTTCAAGGACATGGATGCATGCTCTATCACAAGATAAGACAAAAGTCTGCAACCCCAATAAAATAATTGAAAAGTTTTTTGTTTTTTTTAAAGGATGTAAACTAATACAAAATATTTGAGATTATGGACTTTTTCAGAACTGATCATGACACTGATTGATCATGTTCTTCAAATAAAGCTCAATATGCTCTTTGGGACATCTCAGACCATGCTGGAGAACATGATCAGGTTTTGTCAAACTTGGTCAGACAATATGAAAAAGATTCATTTGCATCCATGGGCAAATTGTAAAGCCAGACCTTGTCTGGTCTAACCAAAAGAATGAAGTGTACACGCTCAGAAGTTTGTAGTGCACAACAATCCATTGCAAGGTTAAAACCTTGAGCTAGACCAGCCAATGACGCAAGTTCTGTCATCAACAGAGTGAACTCCCCTTACGGTGTCATCAGGGATCTCAAAACAATTTTCCACCTACCCATTTGATTAAGCCACCAAGCTAAAAATATCAACACATTACCAAAACAATACAAGATGACCTTAAAAGCAGACACAGACAATAAGGAATTAAAATGCATCCATTCGCAGTTTTAAAAAAAAGACAGCCGGCTGCTCACAGATATTTGTGCATCAATGGTTTCACATCTCCACATAAAGGTCAACAATGGATATCGTTTCAGTTGACAAGGAAAAGGTGAATTGTCAGAGCGGTGCATGTGTCAATGGTAAGATTTGCATTTGACACTCTAATTATCAAAACAATGGAAGCCCTATTGCTGTTCCTTGAAGACATCCTAATCTAAATGCAATGAGAGAAGACACTGGTTTGGCTAACTAGATAATCTGGGGCAGAGATAATCATCTTCCACGCCAAGGATAAAGGAGAAATTTTATCATTATGGCTAGTGATTGACATATAGTTACATCAGGAGCCAATGCTGATACCAATATAGCAAAAGAGATGCAGTAAAAAAGCTAAAGTAACATTAAATTTACTAAATGTTTCCTCAAAATTCAGTAAAATAATTTCTAAAACTACTCACTGCTCTAAAAACAGCCAGGTTTGAATGGCTATCATTCATTTCCAGTAATGTCATATTAGCATATTAGTCTATTAGGAATTTATTAACAAACTCCCCACACTTTTAGCAACTAAAAACTGAGTGGGCATAATGCTCTGTGAGAAAAGAAGCAGATGGAGGTGAATACATCAAATTTATGCAGCCATCTTCAAATGGAAAAAAAAAGAAAGAAAAAAAGTGTCTCAAAACTTTTTTCAAAGTTCTTAGGGGATCTCCCTTGTTCAAGGGTCGATGAGTGCACAATGACGTGACAGGAAATAATAGACGCAATATATGCAATATTCCCCCAACAATTTAGGATGCCTACACACTGGAGGTCATTGAGTTTTACGGATAACAATATGTGACACCTGACCATCTCGCATATTACCAGATCCCCTTCTGACCAAAAAAAAAGCTAATTAATGCAACACAACCTACCTAAATGTTTTGTAATAATCGGTAGGGACAGGAATTTAGTATAATATCCTCTGAAATCAGGCAAAGGATGTGTCAGCAGCAGTCATATTTAATATTGTGGGCCACAGAAAGGTACAGGAAATGAAACTTGTAAAATGAGGAATAGAGTTATTTTCATTCTAGCACCAGACAGAATGTGCGACGTCTTCCTCCTCACTCTTTTAATTGTGCTTTAAACTTAAACTTAATGATATCAAGGTTATATCACTGCAAGATGTCTGGCTTTCAGACAAACCTACACCCTTTTAGGAAATACATTTTGGAACATGTGGAAGTATGTTAAGTTAACCTCTATAAACAAACTAAAACAGACTTGTTATCACGCATCCAACATCCCCCCCACCCCACTTTTTTTTTTACCTGACCACATTGGGATGCTCAAAGGACTCCAACTGCCTCAGTACCGCCACCTCGCGGATGGTTGACAGCGGCATTCCCTCTTCCTCTGTCTGCACCCGAACTCTTTTTAGGGCTACAAAGCGGCCCCCGTTCTTCAAATCCCGTGCTTTGTACACCTTTCCATATGCACCTTCACCGATCTCAGCCACCGGCTCATATTGTTGGGTCGAGCTCTCTTTGTCCATTTTTTTTCTCACGGCGAGGTACTGCGGGGAATCCCGAAATGTGACGAGCGCGCGGATATTTCACAAAGGCATTATTGGGAGAGCGGCGCTGGCACGTGCACTGCCTGTAGAGCGCGAGCACAAAATGAGGCAGAGGTAAACACCAATGTGATCAGAGTTAAATCAAATCTTATCTACACACTTAAGATAACAGACATGGAGCTTAAACAATAAATACAACATGCACAAAGCTAGCTCAGCCGCAAATATCAAGTAAAGACTGTTAAATATCTACATCTGGATTCCAGAGTAAGAAAGCGAAGGTGAATGACAAATGATGTCCCGAACGATATAAAGGAGAACTTCTTTCAGGGTCTAGTTAAAGTGCTGTGAAGTGTTCACAACATCTCAAGCTAATTACTCTAAACTGGTCAAGTGGCGTAACTATCGTGCAAAAAAATACTTTGCCGTTTGAACACGTGGTTAAACAGGACTTGATCATTATTTTCACACAAAGTGTTTTAACACTTTCCAGGGTTGTTGTTTTTTGGTTTTTTACGCAAATATGAGTTAAGTCAAGAAATTAAAAAAGTTATTTAGGTTTCTTGATTTTAAAAATCGTGTTTTTCATAAATATAAGAATGAATGAACTTGACACACAATTAAGAGGGTCGACACGGGACCTCAATGTGATATTTCCTGTTTTATAGTTTTTTTATCACGTGATAACAAAATGGCTTCGTGCGTGCTGGTTAAACCACACTGACAGGCTTTAAAAAATATTTATACACCTACATTTTTAAACAATTATGTGTGTATATATATATATATGTATATATAAAAAAGACAAAAAAAAAGAACATTTAATTATTTACCTTTTTTAATTTCAGCAGTTACACCACCCTGACATTTTTTCCTTTATGCCTCTTAAATATACTTAGAACTATAAGCGTCTCATTCAAAGTAAAACATATTTTAAATTATAAATATTTTTATATAAATGTATATAATTGATATATATGTGTTTTATTCAAACTAAAATGTATTATATATATATATATATATATATATATATATAGCGTTTATTTCAGAATTTGAACAAACAGAAAAGTTTATTTTGTAGAATAGAATCACGTCACTGATCCATAATTACCTGCTAACCTCAGTAGACACACAGGTATGCCTAATGTAAGTCGCTTTCGTGCAGTGAACGACTGTAACAAACTCAAGCTTTAAATCTAGCCGTATATTTATCAATACACAAATAAACGGAGCGAGTTTTCTAATGACACGATTGTCCCTGCTCTTCTTTGTGCCACACAGCCCTGAGCACGTGGTTGTCTACTGTTGGCATTGTTTTGCTGTGCATATCAATAAACGCTGGCACTAAAGCGCCTACATTAGTTTCCACACTCAAACAACATGAACGTGTAATTAATATTCCATCTCGCGTGCACGCAAAGCGCCATATGCACAAACACGCACGCTGAATGTAGAAGTAACGCGAGTGAATGGGAGTTTGCTGAGTATAGTTACCCAGTTTGTTATATTCCGCCCGGAGAGTCGCGTCATTCATAAACTTCAGTAAGTTTCCCAGCGTCTCCACACGCATCACAGCTCGTGCAGTGTCCTCGCGACGGGCCACACAGGTAGTCGGATGGTGCACGCGCTAAGCCCCATCTCCAAGCAGCACCAAACCACTGCAACAGCAAATCAAGTGAAAGATCGTCTGATCAGTCCCTCGAGAAAGCGGAGTGGATTAAAAAAAGGGACTGATTTTCATCGATCTGCTATGGCCGTCCTTCCCTCTTTATGTTTTTCCCATCTATGCAGGAATATGCAGCGTGTGTGTGTGCTCGGTCTGCTCCTCGCTTTCCCACGCTGGCTGAATGTGCCTTGACCCCCTTCAGAGCAGTTTGACACAGAGCAGGAGCGTTTCCGCATTCCTCACCGACTACAAAGACTAACCGCCTCCTCTTGCTTTCTCCCTGCCTGCTTGCTCCTTCACCATTCATACACTGCTTTTTTGTTTTTGTCTCGGTGTCAAAACGGGATCACCGCGGGGGAAAGAGCTGGGACGCGGAAAGGTTATTGCATGCATCAGCCCATTTAATGGCAACTTTATGGATCTGGATATCCAGATTAGCGAAGGAAGGCAACATGTATAGCCTCTTCTAAAATAATGCATAAGCTATATAGACTATAATATGCATATAATGCATTATGAATAACTGTCCTTATGAATTTACAGGTATTACTGGTTTATGTTATTATTTATGTTATCCTGTTGTTAAAAACATAAGCCTTTTGCAGTGGAGTGACGTGTTGATCTCCTAATCCTGTGATACAAAATGTTTAACAGAAAAGGAAAGTAAAATGCTGCAATAAAAAGTAAAATAAACACAATAATAATGTTATGGTAGGATAAACAAAATGACAAAATTATTTAAAATTTTACAGTAAATAGATTTCTTTTTTAAAGTATGATATCAACACATTTAAAACAACCAAATATATACATATTTTAGTGTCATATGTGTTACCCAGATGGCATTTTGTACACTGCATTACCAATACAATATTTGGCCAGACAGGCTACTTATGATGAATTATAATTTATAATTAATTTAGCAATTATTGTCATAATTGGGTTCATGTTCATTGTCACAGGTTCATGTTGCCTTCACTGATCAATAGTGCACTCCTGTCTTGTATATATATAAAGACTGACTAATTTGTGCATGTGTAATGAAGGATTATATTTGTCTCATAAAATAATAAAGCCAATAAATGTTATCTATTTTCGACATAAAACACTCTTAGCTCTCAGCATTGCATTTTGAAGAGGATATACTGTAAAATGAAAAGTGTTGATAATCAGGTAAAGAATAAGGGTGAATCTTCCTAAATGAATTGTATTGTTGTGTATGGTGGGGGGGCTTTGTAGTTCGGCGAGGTGAATGAATCTGCTCATCTTCAGTATTCAGAGAAGCTGAACGCTCGTTGGTTTGAGTGAGAGCGCTTCGGCATGGGGGCAGATGATGAGTTTGAAGTAGGTTTGTCTGCCAATACAGTTTCCCCATGTGTGCCCCCTCTTGTCAACTTAAAATTCAACTTTTTTGCATCACAAAGCACACATTACACACAATGGGCCCTAAACCAATAACAGCAAAGGCTTTCCCTGTACATTTATGCATCATGATTGTTCATTTTAAATGAGCTCTGAGAGCCAGATTGAATACATTACCATGCATACACATGCTTAGTAGGCAGTGAAAAACAAAACAATTACATTGGTTTGTGTGTGGTATGCTCACTGTCCTTTAAGCCATGCCACAGCAGTCATTTTGAAAAAAGGGAGAAACGGTCACACATTCTCTGTAAAAAAGAATGTGCGAGACAAGATCATAAAATAAGTCATAAAGCAAGGCTCAAATGAGTCGTTGAATGTATATCTAAAACCAGAAAGCTGCAATATTATCTAAATATGAAACAACACATCATTCTTGGGGACGAAGTCACAGAGATAAAAAATGAGAAAATGAAATGCTCTGGGAGTTTTATGCAGCATGGTGGTGTGTGCTGTTTTGTCTTTTTGTGTAAGGATGAAAAAGAATTTTGTGGTTGAGATAATTAACACTTAGCAAAGCATTTTAACTGTCTCCCAGTAAAAGCTTTAATGGTTTAAGAAAGCAAACACATGCTTCAGAAAAAAAAAAGTAGTGTGCAAAAAACACCTAAATATGTAAATGTGAGAATTTCCTTTTTTTTATATATATAATGCCACACGAAAAGCATCATGTGATGCAAATGTGCTTCACTGGTGTTAAAGTTTTGAGGTTCTAATTAGAAAAAAAGAAAAAGTTCAATCATCTTATGTGCCTTCTTGCATATGCTTTGCTTATCATTACAATGGCTGCTGGTTGAGCAGAGTGTAAGCCGTATAGTCCAGTTGAAAGGCTCCAATCATACACTATCAGTGCTTTTAAAAAAACAATCTCTGCTGTTATTTGAGAAGCTTGAGTGGCAGATGGTGATCAGTCTGTCTATGTAAGAGAGCCTCTCTCCAGTGGAGAACAGGTGACATTGTACCAGATTACCTTTCCAGCCCATACACTTCCAACCAGACACCAGTCGGCCCGACAGCAGCCTCTCAGATCGACTTTCTCAAATCAGATTCAGCCACACATGGAGGCGGCATTTGTGAAAGTGATCCTGACAGTCCTCATGTTACTCTTAGTCAATTCACTGTCCTCTCAGTGCAGAGAATAACTGCTGACCGCACCCCAAACGCAGTGTCTGCTTTGTTAATGATAAAACAACCTTGTGTTTGGTTTACATATATGGATGAAGGAGATTACATATCAAAAATCGTTACTCTCTGAACAATGATAGTAATATAGTTGTTTTAGAAAGACTTTTAAAGGCTGTTTTGTGGCTCTATAATGTGTCGATAGCACCTCAATTTAAGCAGTACATAATTTTTTTTAATTAAAACACAAAATAAATATTAAATGAAGATTTTTTATTTAAACTGTGGAAAGATGTCAATATATTTTAAAATTCCACTGAAGTTAATCTACTGTTTGTCAGACCAGGTGGATTTTGTGTCATGATTGGTCATCTGTCAATCAAGACTCTTTTCGCTCTTTGCGAAAAAATCAATTGAAGTCTAAGACTCCTTCCACACGAAGCCGGTATGTTCCATATCCGATAATTTTTTTTCCACGTTCTAAAAAAAAATTGCGTAAACACGAAACCACGGAAAACGGTGTAGTATATATGCCAGACCAGTATGGGGCGCTGTAAATCTGCCATAGAGATACACTATAAACGGAGAAGAAGACTTTGAGCATGCGCATAACCTTGCGCGCTGTATACGAACCAAGAAGAAGAAGACGAAGTTGGCGAGTGACGCAGCCGACACGTGATTTGATGACATCATCGTTTCACAAAATATACGGATTGGCTGTCCACACGAAACCGCAAGGGTGTCGTTTTCAGATTTATCCACTTTGGGTCCCGGTTTCAAAAAATAGCGGTTTCAGTCTCCTACAACGCCGGATCCGTGTGGACGAAACGCCAATACGGTAAAAAATGTATACGTATACAGCGAAATGCGTCTCCGTGTGGACAGGCCCTAAGGGTCTGTTGATGTGGTTTTGGACCCTGTTCACACCATTGTGTGGATGAACCCCCCGGCCTATAAGTCTGACCTGTTTTAACTGAAAGAAACTGGTCATATAATATATCAGTGCCTTTGTTTTGTCTCAAGATGCACACCACTAATGTTTTTTGGCATGTTAATAAAAATTATTTACATTTCCTAATTGAGCAGTACCCTAATCCTGGCTTAGTTTAAGCCCAGTCTCTAAAACCGGGCCATGTTCTTTCAAATATCTTTTTTGTGTTCCTCAAGAAAAGAAAGTCATACAGGTTTGGAATAAAATGGGATTGAGTAAATGATAAAAGACTTTTCGGTTTTGGGGGAACTGTCCCTATAAAGCACTTAAATTGTATCAACCAGGATTTTACTTTTGAAGTTAACTACTAAGACTCCGTCTACACGAAGCCGGTGCGTTCCCTATCCGATAATTTTTTTTTCCTCGTTCTAAAAAACAATTGCGTAAACACGAAACCACGGAAAACGGTGTAGTATATATGCCAGACCAGTATGGGGCGCTGTAAATCTGCCATAGAGATACACTATAAACGGAGAAGAAGACTTTGAGCATAACCTTGCGCGCTGTACACGAACCAAGAAGACGAAGTTAGCGAGTGACGCAGCCGACACGTGATTTGATGACATCATCGTTTCACAAAATATACGGATTGGCTTTCCACACGAAACTGCAAGGGTGTCGTTTTCTTATTTTTTCCTCTTTGGGACCCTGTTTCAAAAAATAGCGGTTTCAGTCTCTTGGACGAAACGCCAATACGCTAAAAAATTTATACGTATATAGCGAAACGCGTCTCCATGTGGTCAGACCCTAAGACTTGCAGAGCTGGGGTGGGAACCTCATTAAGTGGTTAAATAAACTAACCCGCTTGATTGTAGAGCGCTTTAGGTGTACAGCAACACACATTATTCATTCATTCAAAATGTGGCTATTTCGTATCATTTTAATGTGCACCTGCTAAATTAACCTATTAATTTCTTGCATGTCACCTCATTCTAACTTAACTAGTTCCATCCATACAACTACAACCCTATACTAATATACAGTGTCATGCTGTACATTCCATAGACGCGGAAATAACGTGACCACATAATGAAAACAGTCACTCACACTTGTGTGGTGTGATATTACTGTAAGATACAATATAACTGGAACAGCATTGTCTTTTAGTTTCGAATTGAATTGTGTCTTGTTAGTAAATGGTTCTGTGGTAAAATTAAGCAAACAAATGACCAAGTTTAGTAACCGTCAGTAACTGTTTTCATTAATGACGTGGTCTGGATCTTATTTAAAATAAAGCTTATCCTGCACACTCGCCTCTCTTGTAAGGCGGGGCTAAACAGGCAGTGATGTAGAAGCAGGCGTTAATATTCTTCTGCGGAGGCGAACATACTGTGAGTCTCAAACGCCATCGTTTCCTACTTCTTATAGAAATCAAGTGTTTGCAAAAGACGACTGAAAAA
>JAUMHQ010000029.1:2516110-2538155 GCA_032361165.1 Enteromius paludinosus | reverse complement strand
GGCTATACATCCGCGCTAAAGGTGAAAGTCACCATAGCTTGTAGTATAGACTCCAACCCAACTTTGTCAATAGATTAGCGGCGATATTTTTTTTATCGCGCGATAAGAGTCTCGCGTTAACGCCGATAACGGCCCACCACTAATTCAAACCAAAATATTTAGATGTCGTCTCCTGTTTTTGTATTATAATGTAAAAGCTTGTGGCCAACATTGTTTCTTGGTGAGCGCAAGAACTCATTGACTCTGTCTTTGATGCATTTTTGGTCACTGCTGGTCATGCAGGGGAACCTCTGGGAAACAGTCTTAATGATAAAGTGGCGTAGGTTCACAGGCAATGCAAATTTGCCCCTTGCACCATCCCAGTTGGTATTGGATGCCCACTCCTTATACTTCTTCTGGGGTAATACAGCATGGAAGAGCAAGCAGCCATAACAATCCGGTCGCCTTCGACTCTGTGTGAACAGAAGCTCCAGCTGCTTCTTCGAGGGGTGAAGAATCTCCAGATCAGGATGGCAACACGGCTCTATTTGCTGACAGTCTGCATCATAAATTTGGGGAACAGCGTCCTTGCTTTTAGTGTCGACCATAGAGTCAAACTTGTTCCTCAGCGTCTGTGTTGTCACCTGTGCCTCTCTCAGCTGCAACACAACAGTCTTGTGGGCCTCCATGAGCCCCTTGTGAGTGTCTTTTAAATCTGCTAGTGCAGTTTTGGTAATGTCATAAACTTCCTTTGCAGTGACGCAGCTTTCGCTTTAGCCCTTCAATCACGTTATCCCTTTTAGCCAACTCAGGATTTAAGTCCTCATCCACAATCTGTCCCTGTTGTCTGGTGCTTGAAACTTGAAGGCTTGACAACTCCACAGATACGAATGCTCATGTGGGTGAAACAGCCTTGGTGGAGCAGGAAAAATAGGGCTGTCAATCGCGATTAATTTTATTTGTTGTTGTTGTGTTAAACGCAATACGTTTATTTCTAAGAAATTACTAAATTATGTGTTAGAACTATGAAAATCTGCGATAAGTAATGCACCTCTTTATGTCAATTTTAAATCACAAGGTAGTTGCGTTAAATAAATAAATGACTAAACATTTAATAGCTCTTTCATTGCAACTGTGTTCATTGTTATAGTGCAATGTTTAGAGTTGAGAGCAGTGAAGATTTTTTGGGATAAAAAGGCCCTAATTATCCTAACTAAGTATTTACTAATTTATAGTGATGTAATGTCAGTAGATTACTGAAAAAAAAAACTGTCTTCTAAAAAAAGAACATCAACATTGTGTAACATGTCAACAAGCAACACCATGTAGTTTCTGGAGCTTATATTTGAAGTGTTGGGAAACAAAATATATAAGCTAAATATTTTAGAATTATTACACTTGCGTCTAATTGATGCGTAGGTTGTGTGGTGGCAGTTGTTCATGAAAGACTAGCTGCCAAGATAATACAGAAGGATAATACTCAAGTATTTCTATTTTGTATCATTTATAGGCAAGCATATAAGAAGCTACGCTCTTAAGAAAATGTGACTTAAATTAATTGAATCGTGCATGCATCTGATAAGAGGGAAAAAATATATTGTCCCTGGAGGGTAAACTCAAAGTTCTAAACACAACATGTGCACCATTACACTCCCGCTAATAATTTACAACAGTCTTGAAATTAAAAAAAATAAATAAAAATGAATAAATAAAAACATTAGGCTTCCCTCTCCCATTCTCGTTCTCTTCTCGTTGGGGACGACGACAAAGATTTGTCATACCGTAGAACAACCTCACGAGGTATATTTTTTGCCCAATGTAATGTGGAACCTTCCTGGGCACACAAAATCTGATCAGTGACTCCAGTTCACCCAAGGATTAACTAATAATATCTGAAACAATTTGCTCAGTTTTTAACTGCTTCTATTTTCAAGCATTTTTTGACAACAGCAGAACAAGTGCCATAGTGAAGCCTGATTAAGGTCCACCTTCATTCTCCACCTGTCCTCTGTAAATGACATTGGCTAAATGTAAAGCGATAGGAACAATTCTACCATGTAGTGACATTTTGCATACTGATAGAAGTCGTAAAAAAACAAACAAAAAAACACTGGTATATAATCACAAAACACTAATAGGATGTTTTCCTGTTTCCCAAGTGGCAAGTCAAGAATAATTCTGCTTTAGCTGTTCTTACCCTTTTCTTCTGAGGGAAGCCGTCATGTTTTCTCTTGCGAGATCTCAGCTTGCCAGAACCTGTAGTTTCTGTTTGTGTTGGCTCTCTGAAATGTTCAATGCTTTCTGAAATAACAAAGGATCAAATGCATGAAATATAAATAAGATAAGAATACACTGAATTGCGCTTTTTATGTTTACACCTCTTAAAAGAAATGGTTCACACAAAAGTAAAAAATTCTGGGGGGGGGGGGGGGGATATCAAAGATACTTTCATAGTAGGAAAGAAAATACTATGGAAGTCAATAGTGATCAGAGACAGCCTGGTTACAAACTTTTTTCAAAATATCTTCCTTTGTGTTTGGCAGAACAAAGAAATTCATACATGTTTGGAACTACTTGAGGGTGACTAAATGATGACAGAATTTTCATTTTTGGGTCAACTATTCCTTTAACCACAGCAGAAGCTATTACCGATTGGAAAATCGGCCTCCAAGTCCATCTGTGGTTCTTCTGTGATGGTGGAGACGGGGGTCAGTGTGGCAGATCTGGATGGAGGAGGCCTCTCAGGCTCAGGGGTCTGATCCCATGTCTGGGCAGAAGACACAGAGTCCTCCTCCCAACTCAGATTACTGGATAAGGCTTCCAGATCAAGGTCGTCCATTATATTACTAGTCTGATCTGAAAAAAACAAAAAACAAAAACAGATCAGCAAAAATAAAAAGTGTGTGTGTACACCTCCAATATCTTATTACATCTCCTAAAGTACAAAGTCTGAGCAGTGCCCTAACATCCCAACTTTTGTTGGAACAGTGTGTTTATTTTCTTTTTAATGGCAAGAACCAGTTTATCAATTGATCAAATTGATCAGTGTTAAACTAAAAATATCAGAAGTTGCAGGACTATTAAAAACCTTCAAACTGTCCCTAATTTACCAGTAACAATGATGCTTTTCTCTTTCTCTGCATCTTCAGCCACCATCTCTGCCATCATGATGAGGTCGGCCTCCAGAGGGTCATCAGGGATCTTCTCTTTGATTTCTTGAATGGTCTTCACAATGCGCTCAGCACTGTCCAGAGTGGTGGGGAAGAACAAGGGCACCGGAACCTGCATAAACAGACAGAGACACATGACGACAAGTTCATAATGGTATAATCAGGAGAGTCTGTGGGATGCCTTTGAATCTAATTTATGATCTTTAATTCATTTGAAATTATTACAGTGATTCAAGATCATTTCTTTGTATATGCAGTGTTTATTATTTATTAATTTTGTACTATATTGTTTACTTAGTTTTCTAGTCAAAGAGCCATCATTTTAAAAAATCTGTAACAGTATTAGTTATACTATTTTTTTTTTATATTTAAAAGTTTAAGTGATACATTTTTGTTTAGAGTTGCATGTTAGTTTTTATTTCAGTTAACAAATATTTTAGTTTAGTTTTCATTAACAATGAAAACACCGTAACACTCATTAATAAGATTAACATGCTGATTCTGGTAGCAGTGGTTACAATATGTAAACAGTTTTAATATTCAAAAGGAGAGTATGAGAACAAAAGAGGTAGAAATAATACACACCGGAAGTGGAAGCCCTACAGACTTCGGAGTGTATTGGGTGTAGAGATTCATGGGAACTGGAACATAGATTGGCACTGGCACAGGCAGAACCATCATGGAAGGTCCATCTACAGGACAAAAGACAAGCACAACATTTAAGTGCCTCCTGTCATTTTTTACCTTTGTGATATTCTACTGTATAACACTAACTTCTGGAAAACAGGAAAACATTATATTAGGTCAAAAGACACATGATGATGCAATAAAGTGTCAGCATACTTCCTAGTACCTGTTTGTGTGTTCATGTCGCAGACGTTGGGTTTGCAAGATGTGCCTTTGTTTTGACTTAATGGTTTACACAGCAAGGCTTTGTTCTTCAGGATTCGAGGTGCTGGCGCAGAAACCTTTGCACCATCTGTCTGTGTGCTGGCTGCCTGACAACACAGAGAGAACGACTGATAATTGGTTGATTTTCATTCACATTTCAATAGTAACTTCAGATGGATTATTGATATTGTGGAAAAACTCACATTTCCTGTACTTTTTGCAGTAGCAGCTGGAACGGAGGCTGAGGAAACAAAAAGGATAATGTCACAAAATATTCAATGGCAACAGATAATTGTTTAGGCAGTGATATTAAAATTCGGACTGATCTGATTAGCTCATAATTACTTTCAAGGTGTTACACAAAAAAAAACAAAAACAAAAATGAAGTAATCACAATATTATAGTATTGAGATTTGCTAAAGATTCCATTAATTTATAGGTTCTAGTTAGTTTATTTTTATAGATAATAAATTACTGCTAGACAATGGCAAAATGCACAATATACAATCATACTTTAGTCAAATAAATCTAATAAAATCTAAATAGAAGGTAAATAGAAGTTGGTCACCTTGCAGAACGCTGTTCCCCAAAACACCTGGCTGTCCATTAGATGCACTGGAGAGGGATATAACACTGGCAATGACTGGTGTGGCCTCTTTAGTTACAAGTGGTGTGTGATTAACTGTAGTTTGAGGGCTTGGAGATGGTGCTGGGCTTAACCCTGAAGAAAACAATCGCCGAAAGAGTAGCAGACATTAAAAAAGATAAGATACAGAGAAAAATGTGCCAAGGATTCGCGTAACTCTACAGGAATACATACCTTGTGTGGACAAAGTCTTGTTTGTAGATCTGACTGCCGCAGTGGTTCCCTGCAGACTGCAAAAGAACATCAAGCATTGCAAGCTGCAGAAATGCTTGATCTCACCCAGCCATTTCACAGTCTCGGTCATCTTCTTGGCCTGCCTGCACATGGAGCACTTTATTTCCTGTCAGAAAAATACTTGCTGTTAGTTAAAAAAGCCAAATCCACTGCATAAAGTCTTAAAAATAACGCTGCAGCAAAATCAGCCTTGCAAAAAAACCAAAAGAGAGAGAATATTACCTTGCGCATCAGTAAGGTGTGTTGTGATAAGCACATGTTCCCACAGAACTCCTGCTCTACGTTATCTATAACTTCAGTCACTAGAATCTGAGAGGATCCGCTACAGTAAAAGCAGTTGAGACAGTGTTTCTTCCCCCAGCGCTTGGTCAGGTCATGCTTAAACAGTAACTTGCATCCTGCATGAACAAACAATTGTGATGTCACAATCCATAACTTGATCAAGACAAGCATGTCTGAATGAAAAAGAAAACCCACCAGCTAATAGCATCTTTATTTTGCTCTTAGTACTTACCCTCACTGCAGAAACAGCGGTCAATCTTGTTTATCCTTTTCACCTCCTTGACAACTTTATCAATCTTACAATATTCACAGCGAGCCGTGACATTGTTGATCTGTTTGAACTCCTCAACACATCTGTTATCGCAGAAAGCGTACATTTTCCTCTGAAAATGTCAGGAAAGCATGCAACCAGTTAGGGTCAACTGCTCGTCACTGACAAATATAAAGTACTATTTAGTTTATAAAACTACAAGCAGGGACGGATTATGGGTTGCATGGGCCCCTGGGCAAAACGTTCGCACAGCATTGGCAGAGCGTTTGCATGGGCCCTCAGGCAAAACGTTCGCACAATGTTGCTAAAAGTTTCGCGTGGGCCCCTGTGCAAAATGGCCTTACCCCCCAATTCAATTCAAACACAATTCAAGGGCCCTCCCTCCATGTTTCCATCGGAGGCCCTATAGGGTCAGGGGCCCTTGTAGGCAGAGGATCAGAGAATGTAGGCCCTGTAAGATAGACAAACGAAAATGCATTGTTGATAGGCGTTAAAAATTGTTTTGGGCTAGGGGCCCCATGGGCCCCCTGCACCCCAAGGGCCCCTGGGCAGCGGCCCCGCTGGCCTGGTCCATAATCCGTCCTTCACTACAAGTATGTTCATTATGAACTATATAATACAAATAGAAATGTGTGATATAGCAGGAACCCCCATAAAAGTTGTTGATACTGGTCTAATTATGTTGTATTAATGTATTTAAGGCGTATAATTAATAACATCACTTTATTTCTAGATGTTATATTTTTGTTAAATTAATAACAAAATATTTACTTTAATATGCTTCCAATTTTCTCCATAGCAAAAAAAAAAAATATTTTACTTAACATTACAGATATATTCCAAATTTTTACCTTTGATTTGGTAACCAGTTTCATAAAATAGACTGGTATCTAAAAACTAACTGCGTATTTGATTATTGGTCATTAATAGTACCTTGAACTCCAGCAACTGTGGTTGGTGGAAGAACGACTTCAGACACTGAGAACAGGGGATCTTGGTGACAGTCTGTGTTGGACCACTGGAAGTACTGGTCTTCGCTGATGAGCTGGACTCTGAGGAAGCAGGTTTGATGGCAGCAAGCTTTGGGGTAGGTGTGTTGTTGCTTGTAGAGGTTACTGTATTTATTGGCATGACAGGTTTTATCTTACTAAAGGACTCCTGAAGTAAAAACAAAAACAAAAATATGAAAATAGCTCTACTTTTCTGAATAACATTTCTTAAAAGGGGACATCGGATGCTCTCGCCCTTCGCCATTCCTAACATCAGAGTTGCCAACTGGGGTCTTCCTGCAGAATTGGGCTACTTTAGCACTGTTGCCGTGGGTTGAAGCCACCCCAATAATGTGACATTTATCCATTGAAATGTGAATTTTACCAGGGGACCCCTGCCAAAAACGGTATTTTATCTTGCAAATGAAAATTTTATTGGGGGACCATTCTCACAGTACTTTGATGCTTTAGATCAATCAGTCAGTTGGACACACCGAAAGTCTTTTTTGTAACGATATATATTTTTTTAAAACACTTTTTACAAACTATTTCACAGTAATCCCAAGTTGCTTCCATTAGGTAACTATACTTTTAAACATTCATAATCATAATCTAAACTGTGAGATTTAGTTCTTAAGGAGGTCCAGCTGGATCATGAACAGTGGGAAATGGATTCATTCTTGAGTGTTACCCTTTTAACAAAGCTTGCGTTAATTTGTCTCGTTTAAAAAGCAGTTTGAATTTAAAAATGAATTGTGCAGACAAAGAAATGTAGGTGTATTCTGTGGCGTACTACCCAAAAAACAAATTAATCCACTGCATCCTGAGTGGCTTATTTGTGGGTAAAAAAAGAAATGAAGACTCGTGTTCTCTTTTACATCCAACTACAAAATGAGACAGTGTGACTACAGCTGTCCCTCGAAAATAGCAGACAGCGTCAGGGTGAGAGCTGAGAGCGGGAATACGTAGTCTGCCCAATTTCAGTTTGCTTCTGTGACCAGTCTGATATAGCAAACCAGCTCCCAGATGTCTCCGGCTCCGCAAAAGCCGTCCAAACAATGAACAGAGGGCGGGGGGAGAGCTGTGACGTAGTCGCTAAGCTACGAATTTAAGTTAGGGAAATCTTATGCTGCGTCCGAAATCGCTTACTTCCCTACTATATAGTACTTGAAAGACAGTATGCGAGGCGAGAGTAGTATGTCCGAAATTCAAAGCATTCGAAATTCAGTAGGTGAGAAGTACCCGGATGACCTACTGCTTCCAGCCGAATTCTATAGTAGGCATATCATAGATACTTTCCTATCCCATGAGGCTCCGGGAGAGGCGGCGTCATATTCGAAAAATGGCGGAAAGTTGAGAAAGCTCATTTCAAGTGTACGTACCTCAGGAAAAAAAAACGTTGTTTACCGTGATTAAATTACACTTGTTTTACACAATCTAAATAAACAGATGACTTATTGAAAGTTTAAATTTTCACGCTGTTGTGATGACGCATGACACGTGACAACATCAATATGGCGGATGTAGTACGTCCGAATTCCATTCATACTATATAGTACGTACTGTTTTAACGGTCAGGTAGTATGTTCAATTTTAAATGTAGTTCCTACTTAAGCAGTATGCGATTTCGGACGCAGCAAATGTCTCAGCCTCAGACGTCACGCTCACGGAACATTGGCTAAACATCTAATGCATATGGTACACTTAACTGGAAACGCTTCAGCAGTGTCGAAGTCATCAAATGATTGGTTGAATTTTACTGGATTTCCGGAGTTGGGTACTGAAACCCGGTACCAGTATGGCATCGGTACCCAAGTAAACGGTATGTACTGAACCGAATCAAAACGCGGATTTCGGTGCCTCATTTCGGTGCTGTGCCTGAACAAAAAACCCAACAAATCTATGCCATTAATAAGCGAGTGCACCACTGATGCTGGCGCGTGCGGTAAATCATTTCTGCGAAAGTAAAACAGATCTACATGCGAAGAGACCGCAAGCTCATTTCAAACCCCGCTCGCGAATTATATGCCATCTGCGCACAATTATTCTTGCACTCGATCTCCTCTCAACTGCTCGCGTGAGCATGTTTATTTTTGTCAGTCGCGAGGCTTGCTGTTTTAGTTGTAATCTCAAATGTCATCGGTTATTCCCCTTTTTCGGAAGTCAGTATTGGATGCCTGTTATAAGATGATTCATTCACTTGACTTGAGACATGGCATTGGATCATATGTTTGTTATTGTTCCATAAGCTTATTTAATTTATTCATTTATTAATGATTTTGTCTTTATTTCATGTAATTGAATGTATTGTTCATAAAGTAAATCTTTTTCAGATACTTTATGAATAGACTTTTCAAACTTTTTAAACCTTTCATGCAATTTCATGATAACTCATTCAAGTAAACAGTTTTATATTTATTTGCGTATTAAAAATGAACAGTTCTGTGTCCCTCTGTGTTGTTTTTATTTGTTCTGTTTGGAAGATCACTGAACCTTTAAATCTCCTTTGTAGTAGATATAATTATAAATCAAGAACAAGGCATTTACAGCTGTATTTATAACTGTATAAC
The DNA here is from genome assembly GCA_032361165.1 of Enteromius paludinosus. Lineage (NCBI taxonomy): Eukaryota > Metazoa > Chordata > Actinopteri > Cypriniformes > Cyprinidae > Enteromius > Enteromius paludinosus. The sequence goes on along the minus strand of JAUMHQ010000029.1, from coordinate 2,529,123 downwards.
TATAACTGCTTTTCTAATGACTATTAATGTTGGAACAATGCTTTATAAAGGATGAACCGACTCTGTACTAATGCTTAACTAATGATTCATAGTGTGCAGTTCTTTTGAAGTGTTACCATTTTTATTTTTTAAGTATCGGTTCAGGCACCTTTTAGGGACCGGAACAGTTTTAAAAGTATCGATTTGGCACCAGTATCGGAAAAACCCTAAACGATACCCAACCCTAATTTCTGGAGGACACGAGTGTCGCATTTATTATGGATTTTCTATGCGGACTAAATTGTTGCACACCGTTATGTTGTTGTGGGGACATTTCCACGCCCCGAAACGTGACGCTGAACAAAACAAACTGTGATTGGTTGTTTGACATGTCGGTCAAACGACTTTGTGGGCGGACCTTGACCAAATAAAGTGGCTATGAGTTCCAGACCTTCAGCCGTCAGTCTGAAGGCCTGGCTACGCGAGACTAGGGAAATCTAAACCGACAGCGGACATGGACCCACGGAATGCTATTCGCTTTGTTGTCACTCTGTCCAAACTAGCATTGTAGTGTTTAACCCACATTGGTGACACTGATCCGAGATGGCAAGTCCAAGGCCATCCTAGGCTCTTTTATGGTCCTTTGAGTTTTAGAGGGTGTATCCCTGTCTCTTTTATTTGTCGAGCTCGAACTGGCACTCTTTTGACAGGTCAGTATATCCTTTCTTTTCCAGTCCTTTAATATTTCCATGTTATGCTGTAATCTTGCAATTAAGTTGCAGCATTTCTGACAGACTCGAAGTGAACGAAGAGCTGTGTTTAACGGAACTAATCCCAACTTTGACAGTTGACTGCAAATATTTTCGTGTTTGTCTCTAGTGTCAAATATTAGTTTAGATGCAGTAATTGTGCCGTGGACGCGTAGATTTACTTCACACAATCTGCAAAAGTCGTTCCCAGCCATCTTCACTCCGGTATTTCGTTCAATGGTTTTTGTTTTTTCGCCACCTAACGTTACCTGTGTTTACAGCGGAAGTTTGCGGCGGCTGATCCGGCAAGTAACATACGTCATAACCAAACGTTATGTGATTGGCTTACGGGCTACACCAATGATTTTCAACTTTAGATAAGCTCTCCGTGTTCAATCATAGTTCATGAAGTTTACACGCTTTGATGCATAAATAAAAGAGCCAGAAATTAAAAGCTAAACTGAGGCTATAAACGAACTACAGCACCACTGTATGAACCTTTTCATATAAACAAATTAATACAAAACTACAACCAAACTAAAACTGAAATGAGACGTCTAATAAATATTAGATTGAATACATGAAGCAAATCTAAAACTAAAAGATATGCATTTCTTTCAATATCAAACTAAGGTACATTAAAAGTCAATAAATCCTTGATTGATGAGAATATTTTCATTGAAAATGTTTCTTCACCTACTATTTATTACAATTCTAGTGCATTTAATCTATTAAATAACAACAGAGAGAGCAAGCTTTTGGATATGGGAAGATGTATTTTAGTGAATTAAGTACCACATTTCAACTATCGTTTTGTTAGAGTAGGTCCACAAAGTTATTTTATCCTTGCTTCTAGAAAATTAAAAAAAAAATCTATGCTTCGTAACAGCTTCATACTGTATGTGGCTATAAACATTTGATTTTTTAACGTGGCTGAGTCTTGAGTGGGGTGTAGCTGGTGTGTTTTGTCACAGAACAAAACATGAAAGGACCACAGACCTTATTTTAGGGGATTTACCCAAACTCCCATTCAAAAAACCCATCGACTTTGGTACTCTCGACTATCTTGCTTCCGGGTTTTCGCATACAAAGTGACATTCATAGTTCCCCCACTCTGTACGGGACAGTCCATCAACAGTCACAGACAATGGTAAACATTATAGGAAGGTTGTGTGTATACACACTGCTAATACATTCATATGCAAACATCACGTCAAAGTGAATTTTGCATTCAATGTCCCCTTTGGATAAGAGATGAATAAACTCTACCTGATATGATACTACACACGAAAAGGAGCAGAAGTTTTGGATGGTTCCGTCAGACATGGCTAGATGGTACTGAGGCGTCAGTTTAAGCTTGCAGCTGCTGCATTCCACTGGAGCACCTTGTTTGCATGCAAAAAAACAACATTGAGTATACTTCAAAAAGAGTAGATCATTAAAAATGCAGAATCTTAGTATATAGCTGGTTCTGTTACCTGAACTACTGACAGTCTGAACTTTATTCGCCGTGATGCAGGACGTTGAACAGAAAAGTTCCTTGACACCACTTGTGTTTGGACTGTCCACCATTTCTGCAACCGGGCGCAGGGTACGACAAATTTTGCAGGGGACTGGTTTCAAACTTTTCTACAAAGAAAGATTAATTTATTTAATATTTTAATTTATCTATATAGGTCTTTTGATAATTTATTGGATCGTTATTGAGTTATCCATTTTCCATTACCCTTTTGAAGGCCATGAGGCAGTTTTGTTTGCAGAACTTCATAACACTGCCCTCTATCTGCAGAGATGGACACTGACTGTCTGTGCCAAAGCAATGTCCTCCACAGTTCACACAGCTGTTCATGTTCAGTTTATTGGAGGAGCGGAACTGGTTGAAGCAGCTGTTGCTGCACAGCTTATGGATGGAGCCCATTAAGTTCACTTCATGAGTGTAAGTCTATGAGAAATACAAATGCAACATCTGAAATATTTTGAATACTTTATTTCTATATAGACCTTATAGGCAGGCAAAACTATCACAGACAAATAATGCAACTAAAACAGAAATATAATTTTCAGAACGATAGTGTTTTCTATAGAGCTATCAAATAAAAATGAGTAAGAAAAACATTCAGTCAGTTATAAAGCCGAGTTTCTCTGTTAAAATCTACACTACATTTTTTGCAGAAAGACGGGTCACAACCACATTTTTGAGCACAGTCACTGAGATTTGTGCCATTCTTTGAAACGATTCCTTGTCAGTTGAAGACACAAGTGCACGTCGCATGCCTCAAATTTCCAAGGAGTTTGCATTTTCCTTCCATGCGCTACTCTGCAGTACACACAGATTCGATGACCCCTAGAGGCAACCTTCCTGATATGTTGGCCCTTTTCTGTGGGCTTTTCAGTGACATGCCATAGAAAGAGATTTGTAAGATCTTAAGCAGCACTGACAAAATGTGTCTTGGCCACCAAAGCAGTTAATCTAATGATACATATGTGAAATATAGCCCCATTCACACAAAGAACAATAACTATAAATAATATTAGCGTCCACACTAGTTTCTTTATTCTAAGCTTGCATGCACCTGACTCTTTAATTTCTCAAGCTTGTTGTAGCAGGATGGATTATATTTGGCTGTCAATGTATCAATGCATCAGCTTAAAAAAAAAAAACTATTCTGAAAATGATTCCAACGATGTGGTTTCTCTGTGCCCTTATTGTTATAGTTGTGGATTCTGCTATTGCTTTATAGTCATCATGCTTTTTGTGAACGGGCCTTAAGACATAGGGTAATATAAAACCTTGTTCACCAGTTCTGATTACTGGATTTCACAGTTCAGAGTCTTTGTTATAACATGCTGCAAATATCAATTTGTCCTTTTATTCACAAAGCAAAACCTTGATTTCACTTATGCATGACACTACCCCCCCCCCCTCACTGTTTTGACGTATTTCACACCAGGTGGGTAAAGACCAATCAATTTGGGATAAGGGTACCAAAATAGATTATATAAGAATTCTTAAAATAAAAAAAAAGAATGTTTTTGTTTGCAGTTTATTTACAACAGCGTACAGTATAATACAGACAGAAAACGGATCAAATCGAAAGAAAGACAGTTCAAAGCCACATTTATGGCACAGAATCACAGAGATTTGTGCCATTCCTGGAAACAATTTCTCGTCAGCTGAAGACACAAGTGCACGTCGCATGCCTGGCATTTCCAAGGAGTTTGCTTCTTCCTCCCGTGCGCTGCTTTGCAGTGCACGCAGATGCGCCGACCACTAGAGGCAATTTTCCTGGTATCGGTGCTCAGCGGAGCTCCTGGTACGGGCACATGGTCACTGCTGGCCCGTTTCTGTGGGATTTTCGGCGACACGCCACAGAGCTCTGCAATTAGCTGCTCCATAAACTCTTTGTGGGTCATGTTGCCATATAGCTCCTTGTGAATTGTGTATGAGTTGGTCGCAGCAATGTCCAAGAAGTGCAAGAAGATCTTTCTGTACCACTTCAAGGTTTTGTGCTGTGCGGTGTAGTATTGCAACAGCTGATCCGACAGGTCAACGCCCCCCATGTATTGGTTGTATGCAGTGATGGGTGCAGGACAAGGGTACGACTTAGCGGTCCACGTATTTTCGACTTTCACTCTCCTCTGCACGGTGTCTCCTGTGTAGGCAGGATGGATAGTAGAGCACACAGACACCTCTCGTGTGTCCATCCACTTTACGAACACGAGCGGCCCATTTCGAATCCATCTGATGGATCCCCGGGAGGAATTTTTAGTCAGTGCATTGGTTGCATTTTGTGGACTGTATTTCCTGTAGTCTCTGTAAGTCCCACAAGCGCCATACTTCATTTCTAACATGTCTGTAAGTAGCTTTGGACTAGTGTAGAAATTGTCCATGTACACGTGGTACCCAGATCCCAAAACTTTTTTGTCCAAGAGAGACATCACAGTGTCATATGGCAGTCCGTTGCCTGTGGAAGTGTTGTTCTTTCCTGTGTACACCGAAAAGTCAACAGTGTATCCGTTGATGGAGTCGGCGAGGACAAACAGCTTGAAGCCCCACTTGGTTGGCTTGGATTTCATGTACTGCGTCATCCCCGTGTGGGCTTTGCATGCCACCATTCTTTCATCCACAGCTAAATTTCTTCTAGGATGATAAATGGTTTTGCACGCAAGGCGGATTGTGTCCATAAGGGGTTTGACCCTGAAAAGCCGGTCATGTTCATTTGTGCCCTTCTTTTTGTCGTTCTCTTTGTCCTCATCCGGGTGGCTCATGTGCAGATTCCATGAAATGGTGCGGTATCTGTCCCTTGACATGACTGTGGCGGGAAAAGGGACAGAGAAAAGACTGCCTTGCCGCCAGTAGTCTTTGATGGAGATCAACTTCACCATGCCCATATAGAATATGAGTCCAAAGTAGCGATACATTTCAGTGACGCTGACATCGGTCCACTTGTATTTGCGACCCCTTGCAAGTGACCGAGCGGCCTGGGCATTTGTGTTGTAGCATAGTGTTGAGACAGCACTTTCACTGAAAAAGAGCTTGAAGAGAGTTAAAGGAGTGTACGAGTCAGTTGCCCACAGCTGCGGTCCGGGTTCTCGAGCGGGCACGAATCTCAGAGTCTGTGGCACCAAGTCAACTTCAGTCTCCGATTTCCATGCCAGAGTAGGCTGCTTGCTGGCCCTGGCCTTCTTTGCAACGGGCATATGGTCAATGTCATTCTCCTCATTTCTGTTTTTGCGAAAAAAGAAACAAAAACAAAAAGAACTGTGAGCAGGATCTAATATCAAAAACACATGCACATTTATAAAAAACTACAATCATTTATACCCAGTTAGATATTTTTGCAATAAAGCTAAAATGTAGTGCAAATATCACATTTATATCAATATGCACTACCTTTCAAACATTTGGGGTTTCGCATGTTAAGCAAAACTTCAATGCAAACTAGAATATTCAAAAAATTTTATTTTTAAAATAATTTATTTCTGTGATGGCAGAGCTGAAATTAAATTTAGTTTTTAGTGTCACTTGAGACTTCAGGAATCATTCTAATAATTGTTTGGCCATTAAAAAAAAAAAAGTATTGATGAATGCAAAGTTCACAAATACAGCATTTATTTGAGCAATTTAATGCATCCTTTTTGAATAAAAATAATCTCACCGATCCCAAACCTTTGAGCAATTATACTTTATTAAAGTTTCGTGCAAGATTTATATGCAGCAACAAGGTCTGTTTTACGACCTTTCCTATATCCAGGTTAGACTATATACATTTTACTCAAATTATAAGCTACTGTAATATGTACAAGATTATTTAAAAACAACATAACTAAGAAAGTATGAATGACTTACTCATCAGAAAGGGCGTCCTCTGTTGGATCAACGCGCTCTTCAAAATGCGACCATGCTTCATCATCTTCCTGCTCCTCTTCTGAGGAAAAGGAGAATTCTTCCTCGCTGTCCAGGGCCGTCTCATGAGTCCTCACAAGAGTTTCCTCACACGTGCAGTGTGCCATCTTCCAAAAGCGATGAAAAGTGAATGAATCGGATGAAGCTTGAAGCTATTGTTTTCATCACATTAATAGGGGAGCTTTAACCCATGCTTGTATGCAACCGTATGAATAGCGCGCTCTTCTTTCTCATTCGCGCGCACAAATACAGCGAACTGGAAGAGTTTTGTTTTCGTTTTTCTCTACAGCGCGCTGTTCTTATTGATATCTAACGTTATGGATTCGCAGCGGATCTAGCGTGTACTAGGCGCCCTACTAACCGTCGACTGACAGCAGCAGCTCTCTCCTCACACGCACACGCAGAGAAAGAACGTGAGCCTTAAAACACGCTAGGTGTTAATGATATTATTACTTTTTTCCCCTATCAAAATGACGAAGAACGTTTATCATTACGGCGGTTCGCATCCTTCGGCAGATGGAGGGTAAGAAGCAAGCGCTAATCCCATTGGCTAGCGCTCGCCTCTCCGTCTCCGCCAATCAGCTCTAGCGAACGCACACAATGTCATTAATATTCATGAGCCAGATCTCAGAGCGACAGACAATGAGCTACAACATACAACCTACCTGAGGAAAGATACGAGCCAAAGTCGTTTTTTGCATGTGGATTTGTTAAACTGATTTACATTTGCCTGCCTTTTTTAATGGTAGCTTTTATTAAAAAACAACAACAATGATTGACCATTGTGGAGCACAACCACAGTTAATTTTAATACAAATGCCCACTTTTTGTACATTTACATTCATATATACAAGTCATTTTAGTTAATAATAATTCTATGCTTGCGTTTAGTTTAGTTATGCTTTCAAAAGATATCAAAATAACACTTTTTTTTTTTTTTTGAGCCACTACAGAGCTATTTGGTTTCGATAAATAACAACAAAATATATTCCTCAAGATGCACAAGTTATTTATATACATACAACTATATATAACTACACACATATATTAAGTAGTTATATGAATGAGATGGAAACACACATTGAATATTTTGAGTGGCCACAAATGAAACAGTTTAAACCAACGTAATTATAAATACCAAGAGAACCTTAAAAAAAATTTTACTCTTACATATTGCTCTTTTGTTGGCTTTGATTGCTTCTATTGTTCTCATTTGTAAGTCACTTTGGATAAAAGTGTCCACCAAATGACTAAATGTCCAAAGGTAGTTATCATGCAGAGGAAACTAAAATTAACGCAACTGAACTTAAAAGACCTGTGGTTCAATGAGTGAGTCAGATATTAACCGATGTGTAACCGCTCTGATTCAATGTGCGAAAAAAAGAAAATATATAAAAATATATTGACTGGATATAATCAAACTGTTGTTGTGAACTCAAAAAAACTATTTTATTTAAATGTTTGTTTTTGAGCACATCCAGAAAAGATAATGCCAAAGGAAGAAGTGTTGTCCTGACATTTCATGGTACCCAGATCACCCAAATTTAAGGCTTGTTCACACCAATATGACAGAAGGGAAGTAAAATGTCTCATGTTACCTAATGTAACCTTGGTTCCATAAAAAGAGGGAATGAGAATCAATTGACAGTAAGAAATAAACCTGGCTTATTTAATGTAATAGGCCCCTGTTCATCCAAATTAAAATGTTTACATTTGTCTTGTTGTGAACAGGCCTTTAGGGGCAAAACATAGTTTCTTTTTTTTTTTTCAGTAGCAACAACCTAGTACAGGAAAGACATGCACAGACAGAGATGGCCACTTACCGTTCCTGATTTATGACACACACTGCACTTGAAGCTTAAAGCGCTGAGGCATTTCTGACTGCAGAACTCCTTCACAGTCCCTGACAAGTCCACCGTGGCACTGATAACATCCTTCGGTTCATAAATGTCCCTGCAGAGAAAGAGGCATTGAAATCTTTAAAAGGCATGTTAAACACCACTGCAGTAATATTATTTTTATTCTGCATTGTTCTATGTCTTTTTTAAATAAGAGAGCAAATTATTACTTATTATTTATTATTGGGTTTTAGTGTGGTAAGTAAATATTGAAAAAGTGTTTTAACATTTTTTTAATGCAATACAATATAATGCACCTGGTATGATAATTATACACTTTAGAAAATGAAAGCAAGACTTGTAGGCATACTTGTGGCAGTAGTGACATTGTTTCTTCGGAGGTAACTGAGGTAACCTGACGACCACATTAGAGGTGGCGCAGAGACACTGAGGTGAACAGTAGAGTTTAGAAGAGCCTTTGCGCTGGAATGCCGTCTGTCCCTTTAAAAGGACTTTGTTACACCCTGTGCAAACCACACCGATTGGATTGGCAGGGGCCAGAGAACGAAGGGGTAGTGTAGGGACTGCTGCCACCTTTGCAGGAGCAGCTCCTGAATCTGCAGACACATAAAGAAAAAGTTGGATGAAATATAACAAGAAACGTAAAACATAATCGATCCATTTATTATCACGTCTATTCACTCATTTAGAGTATGGTAAAAAAGCATCATGATATATTTACAGGGCTCATACCAATGGATGAGGCATTTTCTCCCACAGAGAAAACCGCACTGATCTTGATGGAATCAGACGTCTGCTTGAACTCCTGAAAACATGGACACAATGAAAAAGTTTCTATGAAACATTTTACACCTTAATGCCCCTGATTTAACTATGTAAATGTATATTTGCTCATTTCATCATACGGCTTGCAGTCATTTCAGTCTAATAGACCGGTTTGCATTTTGAATACCATTTTGGGTTCATTTTCCAGTTCAGTAGTAGAGAAGAGGAAAATATTTGCACTAAATTGATCAAAAGTGACAGTAAAGGCATAAAAAAAACATGGTTTCGAATGAATATTTGGGAGTAAAAACTGGTGTAAATACAATCATACGCGCATTCACGCAAAAGTATTCAAAAACACAATTCTCAAATCTATTTATACCCTAACACCTTTAAATAAAACAAATCAAAGTTAATAAAACAAATAAGTAAAAAGGCAGAAATCAGTGGTGAAACTCACAGCTGTTTCTGGCTCATCTTTAATGTTTCCCTCTGGGTGATGTGACTTTGACGCTTTCTCATATTCCTCATCCATTGGCTCATCCTTCACGCTCACCGGTAGGGCATCAGAGAGCTGGGCCACTTGAGGTTTCGTCTCAGTTTTTAACACTGACTGTGTTTGCTGGATTTAGATTAAGGGGATTTTAGTTTTAGGAGTTTACTTCCTGCATGGGCAAACTTAATGAACTTCAATGGTGAACATAAAACAGAGATCATGCTTACCACAACAGATGGTTCTGCCTTCTCCCTTTTTATGGGTTTAGGCAAAGATTTTCCTGTTAAAAGTAAAAAAAAAAAAAAAAAAAAGTCAACTGTGTTCCTCAGTTTTATTTAGCTAAATGAATAAATGCATTAAAAATATCAGTGATAAAGCAACATCATGCAACGCCTACAAACATGCTTTTCCTTTTCAATATATTAGTAACAGCCAAAAAGTTCACACCGACCTGCATCATCTGATCCATCTACCTCCATCTTCCCATCGAGATCCTGAGCCATGTCCACATCTATTGGCATTTCATTGGCAAAGTCTTCTACTTTAGCGATCACAAGCTCTTCTGAACACTGTGCCGGATCTGCTGGGATGTTCCTCGCTTTATTCTTCTCGGTTTTTACAGCATTCTTCTGCTCAGAGAGCTCCTGAGCACTTTTTTTTTCATCTTCGTTCTGGTCAGTTACACTGACCTTTTCTGGTCTGCTCTCTTGTTCCACATCCGACTGTTGTCTTAAATCTGGATCGTCCTCCATCTTCTGCTCCACCTGTTGGCTTTTCACATGGCTGATTTTAAGTCTTGGTTCATCTACACCATCCAGCAGACATAACTCCTCTGCATCTGGCTTCACTTCTGAACCAGATGCATCTCCTAGAAGCTGTTCTGTTGAATCTTCACTAGCCATAAGGACACCTGTGACAGACGAAGAGCCCAGCGGTGAAACTGTCTCTGTAGACTGTGTGGGGCCAGACTTCACTCCTAAAAGGTGAGAAATTAAGACAATTGTTCATAAAACATTTAAAAAAAATTAAGTATTTGGGTAGCAATTATCTGTCTCTTCTTTATACATTTTACTGTTGTTTTTCTAGGGCTTGCTTGTTTGCCCAAATATCTGCTTGATGCATGAGGGACAGGTGATAATGTTCTGGAAAGTGTGGGTATCAGTGCTATTAGCATGATAACAAAAGGACACAATAAGCTATCAGACAGTATTGTGTGAATTCTGTGAATGGGTGGATTCTTTAAACAGTGTATGATTGTGATCAATTTGCATTGATATTTTTAGCCTGGAAACTAATCATTGGTTTGTTTTTTTTACTTTAGAATGTCTCCAGCCAAGAAAGACTCATGTGTGTAGATCACAATCACATTTACCCTCCAAAATGGGAAGACTTTTGGGAGATTTTGAGATGGACTTAGATACAAAAAAGTTTTCAAGTCAGGTCGTGATGAATGTTTTCAAATCTGAAATTACATTTTTTTCTGCCATAAAATTTGACATATTTGTAATTGTGTGATTATTAGTTTGTACTCACATACACTATTGTAATGGGGTTACATAAGCATTACACCCTGCAAATGAACATTTAGATCTTCTATACATTTGTTCATAGAGTGAATAAAATCATTGAAATTCTGCAACCCAAGAGACCAACCCTGCAATACTACAATATTTCCCTAAAACCTGTCAAAAACGCAAAACCCCGTTTATTTCTGCATTAGAGACATCATACAACAACATTTAAAAAGTGATATATTATATATATATGAGTCTTTCAGAGTTAAGTGCAATTCAATAAAATTTGAGATGTTCTCAACGTTACGGAATATTCTGCGCCATATTCGCGGCAAATAATATTCAAACAATAATATACAAACTTTCGTCATGGATTTTTTTAATTTAAAAGTTTCATAAGTAACCTATAGTTTATAATGAAACAAACAGGGAACACAAATGTTGCAATCAACAAATGTTCGTAACGTTACGTTACTTGCAGCAGCAAAAAGTTGAAATCGAATAAAAAAAATAATTTTTATTATCTTCCACAGTATTCGGAATGAAAACATCCCACATTCCTACAATGTATTTTATATAAACTGCGACAAAACGGATTACTTTTGAAATACTACACTTCTTTTTCAAACTCTACAATGGACTTTAGTCTAACTTACGTTACCGTATGCAGCAAACGTTACTTTTGCAGCTGCGGAACGAGACATGAAGTCACAGGAATATAAACATGCATCTTTGGCTAATATCGTCAAAGGCTGATCATACGTGCCACACCAAACACTCCCAAATCTCAATTCTGCCTTCATTCTCGGTTCTATGTTCTGAACACGCCATTCTATTGTCGTTAGCTCGCTATTCGATAGATATGCAACAACAACATCACTCAACATATAACGTTAAAGCTTTAAAATATGAATTTAAAGTTTGCCGTAGCCACACCGAGCGTGTAAGCGTGAACCACGCTGCAGGGCATGCACATTTTGCAGCGAATCTCTGCACAGATGATAAACAACACGCGGGCCAACCTTTTCAACAGTTCAAACACTCACCTTAACACGCCTGACGTATTCTCTCAACAACTCCTCTCGAAACACGCTCGATAAACAAGCCCAGTGAGATGCACGGTTGATCACTTCTGCATTAAAACATCAAAATGCTGCAAAAGTTGCTGAAACAGAATGGACTAGCTGGATGGGCTGTCTGCCTCGCTCTCCCGCGAAAGCTCTTCCCCCTCTGCGTGCTGCAGTGCATTATGGGTGAGGCGCACAGCGTGGGCTGTCCTTATCTAACGATCCATTTCCGGGAATCGGTTCCTTCGAACAGCTCGTTTAAATGATTCCGTGACAATACAGCCACTTTTCGTATTTGCTCGTATTTAATGTATGTATTATTTACCATTTGTATAACCCCTTTTACTACAAATACAATGGTTAAATTATAGTAATTATAGTTATCATGGTTTATCTAGTAATCATGTTTTTTGTTGTTAAGTTAAGCCATGGTTAATTTTCGTAAGGGTATTATATACTCTGAAAAAAAAATGCTTCTTAATTTCAACTGATTTATTTCCATCCAAAATATTTCCCAACATGTCAATATTGCAAAAAAAAAAAAAAGACTTAAAAATTGAACAAGTTTCAGAGACATGTGACAAACCCTTAACAAAGTAGCAGGCAGTATCTGGCCACAAGCTGCTTTAAAGAATTACTGGTTAGAGCTCCCAGTGAGTCAATGTATAAAAACCAAATGTAGGAACTGGATTTTATTTAATATGTAGGCCTCTGGAGTCGTTTTTGTGAGAATTTGACGTAACAGGAGGGAGCATGGTCAATGTACATTTAGTCATTTAGCAGATGCTATTATCCAAAGTGATGGATCAGTTCAGACACTAAGGAAACTGTAAATGTTTATTCATATTCATTGTGAACCTGCTATGTGGCCAAGAGAGGAAGGACAGGCCAGGATTAGACTGAACAAAAGTCAGAGACAAATTGAGTTGCGGTGTGATTGGAGAACAGTATCTAACACTAATGTTAGATATATACACATTAGCTATCGATATGTAAAAATGTAATTTTAAAGCAGAACCATGACAAAATCGGACTTTTGCACCTGTTTTTACTTTAAGATTGTTCTGAAATTAAATACTGATTTAAAACAATAAAATATACTCCCAGTTTCACAGACAAGGCTTAAGCTAGTCCCAGACTAAATTGCATGTTTGAGCTGTCTCAGATGAAAATATCT
>JAUMHQ010000029.1:2456581-2473051 GCA_032361165.1 Enteromius paludinosus | reverse complement strand
CATTGAAGCAGTCATTTCTGCAAAAGGATTCCCGACCAAGTATTGAGTGCATAACTGAACATAATTATTTGAAGGTTTACTTTTTTTTGTATTAAAAACACTTTTCTTTTATTGGTCGGATGAAATATGCTAATTTTTTGAGATTTTGAGGTTTTCATGAGCTGTATGCCAAAATCATCAACACTAAAACAATAAAAGGCTTGAACTACAGAAAATTACAGAAAATAATGAACTTTATCACAATATGCAAATTTTTTTAAAAGGACCTGTATAGTGTTCATTGTATGAACACAATTAGTCCAGGCTGAGAATACCACATTTTTCTCTCTTTAATTGTTGTAATGTTCAGTTCGAACTTTAGTGGTTCAATGAGCTGAAAATGGCAAATACCTTAAGCTCTGCAAATGTTATGTTTTCAAAAGAGTATTTACTTTTGATTAAAAGCTTTCAGTCTATCATACCCTACTGCTCTCTGAATAAGACACATTTATGAAGATCTATATTATTTTGTTAAAGACATAGCTGATCTGAAAAAAAGCAAATACAAGAAAGACAATTCATTTTAGGCAATGTTTTCTTTTTTCTTTTTTTAACAATATAAATAATCCCATTATGTCGGATCATAAATGTGCACTTATCGCTATATCTGTGGTCTCTTTATGTATTGTACAATGTCATTCTACTTACAGTTTTACATGTAAAATATCAAAAGTTCTATAAAAAACTTCAAGCATTTACACCAGTTAGAATAAGATTATTATAAAGTTTAGAGCATTTACAATGCTACAGCTCTCTATAGCTTAATATTTTGTTTTAATATTCTTTAGGCTTGCGGTAACCTACACTTTTCAAGGATTTATGTGTTTTAAATTTCATTAATGCTGATCTGTGTGTGTATGAAAGTGCAATAAAATGCTGTGCTGCATTAAGCTACAACTGTACAGTGTATAGTAATGAAGGAAAGCCATTTTGTTAGTAACACCATGTGGGTCGTCATGGTGGATTGGGCTCTACTAAAAATTTAATTGCATTTAGTGTTCGACCCAAACTATTGGCTCATTGGCTGGAGTGCACGACTAAATTCTTGAGGGCTGTGAGTCTGAATCTCAATGAAGCAGAGCAGCACTATAACAAGGAAAAATTAAACTAGCTCCTAATTATAAAATTTGTGCAGAAACTTCATTCATTGGAAAGAGATAAGCTCTTCATGCTAGACTTCAACCGCTTAATACCCCCATGATAAAGGATAAAGCTACTACCTGCTTTCACGCTTGAACACACAGACAAACACCAGCGGGTGGAGAAATGCATTTCTGCAAATCGAAACAAATAGCAGCACTGATGTCCATGTGATATTTTTAGTTTTGAATGAGAAAAAAGTACAATATGTTTCAGCATCGGAAGAGATGTCTAGTTTATCTGATTATTCTGCAGTTTTAAACATTCTTTATATAGCTGTTCTCTGGGAGAGGAAGCTGCAGCGTTCATTTGTGTTTGACTCAAGGCACTGGCATTTACACCAGCATGTAGGCAATTTGTCAGAGGAATAACACTACAGAATTATTGAAGGTGAAAATCACTCTGATGTCTGGATTAACAAACTGTTCCTAATTTGCTGTATATGGTCTGCATACAAATACAGTATAACCAAAAAGCCAGTGAGTTATATATATAACCACAAAACACATAGACACCGTGAAAATTCAAATTGGGTCATAACGCCAGATTTTATAAATGCATTTTATAATAATGCATTTTTTAAATGGCTAATTTTTTATGTTAGGTTACTTTATTGCGTTACTGTCACCTGTTCATTTTAAGTTTAATGATGAAGTTTTGTACAAAAATTGTGAACATAAAATAACTTGTAAAAGTTATGTCCCCGTAATCCAAAAGGCTTGAAAAAAAAAACATACAAAAATGTTTTTATATATATATATTTTTTTTTAAACTGCACAAAGTTTCCCATAAGGAGTATGATTATGTCATGATGCTCGGCAGGCAAGGAAGGCAGGCAGACACTGGATGAACGAAACATGGAAAAACTTTAATGGAAAATTCAGAACGAACGATACAGCAGACGAAAAGTCTACAACATTCAACGACCAACAGCTTGAACTCAAAAGGACACAGTTTAAAAACAAACGGAAGGACTGCAAAACAAGACAAGACATGTGATGAATCAAAACAAAGGCAAAACAGACAGACAAGACTAGACAGACAACATTACATAATGCCCCCCATGAATCCACCCGCCCACCCAAATCGTTTCTGGTACCCAACAGCTGTGATTTAGAACTGGGACCCAATGGCTGCGGATTGGAAACCGAAGAGATTTCGAACGACACTGCTGGCCGACATTCCGGAACTGGACTTGGAAGTAGCGGACTGTAATCCGCACAAATCTGGATTGGCTCTCCTGGCCTAAATGCTGGATCCAGACTTGGAAATTGTGGACTGGAATCCGCGGGAATCTGGATTAGCGCTCATGGCCGAAACTCTGGACTCAGAAATCGCAGATTGGGATCCGTGAAAATCTGTGAAGGCACTTCTGGCCGCGAATGCAGAACAGAGTACGCGGAGATGTATGCAGTGCTGCTCGGTCTCTATGGGGTTTTCCAGTGTCGTGGGACTCGGACGGACGTGGTGTCCAGGAGATCTACAGCGATGATAATCGGCGTCCATGCAGAACATGATGATCAGCGCTTCATCGGTTAAGCCCGTTGGTTCGGCCAGTTCATGAAACTCCCTAGCATAGTCCTTGAATGGAAGGTCCCATAGGACTAACGCGCTGAACTCGGCAGCATAAAACATCTCCTTTTTTTGTGGTCTGTCATTCTTCGCTGCGCTTTTCGGTGGGCAAGGAAGGCAGACACAGGATGAACGAAACATGGAAAAACTTTAATGGAAAATCCAGAACGAACGAGACAGCAAACGAAAAGGCTACAACATTCAACAACCAACAACTTGAACTCAAAAGGACACAGTTTAAATACAAACGGAAACAAGGAGGGAAACTCAAAACACATGGGACACACGGATGGGATGAAATAAAACACTAATGACAGGGGCAGGACTACAAAACAAGACAATACATGTGATAAATCAATACAAAGGCAAAACAGACAGACAAGACTAAACAGACAACGTTACAGGTTAGGTTTAGGTCAATAGCACCTACATTTGTACAGTATAAAAACCATTATGCCTATGGAGAGTATCCATAAACCACAAATACCAAGATGTGTATGTTTATATTGCTTATGAGGAGACATTTGTATAATTGGCAGTTGTGGCCTAGTGGATAGAGAGTCGGACCTGTAACCCAAAGGTTGTGGGTTCACGTTCCAGATCTGGCAGGGATTGTGGGTGGAGTTAGTGAATATCCAGCACTCTCTCCACCTTCAATATCACGACTGAGGTGAGACCCTTGAGCAAGGCACCGTTCCCCAAACTGCTCCCCGGGCGCCGCAGCAATAGCTGCTCAGGGTGTGTGTGTGTGTGGTTGATCACTTCTCACTGCTGTGTGTGAGTGCACGTGGGTGGGTTAAATGCAGAGCACTAATTCCTAGTGTGGGAAACCATACCTGGCCACTTGTCACTTAATTTCTGTTTAATGACATAGGAATTACAATGTTTAAGGTGTATGGTAATAAAAAATAACCATTTGTACAGTACAAAAAAGTATGTTGCCTATGGAGAGTCCCACATAAACCATAAAAAATACAAGTAAGTGTGTGTGTTTTAGGCCTAATTCAATATTTTCTGATTTCCAGTTGTTGCTTCAACTTTTTTTTGCCATTGCACCAACCGATGGAAGATATTAGATTTCGATATTTAATATGTAATTTCATATTTTGCTTTAAAATGTAGATTCATTAAAGATATATTAAAGTTTACTATTAAGATTTTACTGAGCCTTAAATATATTAAAAACGTTATATGAGAAGACTGCACAACCTTTTTTAAGAGTTAAATCTGCGAAAATTAGATGGCTATATTTTATAGTTTGCAACCTTTGTTAGTCAGAGTGTCATTTAATTTTAAGGTGATGAAATGTCTACTTACCTTTTGTACATGCTGTGTTTTAAATACATTGTGCAACCCACAGACTAATGAGCAATTTCCCAAAGGTCATGAATTCAAATCTCCCTCAGAGCTCAGGTGAAAACTATCACACTGACCTATTCCCAATGTGGCACAATTCCAAGAGCAAACATAATGCTGTGAAATCTTGATGCAATTCCTTCTGATTATAAACAGGGACTGTGAAACCAAAATATTACAGCATGACATTTTAATTCGTAAAGATGGAAATGCGCTTTGATTGTGTTAGCTTAAAAAACAGAAGCAGATCCTAATTTCATTACATTAGCTTTTTACTTGGAGCAAAATTGTGAGGTTTAATCTAATCAAATGCTATAACAAAACCATGAAGGTTTAGCAGTTTCCTTAGATAATTGTTGATATCAATCTAAAATATGTGCTGTAAATAATATATGTATTTATAGCATATAATGTATGTATATATAGGTGAAATTCCAGAATGTGAATCCAGTATAAATAACTCTGTTTAATGCATTGCTTTGCTTTTCTTGATTGAATATCAGAGTCAAGCTTTTAGTTTGCTAAATAAAAAACACCCTATGCTGTCACTGTCTTGCTGTTGAATCTGAATTTGTGTTGATTGAGCTCATTTTGGTTAGCTTAGGTTACAAAAGAACCTGATTTAAAAGTGTATTCAAACAAACATAAACACAATGGGCCTTGTGACAAATCTGTCTGCCTCTGTCTGTGCGCATTTAGATAGCAGTCATTGGAGTGCTTTCTCATTTTGTCTCCTGCAATTACCCTCTCCATCTTACCTAGCAATCAAAAACGTGTCATCCTGTACAAGGCTAAATGCCACCATAATAGAATCTTTCTGTGATCTTTTGTAGTAGAACTAACCCTGCGTCGCTGCCAGGCTTTGCGTGTGTGAGAGAGAGTGTTTACCAGAACTCTTTTGTAGCTAAACAGAGTTCCTCACACATAGTAAGTGCAAAAAAAATTGCATTCATCATTATTTGTAGTTCCAGACCTTTATAGTTTACCTGTAGTTATTTTGGTTACATTTTGGGCATTAAAGTGAACAGCGGTGTATGAAAACATCCTGCAAAGCTTTAAATCTAAAAGTGTACTGTGTATAAAGTTACAGTCTCTCAAAAGAAAGAAACGACTCTGAATCATCGAACGAGTAATTTTTAAAACGATGCCATGTTGATGTCAAAATTAAATATTAGCATATTCCCACCCACTAGTGTTTGTCTGAATGAAAATGTAAATTCTTTCTTTGCCAGAAGGTGTTGCTTTTGAAGTGTTAAAGCTCATAAACAGTACCAATCAACGTAGAGATCTGAAAAAAAAAAATGTTGAACAAATAATAGCAGAGAGTAGATGAACAAAAAAAATAAAATAAATAAATGCATATTATAAGAAAATGAATTAGTTTTTGACCTTGCATGCGTCACGAACGGTGATGTCGTGGCCTTGCTTCTCAGCGATACAGAGAGCATGGAGACAGAAGTTCACTCACAATGAACATTTAAGAAAACCAGGATACACGGAAGGCTGACGAAGGTGCTGAGACCAATGCAGACAAAACACACAAACATACATTTAACGACAGATAGCGACAGAGCCCTCTTGGGGCCACCAGAAAACCAACCAGACTTAGCAGACGCCCTTTAAACCTGACCGACAGACTGGCCAGACTGGCCATGAATTCGCCCTCCTAGACCAGACTGACACTGACATCACCCTCCAAGACTGAGCCGACAGGGAAGACGCCCTCCCTGACTGACTGAACCATGATTCGGGGACCTCCATGGGCTGTGCAGCCACCAATGAGGCCTCTGGGGATGGGGATTCTATGGCCGAAACCGACAGCCTCTGGCGGACCCGATGGAGTCTCTGTGCCACACAGTGTGGACCAGAGACAGGGTTAACTGAACGCAGTTCTCCAGGCTGCACCACTGGCACTGGCTGAACAAATGAGACTGAAGATGGCTCACCTGGAAGCAGTACTGGAACCAACTGGGTTTTTCCAAATTTCAAAGTTTTAGGTTTAGGTGGCTTGCCATATAGTGAAGCGAGCATCAAATACTTCCTTTGCGGTTTGGGAACCGCTGGGTTTTTTGACGGACCTGACAACTGCGAATTGTGCACCGTGGGGGTTTCGTGCGGTACTGGCAACCTCGGTACCGAAATGGCGTTCTCTGTTTCGGCCGCCATTTTGAACGCTAGCTCAAAAATACTGGCAATCGTCCTTGCCTCTTCCAGTGACATGATCTCTGGAGGTGAATTCGGGATAGTGGGAGCTTTACACGGCGGTCCGGTTCACGAAAACAATGTATGTTTTATATATATATATATAATATCTTTAATATAATAGCAATTACTACTTGTATTTGTAGTAATTGCTCTTTTTGTCATCTTTCATGTCTGAGCCAGCAGTGGACCCATGTGACAGATTTGAGAAAACCGGGGGAAAGAATGTGATTTTTATTAGACATACACAGCGATTTACACGAATGATGACCACAGCCATGCACACACACACATGTATACATATACTGTATGTATGTGTAAATACAGCCATCCATATATATATATATATATATATTTATATATATATGTGTGTGTGTGTGTGTGTGTGTGTGTGTGTGTGTTTGTGGTCATCATTCGTAGGCACATTCTTGCAAGATAGACATGGAGAATTACTTTAATCTGATTTCTGAATATGCTAATAAGAAAACTATGAAGCTTTCGATTGCAATGAAGAACTGCGTCGGCGGGGGGCATTGGAGGTATGGCACCCAGACACAGTGTCTCGTTCCCTCAAGGATCCATGGTTATCTTCATAACCTGGAGACGTTCCTTTTGGGAATTCGAACTGCATCCAGAAATGCTATACTGTAGGAACGAGAAAACCACGCTGTCAGAACTCCAAGACCCTGCCTTGTGTCTATGTCTCAACATACACCACTAGGACGTAAGGGCCGATGACCCAGGGGTTATCCGGGTGTCCAGACTCTAGTACCGAACAAACGTAAAGGGAGTGAACCATCCCGCAGCATTGCAGATGTCCAAAACTTGGGACACTTGCCAGATAGGCCTTTGAAGCCGCCATACCCCTTGTGGAGTGAGCTCTGACTTCCATCGGCAAGGGGATATCAGAGGAATTATAACAGGTCGTGATTGTTTCAACAATCCAGCAACTGATGGTCTGCTTAGTAGCAGGCTGACATCTCATAGGTGGACCGACACACATTAGCAACTGGTCAGACTTTCTCCACAAGGCTGCCTTGTGAACATACGTGTCCAGTGTTCACACAGGACACATCCAGTTCAGTTTCTCCTGGTCGAGACCCCGAAAGGGAGGAGGATGGAATGCCTGTAGCTCGATCGGGCGTGGTGCGGTAGACGTAAGGACCTTCGCTGTGTAACCCTCTCGAGGGTACAGAAAAACTTTTGCCAGTCCGGGCAAAAAAAGCCTAAATAAGAAGGCGCTACTAAAAGGGCCTGAAGGTTTCCTACTCTCTTGAGAGAAGAGATTGCGAGCAAGAACGTAGTCTTAAGAGTGAGATGGCGATCAGAAATGCGCTCCCTGCCTGTGAGAGGAGATCTTTCCTGACTGGAATCTCCCATCTGTCTAAGAGATCAATCAGGTCTGAGAATTTTACTCGGCTTGGCCAGAATGGGGCTATTAATAGTAAGCGGACACTGTGTCGGCGCACCCTCAAAAGAACTCCCGGGAGCAGAACAATCTTTAGCTGGTGACCGGGAGCTCGTAAAACCGGGCCCAGTTTTACAAGCCAAGGGTTTCTCCACGTGTCTAAGGCCCCCACACATAGTCGGGAGACCTTTATCGTTCAACCTGGATTCCCATTCAGGGAAACCTCCGTGGTCTTAAGCCATGACTGTAGGGGTCTCCTGTATAGCAGGCCGAACGGTATCACATTGGTCGCCTTCAGGCCCAACAGACTCTGAAACTGTATGACAGTGGGCGACTGGCCTTTTCTCACTCTCTTGACTGATTTAAACTTAGAATCTACTCTAGCAGAAAAAAAAAAGAAAAAGTCTTTTTAAAAATAACTTTCTTAATTATTTTTAAACTATTTTACACACACACACACACACTTAAGGGAGGGGAAATAGGACCTTCCACTCGATTCAACACTCAAACACACTTCTTTTCACAGACAGAGAAACAGAGAGCATTCTGAATGGCAGAAAGCTAGTGCTGGCAGGCGGCATGTGCCTTATATACTTCCTGGTCTGACGTCACCTGCCCTGACGTCATGCCCTTCAATTGGAGAGATTCTACAGCAGATTCAGAGCGGTCACGCAGTAGGCGTTCCCATAGCGTTTCCGGACGCAGTTCGTGTCCCGAAAAGGAACAGTGAGTATTTGCTCTTAAACTTTTTGTGTAGGCTATCCTTTAAAAAATAGCCCTTTATTGCATTTTTCCTTCCCCCCCCCTTCCTTTTCTTTCTTTAAAGATTTTTTTTTCTTGCTATTGTCTGTTCAAATGTCAGTTTTGTGGATAATTAGTTTTTTGTGCTATCTGTTTTTTTTTTTTCGAATGTAGCAATGAAAAAAAAATTAAAAATTTCTTGCAATATTCTTTTTTTTCCCCACGCAGCCTAAATCCTGTTTACTCCTGAGCAGGTTTAAGTTTACGGACCTGTTGCTATGTCAGCAAGTCACGGATGAGCGTCGAAGAATCGAACAATCCAAGATCACGCAAAATCGTCAACAATCAAATCCAGCTAACTTAGTTAGCGAGGTACCAAGAAAAGACCCACTTTCATTGATAGATTGTTTCATCTTGAGTCTCTTAGCCCAACATTGCTCTTGCATTCACATAATTGTGTGTTTATATTCCATCTCCGCTATCACGAAACCCACAACACAACAAAAGCAAGTCTGATAATGGCTTCTTCCATTCACTTGTTGCTGATGTTTGTTAATGCCACGCAAAAACACATACGTAGTTGAGGCCTCTTCAGTGTTCCTGCCGCTGGTGAGAATGCACCCAGGAAAACCAAAGGGAGAAATTTGCTGTCAGGAACTACCCTGCTGGCTAGTTCCAGAACTCAATTCCTAGATTCTCAGTTCCTAGAGTGTTTTATTATTATTTCTTGGTTGAGATTTTATTCCATAACGTTACACATTTTTTATGCTGTTTTATGTCTGATGATCATAGATTAGACTACATGTGGAAGCATCTCTTTCAGTTTCTTCTTCACTTGTGTTTTTTTTTTTATTTTTATTCTGTATAGAATATGTGTACTTGTGCCCTCTACATTATAACAATGAAAACACACGTTCTAGGAATACAGTATAACTTAAATATATTTAGAATTTTTTTAAGTATAAGTTAAGTATTTATAAATGACATTTTACGTTTAAGTACATAAAGCCCACGTACAGTAGGAAGTACATTAAAAGGATACTTTCCTATTTTTAGTATAAAAGAAGTATCCTAATAGCACACTTGAATAAACTTCATCAGGGCCCTCACACTAGGCGAACTGTGTTTGAAATATAAAGTCAATGTAAACCAAGGCCCTGCACTCTATAAATAGACCAGCATCATTTCTGGTAAGGGCTGTTTTCTCCTCTCTCCGTCCTTTTCCCAGGATGGCAAGGTTACCTCCCATCAACTTAGTTCCATAACAAATAGTTGACAAACACAATGATCATTCCCCATATGGTCAATGCCAGCATTATACTCAAAGGAATCACCCCGCCTCTTCTCCTCTTGATTTCGGCTCGTGTTGACGCTTTGTTCAGTTTGCAGTTCTCTGCTGAGTGTTTCATCAAATCCCCCCTGAGATACTCACCACTGACCATTACACCTCATCTCTCCTGCTGTACTTTCCAATTTTAGCTCTTTTATTAAACTTTACTGCTCAAGTGTCAAACCTACCACTGTTTTGGGGTTGAACAAAGAGCGTAGCATTCCCCAAACAGCGAAAACCCTGACACTCACGCTTCGTTATCAGTGCAATAATATGTAACACGAATGGTAATGCTAGAATCCCTTGAAAACATTAAGAAAACATATATTCTTTCCGTATTACAGTTAGTTCTTGTAAATTTTTTTTTTATTTCATCTTCACTAATGACCTTGCATCTAACTCAGAAGAGAAAAACAGGAGCATCCTTCCCACAGGAAGACGGGGGAGGTGAGAGGACTCACCGATTCTCACAGTCTGCGTTAGGAATGATGTGCAGTTAGGTCTTTTGGAAATTAAAGCGCACGAGTGGAAGAAAGGTGAAGTGTACTGGTATCTAGAATGCTAGAAGTGTAATCTCCTTAATCTTGTGTCTGGGAAAAGCCTGAGAGATAGGTGTGTAGGGAGAGATCAGACCCAGACACCAGAGGGATTAATGTCTTAACCCAAAAAGGCCAAAACACCATCAAAGATAAGGAACAGTTGGGGAGAAACAGAAACATTGGGACTCGCGGCCTCGAAGCCAGTTGCTTCTGATACATGGATCTTATGGTCTCTTAATGGCTTTGTTACACCGATGCGGTGACTTGTATTGTTCGGCACAGTCAGAGGAGGCCTATATTCACATCTATTTTGTAACTTCAACCTCCTGACCATCAGCTGATCTCGCACAGAGCTGAAGCATTAGACTTCACTGTCAGTTCCTTATTTTTTTGTTTTTGTTTGTTTTAGTTGTGATTGATGTTTAGAGTTCAATCTTTTTCTGTACCAGCTGAAGCACCAAAATTGTATTTAATTTTCTGTAATAATAATTGTAATTGTACTTAAATTGTATTTAATTTTCTGTAATAATAATTTTTGTGAAAAGGATTTATTTATTTATTTTTTAATCATTATTATTTCAGCTGGAAACTGTAGTGAATTTAATAAACTTTTTTTAAGTACATTTTAAAAGTCAAGTTTCATTGGTCCTTTATTGTCCATTTTATACTTTAAACATAAGTTCTGGCAGAACGAATAATGAATAATATGGCTTTTTCATTATTTATATATGCATTCATTGCATTTAAAAAACAATTATTACGTCAGAATAAACTAAAAGTTTGGAATGGCTTTTAAGCAAGAAGGATTTTTGGTCCAGATGGTGTATTACGTCATCTACCAGCAGTGGCTACATGGGTCATACTAACAACCAAAACCTTGACACCTTTGTCAAAACACATCCATTGGTTAGTTGACAAGACTATGAGAATTTTTCAAGGTCTATTCACAACTTTAGACATTGCCATTGCAAAAGAGAATTTCAGAAATAAACATTCTACTTCAACACAGGGGCTGCCCAACCCTCTTTTCTCTTTTTTAACAAAACCATGCATATGTTTATTACCACTCTGGAGGGTTGTCATTTTTGTTGTTATTTTAAAATCTTTTTTAATGAGCCTCTGGATTAAAATATAAAAGAGATGAAAGTGAGCATGTGGCCTGTCGACTCTCTCCCTCCTGGTTAAGAGTGTAAATTAGGCCTCAAAAACAAATGCTGACTCTGAGTGCTGCACGTTATAATAGCTATCATCATTACCATCACTATATCAAAAGCTCTTAATGTCATGCTGCCAGTACAAGTTGAAATTACCCTTGATTTACACAGTCAAACGAGTGACCCATCACCCACCATAAATAAGAGTTGTAAATATATTGTTGAATGTACCATGCATTCACAGAGACTTTTATTTTAATGTTGTACATATTGTGCATACATAAACTGGGGTCAATTAAGATTTTACTATATCACGCTTGCAACTCCATCAATTTAAGTAAATAAGAGTTCAAGTAAATAAGCTTCTGCTTTAGGGGGAAACTTTTTTAAATTGCTACCCATTTCTGTAAGCAACAGAGCAAAAGAGAACATGCAAATAAAAGAGAGTGAGAAAGAAAGAGAAAGAGAGAGAGCGAGAGAGAGAGACAGAGAGAGAGAGAGAGAGAGAGAGAGAGAGAGAGAGAGATGAACAGCCTAAGCAGGCAATGAAACCAGCACACATTATCAAGCCTGACAAGGCTCATTTAGACACAACCGTGATGAAAGGTGCTCTCAGCCTCGTCTAATGCAGCGTTGTGAAAACGTTGTGACAATGCGGAGCATCTCACTTAAGAAACTCATCAGGGGTCCCCAAGGGGGCAGTAACAGGCTCACTGAGGAAAAACATGCTGACATAGGTATGGGCACCCGAACACAAACACACTGCTCTCACATCAGAGCTATAATAGCAACGTCATTGCTGCAAAATCAAATAGGACATTTGTGAAAAAGAGAGTGTATCATTTAAAAGGACTTGCAAATGATCCACTTTACTTTATTTTCCAGAAAAAAAAATTATCTAAATATCTGGGCAAGAATAATCTGTCAAGAATAAAAGGTGTCGGCTGTTGCTGAATGGCCAAACCCCACCACTGTTAAGCAACTCCAACGGTTCCTTGGTTTTGCCAATTTTTATAGACGTTTTATTTCTGGCTACAGCCAAATTTCATCTGAACTCACATCTCTCCTCAAAGGGGCTAAGAATGGATTCACTGGAGCCCTATCGCGCAGGAGGCATTCGACAAACTCGAGAAAGCTTTCTGCACGGCACCCGTTCTCCATCATCCGGATCCTGAGTCCCAGTTTGTTGTAGAGGTGGATGCTGCCTCCACAGGCGTGGGAGCCGCCCTATCCCAAAGGCATGGTAATGTTAAAACTCTTCACCCATGTGCATACTTTTCAAAGAAATTGTCTCCTTGAAGAATGGCGGCACTGGCTGGAGGGAGCAAAGAACACCCTTTCTGGTGATAACAGACCATAAGAACCTGCAATACCTGAGGGAGGTGAAACGTCTCAACCCACGACAAGCACGGTGGGCATTATTTTTCACACGTTTTGACTTTTCTATTACCTACAGACTGGGGACTCGTAATACTAGGGCGGACGCACTTCCCAGTATATACCAACCTGATCCTGTCACAGAGGAGACAGAACCAGTACTGCCACCTTCAGTTTTCCTGGCCCCGATCCAGTGGTCATTACAGGATCAGGTTAACGAAGCCTTGATGCATGAACCAGCTCCTCCTGAGACTCCTGTGGGTAAACAGTATATACCGCAATTTGTACGTCAGAATCTGTTGGAATCGGCTCACACCTGTCTAGGATCTGCACACCCTGGGAGTAATCGAACACTTAACCTCCTACGGAACAACTTCTGGTGGCCTGGAATGGCCCAAGATGTTCGCCGGTATGTGAGAGGATGCTCCGTCTGCACCATCACGAACACACCCAGACACCTACCTGAGGGTAAGCTTGTACCTTTACCAATACCCCAGAGACCCTGGTCCCATATTGGCATAGATTTTGCCACAGATCTGCCCGAGTCTGATGGTTTTACAACCATATTACTTGTGGTTGACAGATTTTCTAAAGCCTGCAAACTCATTCCCCTAACCGGTTTACCAATCCCGTTTAAGACTGCCCAATCACTTTGGGATACCCAAGGACATAGTTTCAGACCGAGGTACACAGTATACGACACGTTTCTAGAAGGAGTTCTTCAGGTTACTTGGGGTTTCTATCAGTCTTTCCTCAGGATATCATACACAGACAAATGGGCAGACGGAGCGCAAGATTCAGGAGATCCTGAGAGCTTACTGCCATGACCACCAAGACTCCTGGAACCAGTATCTACCCTGGGCTGAATATGCTCAGAACTCACTAAGGCAAGAAACTACTGGATTAACTCCTTTTCAATGTGTTCTAGGGTTTCAATCACCACTCTTCCCCTGGAACAGAGAACCATCCTCAGTCCCAGCAGTAAATTACTGGTTCCGGGAGAGCGAAACAGTATGGGACTCAGCTCATGTCCGTTTGCAGAGGGCAGTGAGGAGACATCAAGTCCAGGCAGACACACGTCGTGCGGCTACTCCTGTATTCCAACCTGGAGAGCTGGTATGGTTGTCCACCCGTGAAATCAACCTCAGGTTACCGTGCCGCAAACTGAGTCCTCGATACATTGGTCCATTCCCCATCGTCCGACAAATAAATGATGTCACTTATCTCCTCCGTCTACCACCTTAGTACCGTATCACACCAACCTTTCACGTTTCCCTCCTGAAACGCTAAATTAACCCTCTATTTCCTCCTCCTGCAGACCACCCGGAACGCCCTCCTCCACCCGAGATTGAGATGCTGGGTGGATCATGATAACATACTTGACCCATCACTCACCCAGGAGTTCCACCAGTCGCACCCAAACTGCCCCGCTCCTAGAGGCCGTGGCCGCCCTCGCCGTCAGTCGCGAGCGTCTGGATACGTAACAAAACAAAAAAAAAACCAACAGCAAAAAAACACTTGTCGCCACCTACTGAAATAACAATGTAACATGCAGAAAGAATTACATTACTTCAAGGGAAAAAAATAGCATTCTGTTTTACAAACCTGTAAGACCCACAAAATAAGATATTTTTGATGAATTCCGAGCTCTCTGACCCTCCACAGAAAGCAAGGGTCCTAACACCATCAAGGTCCAGGAAGGTATAAAGGACATTAGTTCCACTGCAGTTTTACAAAGCTAAGAGAATACTTTCTGTACGCAAAGAAAACTAAAATAATAACTTTATTCAGCCATTCATCTCTTCCACATCACCCTTGCGCCCATTTGGAGAGTTTCAAATACTTAAACAACTTATGCAATATATGTATGCTCATACATTCCCTGTAAAAAGATTTGCTGTAATTATGCAGCTGGATGCCAGTAACTTACTGTAAATGTATAATTATCAAACTTATTGGCAACAGTTTGTTCAAAGATAAATTAACATTTAAACGTTAATAAGTCTGTATCTTTACAGAATAAGACTATTAAATACAGCCTCATGCAAAGCATACTGGGAACCAGAAATCCTCTTCCACATTTTTCAGTTTTTTTTTTTTTTGGTTCCCAAAAATGCTTTGCATGTGGCTTATGTGGTTATTTTACTTATTTTATCATGTCAACATAAACATTTTTTCATGTTTAATTATCTTTGAACAAACTGTTGCCTGTAAAAATCTGGCTGCCAGTAATATTGTAATTTCTACAGGACTTTTTTACAGTGTTGTAAAAATTTAATCTGAAGGCTTGGACTAACTTTTGTTTTTCTTTTTCTCTTTTTTTAACATTACATACTTTTATTGCTCTAGAAAAGTGTTCTTGTTTCAAAGGTATCTTGTTAATGTATTTTTTATTGATAACAACAAAAACACTATACATCTTATTTTAAATTCAGAAAATTTAATTTCATTCTGAATTAAATTATGTTCTGAAATTTAGTTTGGATGTATCTATTTATTTATTTATTTATTTGTTTGTTTATTTTACACATACACTACCTCAGCCTACAGATTTTGCATAGAGCACAAGTGAGAGATATGTTCATCCAGTGCTTTCCAGTGGCAGGTGGCATAATGTGTGCGGCGGGCCGGGTGGCACAGATGGCATCACAGGTATGGCACTGCCTTCATATCAAGCCCAGTGATCTCAACACAGACTGTCTCACCCTGACCCAGCTTCACAGATCTTGGGCCAAGACATCAGACACAAAGTTTCTGTGTAACTAATTCACCCCTGCTGGCCCAGTGGTTTTGCTACACTTTCAGTAAACACGGCAGGACTGCACAGTATTTCAGCAAAAAGCAGAGAGGGACGAGTGGAGAACAGGTTAAATTCCGTGAATCACAATAACAAAAAAAATTAGTTTTTTTTCTGGTTAACAGATATAAAAGATGCTCTGTGAGACGAAACTGCACAAGTTACTCTGAAAATGTAATCAAATTACTAATTACTCTTTTTAAATATAATCCCTTTACTGTTCTGATTACTTAATTTCAAAAGTAATTAGTAATTAGTTAATAGTTACATTACTTTTTCTCTGTGAAATTTATGAAAATTCAGCATACACCCTCCCAATAAATATTTGTTACTAAAGCATCAACATTCACAAAACACTGTTATTTTTAACTAAAGCAAGCGGCTGCATGCATGGCTTGACAAAGGGGCTGCATTTATAATGTCTAAAAGACAGTGCAGTTCATCACAAACGCCCAAATCTCTGTTAAAACACAATAAATACATTTACATTTATTCATTTAGCATATGCTTTTATCCAAAGCGACTTACAGGTGGGGAAAACAGCAGCAGTTAGTCCTAAAGAGGCAAAAACAACTTAGGAAGTGCTCATTATACCATATAGCAGGCAATGTTTAGATAAGTGCAGGCTAGAAAGGGAAAGAAAGGATAGGGTTAAGAGTTTTTTTTCAAGTTGTGTTGAAAGAGATGGGTTTTCAGCAGTCATTTGAAAGTTGTAAGGGAGTTGGTATTTTGGATAGTGATGGGAAGATCATTCCACCAGCCAGGAACGGTGTAAGAAAATGTTCTGGAAAGAGATTTTGTGCCTCTTTGTGATG
>JAUMHQ010000029.1:2425583-2443105 GCA_032361165.1 Enteromius paludinosus | reverse complement strand
CGTCCGAGTTCCATTCATACTACCCCCATTCATACTATATAGAACGTACTGTTTTAACGGTCGAGTAGTACGTTCGGCTTTAAATGTAGTACCTACTTAAGAAGTATGCGATTTCGGACGCAGCGATGGTATTGCGCAGCTCGTCAGTGAACAACGGCTGTGTGTAGTATATACGGCTCAATGTGAAATCACGCACGGAACAATATTGGTCTGTTGGACTTGGTGGAACAAAAATAAACAATATTTTGTTGCTTAAGCTTATGTATTCAGTCATTGTTCAATGTTATACTAAAAATCCATATGAAAAAACTTACTTCTCACTGTTCTCAGGTCAAATATTTATATGCAATTAATTTCCATTATTAAATTACAAAGCCTCTAATTAATTAGTTTTTTTTTTTATCGAGTCCCGGCCCTAATTAATAGTTAAGCTCGTCATCATACATTTCGTCGCTGTATTCTTATGTTTTTGTCAAGCGCTTGCTACAACCTTTATTAAGTGCTATAATAAGAGATTGTTTAATAGACCTAACCTTCCCCCCGGGGGGGCATGCAGGGATCGGGACGGACGCCGAGCTCTGTCCAACCCTCACCACCTAGGGGTTAAAAAAATCCCTAGGGCTCGGAGTCCGCCAAGCTCCCAGCCTGCTCTTTGGACAGCACGCCAAACATGCTTATTGTATATAATTATTAATGAGGAAGTGTGGAATCGTGAAATAGTATATGGGTGTGCACATTTAGAAAAAAGATACATTTATAAATTAAATATAAGTATATATATAATATCAATTATAAGAATAGAAACATACTTATTTACATGAGAAAACATATGTGTGTGTATAAACCTATGTAAAATCTTTTGTATAATTATTTAATTATGTTAAAGCAAGTAAAATATTTGCAAGAGTAGTACATTTAACAATTTTCTTTTTTTTTTTTTTAATTCCTTTAAGAACATAAGTTTAAGGACTTTGATGTTGGATGTTTACAGTATGAGCTTAGGAAACAAATTTAGGAATATATTTAATAATACATTAGGTGCTTATTATACAGTACCTATAGGTTCTGTGAGTTACCCGATAGCGGCAGTGACATGCTGTGCACTCTTAAACACAGCTTCTTTGGAGTCCATCTCTTGAGTCGTTTAGCCGGCCACTGTGCTCTGTTTATGAGTTTGATTTTCAGATAGTCTATGTTGTTCTGTCTGACATGCTTCAATACCTGTTTGTATCAGCATGCCCCTCCATGTCTTTGTGTCATTGAGTTTCATCGGTCACGCCTCAACATCCTCATTCAGAGAGCAGCGTTCCCTCCGAGTCAGCAAGCCACGCTGCACTGGCTGCTCTCAAAATGGCTGACTCACTCTAAACAACACTAAAACACTATTCTATCTCCCCAGCACTTCTTATCAAAGCTTTGACTGGGCAACTGTATAGTAGACAAATCCTTACACAACAAGTGTACTCTGAAGCTGTAAAATAACATGCCATGCGGATGAAACTACTGTATACTTAGTATTTCACAGTGAAATATAGAGGGTGTCAAACTTTTTTTTTTTTTTTTGTGCGTAGAGAGATTATAAATGGTTAAATAACATATACTACACTAAATCAAATGAATACATATATACTGCATTTATTGTACAAATCACCCCTATTGGACTCATTGCAGACTTTTCACAAGCTGTGAAACTGAACTGTGCCATAAATGACAAGATGGGCAATTTTAAGCTGACAGGAGAAGATTTAAAGTGGTTGAAGTAGGGAAAAGAAAATCAATGATTTAAGCAAGCAGTGGCATAGAGAGAGCATTTTCATGTGTTCTCTGTGTGTGTAGGTGTGTTTTGATGGAGGAGAGGGAGAACCAGGTGCTCAGAGAAACTCAAGGGTCAAAGGAAAAGTTTTGCTGGGGCTTTTTCTACACTCTAGGAATATGTCTGTTGGATATTGATCGGCATGCTGGGTTATCCATCTTAATCCAATAACTCAGGATGAGAGGAGAACTTTGTGTGCTCCCTTGCATGACAGAAGTCAAAAAAGTGAATATATGTATGTTTTGTGTGTGTGTGTTTGTGTATAAATACTGCATGTGCATAGGTTGGAACAGTTTTTTTTTTTTTAAATACTATTTTTTTTTTTTTTTTTTTAGCAAAAATGCTGTAAAAACATTTCATAGATATTATAAAACATATTATTAGATAATACATTTAAAATAATGTGATTATTGCTATTAGTATTTAATAATTGTATTTAGTATATTTTGAAATGTATTTATGTCATGGCGTGTTTTATTTTCAGTATTACATGATCCTTTATAAATCATTCTAATATGCTCATTTGGTGCTTAAGAAACATATCTGATTAAAGGGCCCCTGTTATGCTCCTTTTTACAAGATGATAATAAAAGTCTCAGGTGTCCCCAGAATGTGTCTTAAGTTACAGCTCGCATACACCCCAAAGATGATTGATTATATTATTTTGAAAATGTCTTAGTGGTTGAGAAATCGACTGTTTTTGTGCCTGTCTCTTTAAATGCAAATGAGCTCCTGCTCCCCGCCCCTTTTTCTCGAAATAGCTCTGGGCTTTTATACCTTGTATCTCAGGATCTTTTTCTCAAACATCTTTTTGGTTTGATTGTCATATTTTTTGTTGTTCTTATGTCTGTTTTAAAGCCGTATCAGTTTTAAAATTTTCTCTGCGCACACACACACATCCAGAACACAGAGAAAGCGACTGTAACAAGGCTTTTGAGCAGTTATTTATTTACTTATTTTAGAATAAATTCAACTTTTGAAGGGGAAAAAAGCTAGAGAATATCCCCTATTAGTTTTATCTTGCCTGTTTCGGGTGTCTTCCCTTATTCTCCTGTTGATGAGGGTTGGACGCCTCATGCGTTTTTAATTAGATGAGGTGATTAGGAAATTGGGGGAGAGGAAAATTAAAAATGGGATTAACACGGTCTTAGACTCTGGGAGACAGAATTGAATGAGAGCGATGCGCTATCTGCTGCACATCAGTCGCCTGATTTGGCCATTATTAGCTTCCTGTTCACAGTGAGGAGCGCTGGGTTACAACACAATGCTTGGCCGGGGAGCAAGAGGTAAATATCAAGGCGATGTGGAGAGAGTCCAGCTCTGATATTGGCATCCCTTGTAGATTAAATCAGATCTGCCCACTTTATATGCATCAGGTTGTTCAATCCATATAATAGACATGGGAGTAGACATCTGAGCATACATCCTCCGGCTTCCTGATACTGTGTAGAACCACAGGAGAAGACTTATATTTCTGTAGCTACGCTTGCAATAGAAGCATTCATCACCTTTTGTGTTAAGTTCAAGCGGTGAAAACAGCATATAAAGATGTCCTTGACTCATATGATGGGATGTTTGTGTACACAAACAGCAGTATTTGTGGTGAAAAGTAACCAATGTGTCACATCAGTGCATGTCAATCCTTTCTTCCTGAAGCATGGGGAAACAATCATATGCTACAGCATCAGTCGGCTCTTTCATTCCCTTATTTTTCATTCTCTCTCTTTCTCAAATTCAAGAACATGGCAATAATCAAAAATATGGTCTGACTGCTTTGTGTTTTTCTCTCAGATAATTACATTGATATGGGCCTATTGAGATTCAGAGGCTTTCATTCAGCTCACTGGCCCTTATTTTTCAGTTATTAATACCTTTTCTTTTCATTTTGGATGGTTTCAGAGCCATGCTTGAAGATGACAGTGAATGCTTTCCATCTGAAGCTCGCGTTCAGCAAGTTAATGCGGAGTGAAGTGTAGGAGGAACTGGATTGTATGTAAATGTGTTTGAAGTCTTGAAATAGTGGGTTGGTCGCTTTGAACTGGTGCATTGTGCTGTTTTCTGTTTAGTGAAAGGAAATTGTGGGAATATGTATATCCAAAATAATTTTATGAAATGTCTTACTTGGAGAACTGAAAACAAGGGGAAGAAGTTTGAACAATTCCCACTCTGAGTCGAAAAGACTGTTAAAGTTTGAAAACATGTCACTAAAATCCATCCATTCATTTCATTAATATTTAGAGGGAAAAAATAAAGTTACGTAAAATTAGAAAAGAATTGTTTAAAAAAAAATATGTAAATATATATATATATACTTTTTTAATATATACATTTACATTCTCAGTTTGGCCAGAATTTATTTTTGTTACATATTTTATTGGAGGTAATAATTTACACTATAAATAGCAAGTCTATAAATGCGTATGATAAATGGCTGGTGGTGCTAGAGTATTATTCTGGCTCTTTTTCAGACTGTTCAGATAGCCAGGCTCGAGGCCAAGAAAGGAGGATGGGCATCATGCCAAAGAGTCTTAAAGTATTCACCTCTCAGCCTTCAATATCCTTTCTTCTTTTTATGCCCATGCCTACCTGCCACCTCTGCCCTCCCAAAAATGCTTTGCTTTCGCCTCTTTGTCTTTGAGCTCCACGTTGAGATACTGCATCAATAGTTTTAAACTTTATAGTTGTCCCTTTTCTCAGTCAGTCCTCTCAGGATATACGTGTAGGTAATTTGGTGCTCTGTCACATGGGTACAGATAGCTGGAGGAGTCTTGGATGTCAAGCTGAAGCTTGTAAATGCTGAACTCTGAAATAGCAGCCTTTTTGCTCAAAAATTGGCCTTTTAAGTGGACTTGTCCTCACCTATCGTCCAAATCCCACCAACCCAAGCCCTCCACCCCTGCTGACTGCAGTGACCCGTAAAGCCGATTAGACCGGCCCTTTGCAGTGGGCTCTTACTTCAAAGGAATGAGAAAATAGGAAAGCCAGAGATATGGACAAGAACAGGAATATTAGTTACTGGATATGTCTTCAGGCTTCCTCCAAGCTGAAACAGGCAATAGTGGATGTGAGCTACATATGCAGTGGTGCGATGAGTAGGTTGTCGTCTTACTGTATGTTTGTTCCCTGGATAATTGCTCACTTTAACTTTAGATACTGTTAATTTAAATGATTCCCCTCTAACTGAGCATGTGTACTTGGATTGGCTAATGAAGCAAAAGTTAGCAAAGTATTTATATTCAACATATGTAAAAAAAATAGCAGTTGCTTGTTATGAAATAACAGGATGTTGCAAACAAGAAAATGTGACTGGATTGTCAGACAATTGTATGTAAATTTTCACTTGAAAGGTTTTGCTGTTCTGCATAGTCAGTTAAAAGGTATACACATAATACACTACTTTTCAAAGTTCGGGGTCTGTTTTTATTTAGGTTTTTAAGAAATGTGTTGTTAATAAATAGATGCTTTAAATTGATCAAAAGTGAATTCTAAAGACATTTCTAATGTTATAAAACATCTCTGTCAAATGAATGCTATTTTTGGTGTTGTTGCTCTAGTCATGTATTTGGCTGGTGTCACAAACAGTAATATCAAGACCACCTTTACTTTCACCCTTTAGACCCTTTATATTTATAGTTTTTTCATCGCATTAACCAAAGATAAGGTTTAAAGTCACTGTGGTATATTTGTCGCAATAGCGACAAATACATTGTATGGGTCAAAATTCCTTAATGCTAGAAATAATAACGACATTAAGTAAAGATCATGTTCCATGAAGCTATTTTGTACATTTCTGACTGTAAATATATCAAAACTTAATTTTGGATTAGTAATATGCATTTGGAGAATTATGTATTTTTTACTTTAATTTTTTATTTTTGGCACTCCCTCAAACACCAGGTATTTAGATAGTCATACCTTGGCCAAAAATGGTTAAATCCTAGCAAACCATTCATCAATGGAAAGCATATTTATTCAGCTTGTATAAATCTTAGCTTTGAAAAAAAACAAATGTTGTGCTCCAGGGTCACATTTGAACGTCAGGGAGTAAAACTACGGGTTGTTATGGCATCCAGTGCTCCCTAGTTCTTCAACTTGTGTCAGATGCCTTCAGTGCAGACACTAATTTAGACATTGAGTACAGAAAATGAAAAAAAAAGTGATATTTCAAGCTCCAACCACCCAATTCCTGTCTTAGTCCTTTCAGTGTCCTGCTTGAGAAAGAGAGGATCTGTATTTTGTGGCTCCTTTCTGGGAACCTTTGATCTCTAATCCACTCTTATCTTGGTGCTGGAATAAATGCGATGGAGGGGAGGAGGAAGCTTATACAGGTCCACTGTATCGCCTGTTACCTTTTTTTAAAGCTTTATTTAAACTTTCTTTCCTCTTTTTTCTTCCTTTGAAGAAGTAGGGGTGGCAGAAAATTGAGCTTTTAGAACTGGTCCGCCCTGGCAGGAGAACAAATGAAAAAAGTTACAAAATCTGCATGTGCTAGAGCAACAGCTCCCCGTCATCTTTCACGGATATTGGACGTTGCAATAAATAAAACAAACATGTCACCATGCTTGTTATACAGTAGCTCTTTCATTAGGTTTGGCAGAAGTCAAGTGCGTTTACGGTAGTTGGAGCTTGAGGGGTGGAGTGTCATTCGTCGTCTCGGCCTGAAGTGACAGCTGACATAATGCTTGTGTCACACATTTATGTAGTCACTTCTATACTCACATAACTGATTAATACACAGCTGACCTACTAGAGAAAACCCTTGAGGTCATGGTGTCCTGGCAGCTTTCTGAGGCAATTTGGAATGACAAGTTAACCTGGAGCTTTTTTAAACCACTGATGGTTTCTCATTTTTCAATGATACATTGAGACCCATTTCATTAGTCATTGCTTTCAGCTGGTGTGTCATGACCCAAAACATTTTTTGAAGGGTCACAGATACAGCTTATACCTTACCGTTTCTTTAATAGGATTTGTATTCTTACGGCTTCTAGTTAAATTGTAAGTCACTTCTTTTAATATGATCCAGGTAATAGGGCTGGATTTGGACACAGATTTCATGATTAGATTCGATTCTGACTCGATTCTGACAAGCTTTCGATTCACTTCATATGTGACCCAGGACAACAAAACCAGTCATAAGTGTTAATTATCAGAAATTGAGCTTTATACGTGATATGAAAGCTGAATAAATAAGCTTTCCAATGATGTATGATTTGGATGGATAGGGCAATATTTGACCGAAATACAACTATATGAAAATCTGGAATCTGACGGTACAGAAAAATCTAAATGCATTACAGATACATTACATGCCAGAAAAAGAAAAGAAAACATCTAATACTGTAAAATGTAAAGAAGAGTCAATTTATACTACATAGGGTTAGGTTTAGAGTTAGTTATATGGTTATATATAACCTAGTTATTACCTAGATATTGTAAGTACTAGTAAGCATGTATGTACTGTACATGAGGAACAAGACAAAAAAAGTGTTACTGTATCTTTAATACAAGGGCGTATTGTCCTGGTTGACTGTCATTGTAGTTTTTCTCCGCTTGATTCAAGTTGAGTGTGTTTGTATATATATGCATAGGGTTAGGACATCACACCATATCATCGAAAACATTTTCAGCATTGAAACCAGGGCTTTAAAAGTAAAAACAGAATCCCAACCACTAGACCACCAGGGAGGCCTCTTCAGTAAAAAAAAAAAAACCTCACGTCTAGTATTCCTTTTTCCATAATTACTTTGCTTTCCTCCAGACATAAAGCATCATGCCCTTGAATTCTGTGTTTAAATAAAAAGCTTTATAGTACAGTATATCTTTGTCTGCAATATTTTCTCTGCATGTTAAGTCTTGCTCAGTGCCAAGCAATGTCAAATTCCAGGACAAATCCGTTCTTAATCCATTTAGGGACCAACGCATGGGCTGCGCAACAACCGCCTGGTCGGGTTAACCCAGACAGATCCATAATCATACGTTGCTAGCTAGTTTCACCTCTTCTGATTCCTTTTGGTATTAGCGGTGCAACATCAAACCAGCTGCTTCTGTCTCCCTCTACCACATTGAGAGTTTAAGGATGGAGCTCGTTATATTGGTACAACTATAAGCATGAAGTCTGGAGGGGCTGGAGATATCCATCATTAACTGTGATGGGAGGATGTGGGAGTACAAACACTGAGCTGATGAGCTCCAGAGGGATGGCTTCTCTTAACCATTAGTCATGCATGGAGAACTCCATTGCTATTAGAGAAGCTTTTTTGTTTTATTTTTGGTTCTCGTCAGTGTCTGATTAAAGACGTACACCGTAGATCAGCGCACATTTATGTGGAAGCACCCTCTCTCTCTTCCTTTTTTTTTTTCATGCACACATGCAGGGCTTTTTGGAGATGCAATTATGCATTGCCAAAAGGATCTGTGCCAGCAATCCTTTTCTTTTTTTTTTGGTAGAACCCAGCTGTGCAATCCATGTCCTTTGTTAATGCTGTCAGCATGGCTTCCAGTTGAAAAGTAGATCACAACAGGTTAAAACTTCAGCAAAAATACTCATTTTGGGGGCTGTTGCTTTGTCCGCTTCCACTCCTCTTGTATTGTAGTCTGCATTGTTTCCAGAGGCTGTGAAATTAATGAGGGAACATTAACAACAGTGGTGCTGTTTTCTTAATCTTGGCCTAATTAGCTGGCATTGTTTTTTTTTTTTCAGATTGCAGTACTTTCCACTGGAAACTACGTAGCTGAAGATTCAGCTTATAAACCAACAAATAGGTCTAATAGGTCAGATGAGTGGGTGATTATTTGCTGCTGTTTGCTGAGTGAATCAACTCAGACTGTGTCAGAAGCAGCTTTGTACCCCTACAGCTAACAGTTTAAAATACGAAGAATATATGTTTCACCAAAGGCAGCTAATCTAGGATCAATGCATGTAGCAGATTCACACCTTTTTAAAACACTTTTTTACTTTGAGTGAAAAAGAGGCTCAGTTGCAGTGTTAAATCAGTAGTTTTATTCACCACCAGCAGTTGCCTCACAGAAAATGCTTTGATATATTTTATTTTTTATTTTTTATTTTTTTGTATAAAGTTGGTTAGTACATAATTCTCTGTTTAAGGTTTATGCCAGTGTAGTATTTTATTATTTAAGCACGCTTGACAAAGCTCATTAAAAAAAAAGGTTTCAGGGAAATCTTTAAAAAAATATATTTATTTTATTTTATTTTATTTTTATGTTATGTTATGTTATGTTATGTTATGTTATGTTATTTTATTTTATTTTATTTTATTTTAAAAAAGTTATTTCCACTTATGCAAACCCCTCAAAATTCCTAAAATAAATCTTGACATGATCAATGCTTATTATACCCAGTTTCTATTTCAATCAGTAATGTTCATAGCACTCCAATGCTGCAGAATGTGACATTGACATATGTACATTTGCTTACATATTCAGTACTTGCATTGCATGACAAACAAAAACCCTAACGAGGACAGAAAAGCTTCACAATTGGCTTCTGCCTGTGAGTTATTGGACATATTCCGAATATTTTTGATCCAGTTTCCGTGATTAAGATTAAATCGTATTATTCGGTTTGTGAATATGAAGGACAGATGTTATAATGAATAATTAAACCATTAAAAGAGGATGCCTATAAAGTTTTTAAAAGTTGTTACATTTTTAAAGGAAGCCAGTGAAGTTGAGTCAAACATATCAAGAGCTTTGCATAACACTGCACTGCATGGGGTGCTATAACAGAAGATCAAGAAACAGCCTTGTAAAAGCATGCCTGGAGTTCGCCAAAAGCATTATAGTGACCCAATTTGCAATTTTAGAAGATGATTTAGTCAGAGACGTAGTTACCTGAAGTAAATGGTTGTTTTTTTTGGGGGGGTTGTATGTAAAGGTGTTTAAAAATACATTTTATACATATTTATGATGCTTTATTTATCTTC
The DNA here is from genome assembly GCA_032361165.1 of Enteromius paludinosus. Lineage (NCBI taxonomy): Eukaryota > Metazoa > Chordata > Actinopteri > Cypriniformes > Cyprinidae > Enteromius > Enteromius paludinosus. Next base: position 2,433,346 of record JAUMHQ010000029.1, on the reverse strand, counting down.
CTAGATCATCTTAAAGCTTCCACTTAAATCATTCATCTCAGTTATCTACCCTTTCCTGTCTCCTCCTTCCTGTAGACACTTGTTTTGAGTCTCCTTGCACCTGCAGTGTGTCTCAGCTGGATGTAGATTGTATTTGATTTGTTATAAGGGTCTTGAGTTTTGAAATGCACTTGTCCTGCTTTAAGTCATGCGCTCATCTTATGCCACCGCCAATGGATCTCTCACTCAGCTCATGTAATCTAGAGCTTTCTTTCTTTTTGTCACTTTGTGCTCTTTCCCGACTGCAATCTTTCATTTGTCTCATACGCAGACTCACACACGGCGGATCCATACGGTCCGGGTGATTGATCACTTTAATATGTATCACAGTTGATTCACTTCAGCTCGTTCTGACTTTCCTCAGAGTACGAGATGTAACGTAAAAAATATAAACCAATGAAGCCGAATGAAGACAGAAAACACTGAGGAGGAGAAAGAAGCCAATGATATATCATGCATGCACACCAAAGAATAAGCTCTGGACAAAATCCAATCAAGAAGAACTCTGGGAAGAGCGATTATGATCTCTCGTGCCTCTCCACACTAATACCCAGAGGGTATACCAGTCTGTCTTCCATCCCCACAACTCAAGCCTTCATTCTTCTGATGAAAGAGTATAATAGATGATAGCACAAGCCTAAGCAGTTTTGGATTCAACAGTATCATGTTACAAACTCCTTCAAACATTTTCACCAAGTGCTGCACTATGGATATGAAAACTCTTACATTTGTATGTTTTGTTTCCTTTATCCCATGTCTTTTTTTTCATATCTGAAGACTGCATAATTGAAAGATGCATCAAACCTTTGTTTCTTTTATCCCCAAACTAGTGTAGTTTCAACAGTTTTTCATCTGTACAATGAAAGTTGGCCTTTCTTTTTTCTTTTTTTTTTCTTGTGAGTGAATGATGACATTTGTTATTTTTGGGTGAACCTTTAAGTAAGCATCTACCTAAGTTTGTAGATCTCTTCATTTAAAACAGAAGTTTCTGTGTGGTTTTCCACCAAAGTGGGTTAATATATTACATTTGCAAGCCAAAAACAAACAACCAAAAAACAAACAATAAATGTAATTGTACTGTAGTAGTAAAATAAATAAATACTAATAAAAATAATAAAGGACATTTCCTATAATAATAACAATAACATTATGGAATATTATATATTTTATCATTTAATAGTATTATTTATATATATATATATATATTGATTTAATATTTATTAAAGTTATTGTAATTTTACTGTTAATAATCAAAATAATAATAGTGATGATGATAATTGAATATTTTACATGTTTGACAGATTACTAATATAGAGTACTAATATAGATGTTTGTAAATTTAATTTTTATTAAAATAAATACATAATAATAATAATGATAATAAAAGCATTATGGAATATTTTATAATCAGGCAATTTTATAAATGCAATTATTTTAGAAATAATATATTTCAATGCATTTTATTAATGAAAAATTACGTTCCCCCAACAATGTGCAAAAAAACTAAATTTAATTGCAGATTTTTTTTTTTTTTTATTCAGACAAATAATTTTCATAACAATGTGCGTTGGATGATGCGCTTACGACCATCAGATGTATTTCATCAGATCGCACTAACTAGCATACAAATTGAAATTCAAACTGAAAATCCATGCGTTTTTTTTCTTTTTTTTTTTTTTTCGTTTCACTAATGCTGCATAAATTACATACTTCACCTTTAATCTCATGTAATGTAACATGTTGTCATTTGGATGTTAAGGTTCTAACGTGATTTATGTGTGAGCATGCTAGCAGACCTCTGACTCGCTGAAAGCAATGGGGGCAGATGGTAATCAGTTCATATTTCTGTGCTGGATATATGCTAATATGCCAGATTCCCTCTCGAGGCGTGATGAGTATGTAGATGGATGATAGAAGATCTAATAATCTTGCTGTTTGTGATACTGATCATAACCAGTGGGCCGGCACAGAGAAACTACCTTCACTAGACGTAATAATGAAACATTATCCCCCAAGGGGCATGTTTCAGAACCCCTCCGATACGCACCTTTGCCCTCTTGCGTTTTTGTTGTTGTTGGTGGGCTCCTGGAGAGGTGTCAACAGCATGTGACATGTTGAGAAATTTGATGTATGACTTCAAGGTGCATTAACATTGTCTGGACGAGCCCTTCTTCCTGTAAACAGCAGGTTAATGTCTTTCTATCCCTCCTCTTTTTATTTGGCTAAGTCTGACAACTCCGTCTCGGGTTTACTGTTGACATTTGCGTGGCGGCTTCCTCGTTTATCATCGGGGGCCTGTGAGCTCAGAGCTTTCGGGAAGGAGGGGGGTAAGCTCTCATAAAGCCGGTGCGTTCAGCTGCTCCTCAGCAGATAGCTCTATCAAACCGACCCACCCCCTACAATCCATCCGTTTGAATCCATCTTCATAAAGCCGCCACATCACAGAGAAGCGACAGAGCGGAATCGCTAACTCTAATACGTAATGTGCTAAACATTGAAATTATGACTCATAAACACCATAAATGTCGATCTTCAGGTGGGCCGAAGTGTTTTTTCCCAAGCATTCTTGCTTTTCCTTTCCGTAGATTCATGTAAACAAACAAGTACCTGCGCTCGGTTTGAGGCCAGACCGGAGGGATGCTGACACAGATACAGACGCTGTCGGTGTGTTTTCATGTTGTTCTCTCACGTCCCTCAACATGGAAAACGAGGCGGCTGTGTGGAGAGAAGGCCCCCTGCTGCGTGGGTCTGAAAAAAGCACTAAGAGTAAATATCAAAAAGCAGTATCTGTAGTAGCGGATGCACACTGCACTGTCAGCTGCCCTTTATTGTACACAAACTCAGGTAGCAGTAGGCAAATGGATGTCTGTGTATTTCAGAGAGAACTCTAGCTAGTGCTTTTCACGCCACTGCTAACAATGCCTTCATCGTTGAGACTCAGGCTCAGGCAAATTAAAATAAGATGGTGCTTGCTTTTTGTATTAAATCTACAACCTTTGAGAATTTGGTCCCACTTTATATCTGGTGGCCTTAACTACTATGTACTTACATTTATATCATTTGTAACAATGCAAGTCTTGCGTGCATGCGTGTTTTTACAGTACACTTATATCAAAATAATTACCTGCATGTAATTAGACCTAATTATTTTCTGTACTTTAATTCTGAAAGTGCTTTGCGATGCAATACGAGCACAATAGCTGTTATGAAGCGGTCTGAGACAGGCGGATCCATATGCAGTTCTTTATTAACAGACGTGGTCGGAAATACAGGCATGGTCGACAGTATGACGTATATGATGGGCACATTGGACATGATTGTTGACATTTTCATGAGGAAAAAGTGTAATTGTGTAACATGAAATGCAATATTGTCTGTGAACTTCATAATCAATAAAATAGTTTCACTACAGCAAAGCTGCATTTCTTCTGAAATGGGGACGCTACCTCCACACTACTGAGAAATGTCCAGCCATGGGGAAGAAAATAGGCTAATCACTCTTGTTGGTGGTAGGGAGGAACCACAGATGGGTTTGCAACCCGGTCTTTAGTGATAAGCCAGAGTAAATGTGTGTTTGTGTGTGTGGTTGTGTATGTGAGAATGGGTCCAAGGGTGTTTGCTGCCCAGGCAGATTGGTTTTTACCATTAACATGCGCATGAAATATGAACAACACGGTTACGTAACGACATACAATTCATTTTTCTCTGCTTGCTGTTTCTTATTCATCCTTGAGTGACTGTGAGCTATTGGCTGGAAGCTACGTGCTGACATTGTCAAATGCTTTGCCATTGGCTTTACAGGTACAATCTGTTAAACATGGAGAATGTGCATCAGTTGCTACAGTCTTCATTTGTTCAGATACTTCTCCATTCGTCAAATGGCTTTGTGGCTCTTTGGTTCTGAATGAAGATTTTGTGTTGATTTGATGCGGCTTTTGGAGCATTGTGGTGTGATTACTACTATAGTGGTGGTTACACTTGGTCACTTCATTTGTTTTGTTCAATTTACTTAATTTAAATAAGTGTGTCAAAAAAAAATCAGTCTATGCTTGAAAGATTATTTTCATGATAATGTTGATCATGTTGGGCAGACAATATAGATTGTTTGGTGAGAAGGCTATTACAGGACTACATGTAAACTCCTGATTTTACAAAATAAATGAATAATTATATTATTATTATTAAGGAAAGGAAAAAAAAAGGGGAGTGACATGTGGCCAGGTATGGTTTCCCATACTAGGAATTAGTGCTCTGCATTTAACCCATCCAAGTGCACACACACAGCAGTGAGAAGTGAACAACCACACACACCCGGAGCATATATATATGCTTCCAGACGCGAGGGCAACATCATAGGGGATGGAGGGCTGGGCGCTCTGGAGGCAGGACCTGGATCCCCACATACAACCTGCCTCCAGGGCGGATCAGGAACCTTAGCAGGCCAACATGGCTGGACAGTCTTTGGAGGGACCGGATCAGGAGCCTTAACAGGCCACCACGGCTGGACAGTCTTAGGAGGGACCGGATCAGGGGCCTTGAGAGGCCATGGCGGATCAGGAGCCTAAGGCGGTGGGTCGGGAGCCTTGGGTGGAAGCTCCCAAGCAGTCCACTTCTGATTCCCAATCCCGCCCACCCTTACCATAGTCCAGGAGGTGTAGTAGACTCAGGAGGGCGCACTGGATGTGTAGTAGACTCTGGAGGGCGCACTGGATGCGCGGCAGACTCTGGAGGGCGCACTGGACGCGCGGCAGCCTCTGGATCACCTGATGGCGCTGGTGGGTCGGGCCACAGTGACAGGTCTTCCTCCACCATTGGCTCTGGTGGGTCGGGCCACGATGGCAGGTCTTCCTCCACCATTGGCTCTGGTGGGTCGGGCCACGATGGCAGGTCCTCCTCCACCATTGGTTCTGGCTCGGGCTGTGGCAGCGTGGCAGGCTCTGGTTCGGGCTGTGGCAGCGTGGCTGGTTCTGGCGCGGGCTGTGGCAGCGTGGCAGACTCTGGCAGTGGCAGCGGCAGTGGCAGCGGGGCAGACTCTGGCAGTGGCAGCGGCAGTGGCAGCGGCAACGTGGCAGGCTCTGGCAGCGGCAGCGGTAGCTGGGCCGGCTCTGGCAGCGGCAGTTGCTCCTCGCTCGCCATCTTGATTGCCAGTTCGAAAATTTCCCAGACTCTCCTAGCTTCCTCCCGTGAAGTGATTGGGGGCGGTGCCCACGGGAACGAGGAAGTCCCACTCGGCAATCCGTGCCGCGGCAGCGAACCCGGAACCACGTCCCGTGGGTCTGTGTAGCAAGGAGATCTGGGAGGCGCTCCTCACCGGATGGCGAGCCGGGAACCAACAAACTGACTCCGCCGAGGCGGACCAGGGTCCGCGAAGATGTTTGCGTTCTTGGGGGCGAACGCCATCTTCTATTCAATGTCTTGTTCTGTCACGTACCCGGTGTGGCGGAGCATGAGAGAGATCGACAGAGGCAGGGATTCAATAAAGTCCTTCTTTAACAATGAACGCAAAGCGAGAGTTCCGGGTTCAGGAGCAAGGGCTCACACGGGCTACATACATTTTCAACAAGACATACCAAACTGAAAAACAAAGGGCTTTAAATACAAGGAACCTAATGAGCTAAAGTGGGGACAGCTGGGAAAACGACAGGTGTACAAAATCAACTAATGAAACTGAACGAACGGGACAAACCAAATGGACAGGACTGAACCAGAAATCACATAAAGACAGGGGAGAGCCAGAATGACAAATAACATTGACAAAACAAATGCCTACAGTGTTATTTATTTATTTATTTATTTATTTATTTAAAATATATATATATTATATATAATTTCATAGCATTATAAAGGCAATTTCTTTACACTTTATTTACTATAAAATAATACTTTTTTTTTTTTTTCAGCAGTTGGTGTCTCATCCATATTTGCTTGGTTACGTGCGGATATAATTCCATTTTGTCTATAGTTACGTTGTCTATAAAAAAAAAAAAAGGCTCAAATGCATCTTGGAAAACATTTATACTTGATTTTTTTCATAATCTGACAATCATCCAGTCATTAAAAATGCATTTGTCTAAGTGTAAATTCCTCTTTTTTTGTTTCTTATGTTTACATATAACACAGCCGTTCATAACTCAAGTTATTGAATGTGAAGTGGAGCTATGTTTATGGCACTTAAAACAATAATTTTAATCAACGTTGAAAGTAAGTCTTTTAGTGTCATGCGAATGCGCAGTACCATGTACAAAATACACTGATAATCTTGAATGCTTCACATACTATTACAACTTTGTACATTCCTCCAATTCAGTCATTTTTTGCTCTTCAGGGTGAAATGCTGGCAAAGTTAGTTTGTATTTGCGTGCTTGTTAACCTCACGATCTTGAGTCATTGCAGACTCTTTTCCTACAAGGTCGTTACTGGCTTCGGTTTAGTCCTATATGAAACTTGCACTGTCTACTTAACAAGCAACGCAGAACGACATAAAGCAGCCCTGAATGTGAATGCCTTAATGCTGTGATCTGTTTAGCCTTAAAAACTGTTGATGCCTGTGATCTATTCTGTCACTGCAAATACAAAGAGCCTCAGTGGGAGAATTCGTTTGTCAAAAATAAACACGCAGCACATTTATTTCAAGATTATGAATGGCGGAAGTGTCCACAGGCCAAACTCGTGACAGCGGATGGATTGAATAGAGAGAACATGAACATTCAAATGTGAATGATATATAGAAACACGTGAATTGAGTACTTTAAGATTTCAATCGCATGCCATTTGTCACATGTTTTGCTTTGCTTATGCTTTTATGTATGCATTGTATGATTTTTTTAAAGTGCCCCTAGTTCATATTTTGGTTTTGGGAGTCCAAAACAACAGGTTGACATGCATGCACGGTAAAAAATAAGGTTAAAGTCTGTAGTTTTTGATTTGCCAGTGAAGATCAGTGCATGAAGTTGAGAACAAAAGCAAACTTAAATTTATACTATACTACCATAGAGGGGTGTAGAGAGATATTATATACTGACGCCATGATGATGTATAGAACTTATATGAATAAGCTGTGTCATTAACTAGTCATTTTATATATGGATGTATAAAGCAGATTAATATTCCCACACACACCCACACACACACGTCTGAAGACACTGCCCTATCAGGCTCACACTGTTGTGATTCTGTTATCTATGGTAAAATAGCAATGGATCCTTTTTATGGGCCTCTTTTATGGATCCTCTGGGAAAGCTCAATTACACAGCTGCATCCACGAGTGACCTTGGAAGCTAATTTGTTTTTTTCCAGTTAACTACAAATCCAAGCGAATGGGCGATTACAGTGAGGTAGATAAAGAAATGCATATTATTTTTATTCTTTCTGTAATCTTTAATTATTTTCTTTTAGCTTAGCAGAGGCTCATGTGAAATATAGGAAGGTCATTTTTAGCTGTTGCAGGAAAATGCTTATTTTAATCGAGATCTCAGTGGAGGTCCGCAGCTTCTTTCATGCTCAGATATGTTCCTGTAAATGTCAATGTACTTGCGCTAATTATAGAAATACTGTTTTTCATTTGTTGAATGAGAGAGTCTCATTACATGTTGTGAAGCAGCACTATGTTGTGTTGCTTTAATCGTTCAATCACGACTTTCATTAACTTACAGGTCCTTTTCAAAAAATTAGCATATTGTGATAAAGTTCATTATTTTCTGTAATGTACTGATAAACATTAGACT
>JAUMHQ010000029.1:2377646-2388521 GCA_032361165.1 Enteromius paludinosus | reverse complement strand
TCTGGTTAAACAGCTGGATGTTGGGTTGAAATGGCAAAGGGAAATGCCTAACGTTACCTGAATGCTGCGGGTGATAGATTGTAATGTTTGTGTTTCTGGTTCTCGTTTGTTTGGGGGTGGGAGGAGCAGACGTGGATTCCCTGTCCCGTCATTTGCGCTGCCTTGTTGAGCATAGCACTGAAAACATTATATTTTACACACTTTATTCTCTTTCATTTTTTTTTTTTATCGTATGCGTACCGAACCGAAAGCCTCGTACCGAACGGTTCAATACGTTACGACGTTTCGTTACACCCCTAGTAGCTATGCATGGATGAATTGTTCATAATAACATTAATTCAGGAAATAGGTCGGGTGAATTTGTATTTCTTTCCAACATTTACAAGAATAGCTCATTTTAAAAATAAGTTTTGTTTTTACTTATGTGTGTTTTAAAACATGTATCAATATCTGTTGTCCTTAGAATGCATTTGGACTAAAATTCATGAACTTTTTTGTTCTTTTTGGCGCTTGACAGTACTTGTTGCTGATCCACTTTATTATATGGAATAGCGCAAAGAGATATTTTTTCAAAACATCTCCCTTTGTGTCCCACAGAAGCAAGCCATACGAGTTTGGAACAGCATGACTAGGACTAGTAACTAATGACAGACTTTTTTATTTTGGGGTGACTGTCCCTTTAAAATTTTTATTAGGACAGTCCTATCATACAAGTAGCGAAAGTTACGTATTCTGGAAACGAGACAGTACACACCAATCTCATTTAAACCCTCTAAATGCAACCATGTGCCTTATATCAGAAGCAAATGCTGAATGGCACGCTGAAACAATAAAATCCTGCGGATGGCCTGCTGCTGGCTCACCATTATTGAATCCCCCTCATCCATTCTTCCTTCTTTCTTTTCTTCTCACTTTCTTTCTCTGATTCTTCCACTGTATCCCCCACTTTCAAGCCTTGCCAGGCCGAAAGGATTGGCAGCGAGATGATGGGAGGTCAGAGGAGGGAAACAGAGCAGGGCAAGAACGAGGTCGTTTCAAAAACACACCTTGTGGGAATATCAACATGCCCTGGAGCGCCGAGAACCGACCCGGCGCTGGAGAGCCATCAGAGCCTGTTGCATGGTGTCCAAGTCTCCCACAGCTGTTCTGGAGCACAAAGGAGATGACACACGAATGGATGATCTTCCCTGGCTCGCAGGAACAGCAGCATGCACACTGTTTCCAGTAAAGGTCACAAGACAGTAAATCAAAGGATCCGAGATGGAAATGCAACAAACCCTCTTGTCTGAGGTAATTCTCAGATGTCAAGAAAAGATGTAATTAGATCCTTGAGAATCGCCATATGTCAAAGACTTCCTATTAGTCCTCGAAAATGTGTTTGTTTCTTATTTATCTAATTCATGAAGTCTTCTGTTGAACAAAGATTTTTCACTTTTTTTAAGACACCGCTGTTTACAGGACTATCTTGGATTGGTCACCATATGTATAACATGTAAAATGTGCTACTTCCACTTTCCCATGACTACTGCTATATGCTGATCTGAATCAAACACATCTGGGATAAATAGAGAGCATAACTCTTCTGCCTCACACAGCAACCTCTGGACCCTTTGCCAATGTCTTAAATGGTATTTGAAAGGTCCTCTTTTTCCATTGTGTCCCCAGACTAATAGATCATATCACCGTGAGTTTCAGTATTTTAAGAGGATTAATGGGAATTATTAAAATAATTCATTTAATTGCTTAATTTCAGTAATATGCCAGTGTTTGCTTAAGGTCATATGTTGTTGTGGCTCAAGAAAGAAAAATTGAACACTTACACCACACTTAAAAATGACTGAATGTTATATAACAAAATATCAAACCATGTAGAATTTATGTAAACAGTTACAAGTGGATCTTTCCTCATGAGGGAAATGCATTTCCACATTCAGGCACTTACATTGATTTAGTATCTAAAAAGTCATTCTTTACTGGGCAACGCATTAAAAAAATACATTTATTTTAAAGAAATGCCACACAAACACGCTTTTCATGGAAAATGTTTTAAATAAGGTTTAAGTGATACAACTTTTGAAATGCACATATATTTGGTAGCATTCTAGTTGCCAAACATTAGTGGACCGTGTTCATTATGTTGTGAACTATCTATCTTGTGAAACGTCTGTGTGAACATGACTTAAGTGTCCAAAAACATAGTTTATGCAAGAAACAGAAGCATTCTTGATTTTGATTGGTTGTGAAACTTGCTTAAATGAAGTCTTGTAGGACTATTAAGTAGTTCCATGTTTGTCGACCAAATTAAAGCTAAATTCAGATTTAGCTGTTTCTAGACTAAAAGTGAGGAAGTACTTCTATGCACAAGAGGGTTTGTTTAAGAATAAATCCTGAAAATGTCTTCAGATAAACATAAGAACATTTGTTAACTCATACAATGGTGTATGCTTAATGTAGTTATGCTTATTTTTGCCGCTGAATGACAGGATACACTTACCTCACTCAGGTCCGCACAAAGCTGCATTAATGTATGAAAATGCATGCTTTTCATTTGTATATTGACACTGCAGACTGGACAGTTCTATAAAATCAAACCGAGCATGTTCCAAACTAATTACCGAGTTTTCCAACAAATGACATTTCTTGAATACATAATTGTCCTCCTGACATGTTTTTCTCAAAGTCTCTGTTTTAATTAATATGGCTTCTGTTGGAAAACCAAACAAAGCATGACACAGCACTCCATCACTTGAACATGGCCCTCTGGTGATGTCATTACTAGTCTGCTTGACATGAATACTCCCCCACGTCAAAGCTGCCGTTCCAATCGAGCAGTCAAGTGTGTTTTGAGTACTTTATTGTGTAATAAACCAGGTCCAAGACCAGACCCACCCTTTTAACCCATTTTGAAAGCGAATGAGGTTATAACAGCTCAGTCTTTCACTGCAATAAATGCACATACGCTCCGCAGTGGAGGTCTGGGTGGAGGTCTAGTCGTATTTCGGTATGCTCGCTTGAAGAATCACAATAAACCTTTTTCTTTCATTTATTTCCCTTTCGAACAGAGGGAGCCTTTTCTACATTTTACACATTTTTATTCATGTAGAAAACGATTACAAACCGCCTTACAGAGTCAAATTGCCCAAATCTCGAAATTGCAGGAAGTGCCGTTTAGCTCCCTGTTTTCCCTCTCTCGCTCGACTCTTAATTTGCTTGTGATTTTGTGTGTCCCGAGTCGATCTGAAAGAGAGAATGTTCTGGAACAGAGGATGGGCTGTGGAGACCAGAGTGGTTTCTGTCATGATGAGATGGAATGCTCAAGCAGACCCACATGAATGAGTCACTATGGAAACAGTCGGAACCTTCCAGAGTAACTTGTGTACACATTGCGCCATGTGTGCCCAGCGAACTGAGAAGAAAAGTACAATTCTTACGAGAGGCTGTGTTTTCAATGGGCACGCTCTTTACACAAATATAGGCACCCTTTGGATGTTTCTCTTGGAAGGGGAGAGTGCTGCAGTGTATAGAAATGATGCCATGTAATGAGATGTTTGGATTCTTTGTGGTTTGATCTTTGTTTCTTTCTTTTTGAGCTAAAAATAAGCCTATGGATGTGTTTATTGAAATACGTTTTTTGCCCCATTAAGTTTAATGGTTCATAGCACGATTGGATGAACCCTTTGTATAAGCGGCGCTGATTCCTTTGGCATGTATGGCAATAAACTTGCCCTCACAGAAGAATGTCATGGAGCGCTGCATTGTCTGAAAGATCTCTTTCTTTTTTGGCCCATACCAAAAGCCCTCCAGGAGCGACTGCTTCTTGGGCCACCAAGAAACATTGATTAGTGTCTGATTATATAAACCAGCAATTAACAAAGCAATTCCTCAGCTGTGCTTAAAAGCAAGAAGAGTTCTCAAGAGTTCATATCCATCAAGTACTACTGTTGTTTAATAGAACCATATGAGTGTGCTGTTGCTGCATAATGGCAAGTAGACGTATTTGCGTGGGCGATGACAGCGCAGAGAACAGACGTGCTGACCTTCGGTACAGAGTGCCGGCGACGGTCCAAGAATACGACAAGAGTCGGGTGTCAATGGCACATATTCTGAACCTCAGAACCTCTTCGAGCTAAATCTGAAAGCCGGGTGTTATGTCTGGGGCAGATCTAATTGAAAAAAGGTACCTGTGCGCTATGAAGTTCCACAGGTCTCCTTTCACCACCTTCCTGAGATGTAACACTCGCTCTCGCGCACACATCAATGCAACCACATAAATTGCTTAGAAATGGTGTTTCCTGCATGTCTCTGTTGAGCAGAGCCATTACATTCATTTTCATATTAAATTCATATTCAACTATAGAAACCAAAATGTGGAGATGGCAATTCACAACCACAACCCATAAGTAACCTTATAAACACGTTAGCTCATGAATGTCAATTAGGTGATGTAACGCAGAGGATTTCAAGCTGTGGATCTTGAGTAGAAACAAGTGGGATGAAAGTGTGAGAATGTTGCCATGAAAGTTCTCAATGTCAATGGACAAGTTTGTTCGTGGACATAACATGACACATCATAGATCCCAACAGTATTTCAGTCGCTTCCAGTAAGCCAAATGTTCAAGCTGGCATGAAGACTGCAAATGTTTTTGTATACATAGTTGCAAATGAATGAAAATTGGTTGATATGTAGTTGATATGTATTACAAAGTTACTTATAGGTAGTAGAATGTCTAAAGGGGACTATCAAAATCAAGCGTAACCATTTCTGAACATGATAAATTATAGGATATCATTCAGGCCCAAACACACAGTGGGACATGTAGCCTGTTTCATTAGCAAATGAATCATATAAACTGATCATAAAAAAAAATCCTGGATGCATAAGTCTGATTCATCCTTCACTGAATGAATTTGCTAAATCTGTCGGAAGGATGTTAATGAATCATTAGGTCTTAACTTTTACATACTTAAATCAGAAATACACAATACAATGTACTTACTGTGTTCATATTTTACTGCAGAACACTTCTGATGCGATTGAGGTATGATACGAGTAAGGTTAGGGACAGGTTTGTTGGGATGGATAGGTTTAAGGGTAGGATAAGAGCACCTCCTGATTTTGCCAACTTCGATGTTTGCCCTGGAACAACATTTTAATGCAAATATATATTCTTGACCATATCTCTACACCTAAACTTAACCTTACCCATGAGTAATGCCTAAAATCAGAGGAAATGATAGATGACTGACACTGATGTACAAGCACCAAACACTGACAAAAACTGTAAACTGGTTCTTCAAATCTGATTGGTTCATCCCAGTGTTGTTCCAGGATAAACAAAGATGTTGACCCAGGGACATGTTGCACTTGCTAAAATATCTGCATATATGCAAATATAAGTACAATTTAAAAACATTTATGTACACAATAAATGCATTGTATCAGATGTTAATTTGAATGTCAGTAGGCCACCTAATATAAAGTGGGGTCCATCATTACTTCAAATACAGCCATTAGGCTGCACTTTCCTTCTCTGCCCACAAAAACTGAACGTGAAAACGATTTTTATTCCAATCCAACAAATCAAAACAAAGCTTTTAAAGTATGATTATTGGCCAAAAACTGCACCTGAATGCAGAGTAAAATTTGGCCTACATGAGTCTTTCCATTCAAAGACGAATGTACATCAGTCATTGGTGTTACGTGCAGAAAGGATGAAGTTGGAAAAACCAAAACTTCCATCTTGTGGGTGGAACTCGACACATGTTAGGCCTGGCATGGTGAATACTTCAGGCCCTTTCACACTTATGGTTGAACCCAGAATGTGCAAGTCTGAAACTTCTTATTCTGACCCTGGTGATAATGAAGTGTTGACAGCTTGTATTGTTTTTATAACACTTTATACCTAATACCATGATTCTGGAAATGTTTTCTTGGGCTTCATTAGTCTTCCCACACCTTAGACAGAAACAGCTATACAAACTGCAGTTCAGCAGGGCATGTGTCAACAGCAAAGTCTGCTGGTCCGGTGTTTACGAACACGTGTACAGTTATACTTGCTCTCTAATCACATTAATGCTTACTGCCTGATAGCTTTCAGACAAAATGTTCAAATTATGTTTTTTCAGCTGTATGGTAATGCTACCAGATATCTGGATCCAGATCCACTCCTTCTGAATATTTTTCATACAAATGAACAATGTTTTTTTCCTAATGCTACAGACAAATAAATAAGAAACCCTCTGGAATTTATTCTACAGTCTAAACCCTAAAATCCAGGTTCACTGCAACCTAAGTTCGTATCAGAGTAAATTTAACCCAACAAAAATTTTGAATGAAGAGTTAAACAAAATAAGCATTTTTGGTTTCATTTTTTGTTTAGTTTTGTTTTGGGTGCATGTAAAGCTACAAAAAAAAGAGAAAAAGCTGAAAGACAGGAGTCTGAAATATTTGTCAAACAAGGCACTAATTAGAACAAGCTCAATTTGTAATTTATACTATATGTGACAAGTTCATCTTCTTTATACTTGGAAAAAATAAACACTTGTCACGATTTATAACATAAATAAACACTCTATATCCTTTCTACGGCTCTCGTCACATACCTCATGAATCATATGCTCTTTGTGATTGCTCAGCCTAACATTTTAGTTATTAGTCACCAGAGGCTCTATAACTCAAAGCAAGACAAAATTTATATGCTCCCCAGCTTCACGTTCTCTCTGAACAGTTTTCAGGTGATCAACTATCTATCTGGTAATTGCACCTATCTTTCGTAGTGATAAACTGAAATGTTCTGCACAAATTCTAACAGAAGCACATTTAAACCTTGTCTTGCACATTTTCTTTTTCCATTTCTTTTCAATGTCCAGAAACCTGCTTGGTACAATTCCTCCCAAGTCATGTCTTTTTTATGAGTCTAGATTTGATTGTATTGTTTATTTATTTGTCTGATAGGTAATAAGTGAAATAAGCCAGGTTGGAAACAAATTAAGCTATGGGTCAATTCAAATTTAATTTACTTGTAATTTAGCATAATCTAATAATGGCTTAATGACCGCATCCTTTGTATAAATATATCCAAAATCTCTGCAAAAATCATTGCTATGACTTATCGTGAGAGGCAAAGGGTTAGGTTTTAGTCGCATAAAGTTGGTTTTATGGAAACGCCGTCATTTCGAAATACTTTTTTATCGCCATTTATCAAATATCAGCAAAGTTTGGGCAAATCTGTAATTGAAACGTGGCTAGTGTGTGTATGCATTTTCTCTCTGTTAAGCTGTTTAGGCCCTGAGTTTGACCATGAACAGAACACATGTAGCCTCCCGTGATACTCATTTAGCTAAGCAATACATGCCAAATTATTTTATACACCAAGAAAGAGCAAGACATAGATCCATCACCTAGTAAGAACCATCCAAGGTTCATCTCACAGGTGTAATATTCCCTGTTGATGTATAAATGTTAGAGTTTTAGGGTAAAGATGGTGATGTAAGCATCTGGCAAACATTGATTTGACTGTACCACCTGGGAGCTGTTCATGAAGACAAGCTCCAACCTGGATGAACAGGTTCCCACCATCACCAATAACATAATATTCTGTGTAGACTTGATTATATCCACAAAACAGATTGCAATTTCCCAACAACAAACATCATGCAGCCCAGAGGTGTCCTCAGTGAAAAGTAAAGTGTGTTTAAACAGGATATGTAGCGGAAACAAAAAGGTGAAATGAACCATCCAATGAGCTAAAGTACAAAAACAACATTTTTCAGGAGTTCATTCAGCGTGCGTGAGCAAAATCTAGCAGCAGCAAACATGAAGTCTGAGAAAAGATGTGAATGATGAGGAAATCAAGAGGTTCTGTACTGCTTTGAGAAAACTGACCAGATCATTACCCTACAAAAACAAGATGTGCTACAAATGTCCGGTTGCAAAAAAGGTTAAGACTAGTCTTAAAAGTTATTCAGCTGAATTTTTATTTAAGACTGGTCAGTTTTTTTTTAATTCAGTAACATAAAAATGTAAATTAGTCTAAGGTAAATACCATGAATAACATGAAGGCTAAGTTTATGCAATTGGCCACTGCTTAAAATACACTCACCTAAAGGATTATTAGGAACACCTGTTCAATTTCTCATTAATGCAATTATCTAATCAACCAATCACAAGGCAGTTGATTCAATGCATTTAGGGGTGTGGTCCTGGTCAAGACAATCTCCTGAACTCTGAACTGAATGTCAGAATGGTAAAGAAAGGTGTTTTAATTAATGCAATTTTGAGCGTGGCATGGTTGTTGGTGCCAGACGGGCTGGTCTGAGTATTTCACAATCTGCTCAGTTACTGGGATTTTCACGCACAACCATTTCTAGAGTTTACAAAGAATAGTGTGAAAAGGAAAAAACATCCAGTATGCGGCAGTCTTGTGGGCGAAAATGCCTTGTTGATGCTAGCGGTCAGAGGAGAATGGGCCAACTGATTCAAGCTAACAGAGAACAACTTTGACTGAAATAACCACTCTTTACAATCGAGGTATGCAGCAAAGCATTTGTGAAGCCACAACTAGCACAACCTTGAGGCGGATGGGCTACAACAGCAGAAGACCCCAACGGGTACCACTCATCTCCACTACAAATAGGAAAAAGAGAATTTGCACGAGCTCACCAAATTTGGATAGTTGAAAACTGGAAAAATGTTGCCTGGTCTGATGAGTCTCGTTTTCTGTTGAGACATTCAAAGGGTAGAGTCAGAATTTGGCATAAACAGAATGAGAACATGGATCCATCATGCCTTGTTACCCCACTGTGCAGGCTGGTGGTGTAATGGTGTAGGGGATGTTTTCTTGGCACATTTTAGGCCCCTTAGTGCCAACTGGGCATCATTTAAATGCTGCGGGCTACCTGAGCATTGTTTCTAACCATGTCCATCCTTTTATGACCACCATGTACCCATCCTCTGATGGCTACTTCCAGCAGGATAATGCACTAATGCATAATGTCACAAAGCTCAAATCATATCAAATTGTTTTCTTGAACATGACAATGAGTTCACTGTACTAAAATGGCCCCCACAGTCACCAGATCTCAACCCAATAGAGCATCTTTGGGATGTGGTGGAACGGGAGCTTTGTGCCCTGGATGTGCATCCCACAAATCTCCATCAACTGCAAGATGCTATCCTATCAATATGGGCCAACATTTGTAAAGAATGCTTTCAGCACCTTGTTGAATCCATGCCATGTAGAATTAAGGCAGTTCTGAAGGCGAAAGGGGGTCAAACACCGTATTAGTATGGTGTTCCTAATTTTGACAGAGCTCTTGAGAGAGGAGTTGTAAAAACCTATTGAGATGTTTTTTGTTACTTATACTGCAAAGATCTATTCTAAAGGACATCAACACCAAAAATCAAACTCCAAAAAGGTGTACAATATGGGACCTTCAAATATCCTGACTGAACTATGGCCTAATCCTGGCTAGCCTCTAAGTCTTACATAATATTAGGAGTATATAAACATAATAGAATCTTTACCAATGACATCCTGTTATTAACACAGGCTATCTTATTCACAAGGCTGTGTTGTACTCCTAATTCGAGCACCCTTCCCAGCAGCCATACAAGATGACATTGTGATCACCGTCCTGCTTTCTGTTAATCTGAAGCAAAACAATTACAAGACATGATCATAATCAAAAAAGACATTAACAAGGCTTTTTGAGGAAACCAAACTCCTTCAGTGTCCAGTATTATATATTTAATGTATATTGTGTACACTGTCTGCTGCTTTAAATCTCTTTTAACCAAGAGAAAATACTATAATAGCTATAATAATTATAATATCTAGTGAAATTTTGAGTGTAAGAATCGAGTGTAATTTTCATTTTGTACTGTATAACTTTTAGACCAGGTTTTTATTTATTTATTTGTTATTATTGAACTTTTTTATATAAAAAATCGACATGCCATTTGCCAGTTTTGTATATGTGCATATCACATAAATAGATTTAAAACAATTTAATGATGCTTCATGCGTGTTAATTATGTTAATAGTTAATTAACTATTTTTTGCATCACTGGATTTTGTTTTAGCTTCAAATGAGTGTCTTGTGCACATAAGGGTTTATTCATTGATGGAAGAGTTCATGAGAGAACCAGTTGTAAAGTATTTTGCTGATATTCTATCCTCTTTATCACTGAGACAGGGTAAAGGACGCCCATTTAATTTTTGAAACAGACCAACCTGCACAGTTTTCCCATTAGAGCAAGCCCCTGAGAGCTTATTCTGGCATTATCCCCAGATCACCTTTCATACAGTATGAATTCATTTCCTGAATTGTCTGGAAATCTTTTATTCACTTGTATAGCTTTTAGCCTAAAGGTTTGGCTGTAAGGTTTAAGGTTTACCCTAAAGTGTAAAACATTAAGAAATCCAAAGGCAGGTGTTTAATTACCAGACCTTTGGCTTTTATACTTAGAATAGTGCATAGGTACAGAATGTATGAATTTTAAAAGAATATAGTAAAGAAATGTGTTCCAGACAGACTGTCAGTGGGGATTTTCAGTGAATAAATGTCAACAAATTACCTTGTCTGTGAGCGAGCCAGTGACCTACTCATTCAACCGATTTGTTTAAAAACACTGATTCTTTCAAAAACAAAACAAGTGAATATTAGTGAGTCACTGAATCATCATTATTAACCTTTTGACCGTTGTAGTTTTTAACGCTAAATGAGGGTTTGTACTGATGCAAGCTGAGTGTAAATCTGGCCCTAAATATACAGGTCCTTCTCAAAAAAATTGCGGATTGTGATAAAGTTCATTATTTTCTGTAATGTACTGATAAACATTAGACTTTCATGTATTTTAGATTCATTACACAC
>JAUMHQ010000029.1:2353173-2363907 GCA_032361165.1 Enteromius paludinosus | reverse complement strand
CTGCCACGGTTAAAGTTAAACATCTTTGTTTGTGTTCTGCTGAGGAAACAAAGTCACCTACATCTTGGATGCCCTGGGGGTAAGCAAATACACATCAAATTTTCATTTTTGGGTGAACTATTCCTTTAAATTTGTGAGAAAGGGACATTAAATACCTTTCTAATGTAACCAAATGTTGTAATATTGTTCATTTGTACTTTCTTTCATCAAAGAATACTTTTTTTTGACATTGATAATATAAAAAATGTTTGTTGAGCACCAAATCGGCATATTAGAACGATTTCTGAAGGATCATGTAATAGCAAAGACAGCAGTAACGATTTGGCTTTGCCATCACATGAATAAAATATATTTTAAGCTATAATAAAAAAAATATATAGTTGTTATAGTTGTGTTTATCAAATAAATGCTTCATTAAAAAAAAAAAATGTTTTTGTACAATAATGTACTGTATACAATATACAACGATATTAACAGTCCAGCAGGATTAGTACCTTTTAGTACTCTTTTGTTTTTTTTGTTTTTTTTCATTGCACAACATATACCATCATACTGCCTTAGCGGAAGATTCTGATATAAGCGTCTTGAACTCTGAATAAACATTATACGTGGTGCTTTTCCAGAACTGTTGACGTAATGTCAACATCGAACCATTCAGCCCTCCATTGTTCACAGCCCCCTCACACCCTTATCCTCCAACTGTATTTTTTCCCCTCCTCAGGGAATGTTTCATTTTTCCTCATCTATGACTCATGAATAGCCCTCGTTTTGTTGGCAGGACGGCTCGTAGCCGTCTACTATCGGCCGGAGGAGCGGTGAGGCAGGGACAGAACCCTTTATCTCTCACCCGAGCGTCTGATTACAGCCATCTTCAGGGAGATGTGTCAGACACAGCCCGAGTGCTGGACCACAGGATGACGTAGAAACACCTCCCCCTCGATTTATCACTCTCTCCTTCTGTATGTGGGTGTCAACATAAGACTGCATGGGAATGATTCAAAGAAGTCCCTCAGAATAACAAATTATAACCGCACAAAGCAAAATGAACAGAGTGTGAAGTCTCCACATGTGTACCGTTTTATTACTTTCCCTGAAATCCATATGTGGTCAATATTTCTTGTCGCAAGTTGAGTGTTTTCATCTTTGACCATAAGAATTAAATAGGTTATTTTTGCTACTGTGCCTTTAAAATGTTTTTTTTTTAAGAGAACCTTGCCAAAGTTCGAAGAAAGTTTGCTTTTAGCCCCTTTAAGTGATTTCAGAAGAGATAGATGGATGATGCCAAACGTCAAACCCCAGATGACTCACTCTTGAGGAATGTAAATATGAAGTGTGCGAGATTCATTCATCATTCACTATCCGTGCTGAAATGTACGCTGCTGAACAGGGAGAATTTGTCACTGATTATGCCCAATTCTAAGCTAAAATTCAATATATTAGCAAGGGCGTTATTTGCATGCTACTTCTAAAAGGAATTTTATCCGTGAAGGTTTTTCTCCACTTATATTGTTATTTTCAGTAGCACATGAAGGCTCCTGTTTTCTTCATGTGGCCTGTTTTAGTGTATCATTCTCAGGCACTTGTGTTGTCCATGCTCCCTGCAGTTGTACTCCAATTAAACGTTTCCTTTAGCAGGCCACCTGCCATTACCCAGGATGTGAGGGATATCAGCTCTTGAGAGCGGAAATTGTAAAGGGCTCCGTGTAAATGATTGATGAAGTCAATCCTGACACAGACAGAAGACCGTAGCCGTGATTGTATCTGAAAGTGTGAGAGCGAGTGACATTAAACATATGTTGATTAAGTGGCTACTCACTTTCATTCTTGTGCTCTTTGTTATTATCTCCTTTCTCCATTGTACAGGCCTATCCTTTAAAGGTTTGGGGTCAGCAATGTATTTGTTTTCTGAAGAAATGGTTCAGCAAGGACACATTAGATTGGTCAAATTGGAGTAATTTCCTAGATATTAAAACAGAAAACTAATTTTAAATTGTACTTATATTTTACAGTATTACCATATTTTTGATCAAATAAATGCAGTTTTGGTGTGCATTAGAGACTCTTTTAAATGCAAAGTGCTTATTTTCTTTGCTGGTGTATGTAGGCTACCGTAAATTAAACATTAATTTGCTAAACATTGCTTTGTTTGTCTATTTCCAGATTACCACACTGATCAATCACAAAGACAAGCTCAAGAAGACGGAGAAGACCTTACGGGCCATCCAGAGAGTGGGGCAGGCGGTCAGTGTTGCAGTTGGCCGCTTCGTGGCGGTGGGTGAAGCCATTGCAGCAGAGAATGAAGACTTGAAGGACGAGATGGGACTGGCTTGCTTTGAGGCCCGGAGAGCAGGTTAGTCTGACACTGCTCAACTGGAAGAGCAATGACAAATAAGCAGTTTTAATGGGTAGAGTTACCAGGCAACGAGGAACAGGAAATGGACAGCTGGGTTAAACATTGTGGAACTTGTCAACAAGCTCAGGACTGCCTGTCAGGGTCGTACACCATGCAAAATTGATTTTAAATTCCTTTCAAGTTTAATTTAATTGATGTAGCGTACAGGAATCGCATTTTAAGTTGAATTTAATGAAGTAAAAGGGAATGAAATTCAGAGACATATATCTCTTTTGATCAATTTAATATCCTTTCTGAATAAAGGTATTAAAAAAATTACTGAAAACGGAGACAAACGACATGAAAGAAGCCTGCGAGTGAACTTAAAATCTCAAACCAAATTTGTATTGTTTCATATACTGCCGAATGTCATAAAAAATCTGTCAAGTTTTATTAGAAACTGAAATGAATAGACATGGATTAAATGAATATGCACAGTTTAATATAATTAAAGCCTATAATTTGATTAAAATGGGGTTTTTACATTCAAACTGTATGGACGCAGCTGCTTTTGAGATGCATGGAACTTCCAGCAGCTTTTTTTCTTTGTACGATGCCTGAATCTGTTGGGGTTTGTGAAAGGGAGAGTGCTGCAGTTTCTATCTTCTATTAAACTCTCGATGTCCCATCTGTCTGTGAATAGTTTGCCTAAAAATACCCCACAAATGTGCGTTTCCATGTCTCTCGTTTGTGATCAAGTGTTGCTGTGCTTGCTCTTAGAATAACCAACACACGCACAAAGAGATTTGATCTGTTCTGACGGTTTAAAGAGGTTTACAAAGGCAAGCAGCTGCAGTTATGAAATAAATACATTTGATATGAGTTGACATCTGTGAGGCTTTGTATAAAAACTAGATGATTCTGAGAATGACTCATTTCTGCATTAACTTATTTAATAGACTAAGTACCCTGGGAATTAATACACTATAATTACTTTTTTTTTTTTTAAGGTAATAACACATTGTAATAGGCCTATAAATGCTTTTCTACTTCAAAATGTACAAATTTTCACTGTGTAAAGATCTTAATTGTTAAAAATGCGTTTTATTTACATTTCTTTTAGATAAATTCCACTTAGTCTGATACCTTATTATGTAATGTCATATAGATACACTTTCAAGTGTAGCTTTGAGCTCAGAGTCTTGTTAAAGACTTGAAGTATGATGTGTCCCTCCGGTCTGAAATAATAGGAGCTCTGTTCTGTATCTATAAATACAGTTAGTTGGTGGTCTCTCCCACCTCCCTTCCCATACCTCCCAGGGCAACAACACCGGAATTAGACTTGCTTCAAGTTAGCTATCAGACTCCCCACAGTGTTTGAACACTCACCCACGCATTTAATCCTCCTGATTATTACACGGGCCGCCCATGTGTGACGGGCAAAAGTTTAGCCCAAAACACATTTAGGCAGGTGGGGGAAAAAGTCACGTAGACTCGTCTCAGGAGAATGAGTCTAATGTTATAGAGTGGTGAAATCTTTTTGTTTGTAGAAAAGCAAGCTAAGGTACGAGAGCACATTGTCTGAAGGAGATGAAAGGGAGCTTTCATTGAAAAGGGGAAGCCCTGATTTGAGAAATGACCTGTGACTTTGTGTGTAACCACAGATGTGAAAAAATGGACTTCCACGTCTTTAAACCCAGGAGTTTTTGAATTATTTAGAGATTACATTGCTGTGATTTGCTTTCATCTTAATGTCAGGAAAGATGGAGGAGGATGTGCTTTGAGTATGGATTGAGTGTGAATTAAATTGCACTACATAAGAAACCTTGTTTCTTCAACTAAGGACCCTTTTGTCTCTGTTTGTTTTTTATAACAAAATGAATTATCATTACATCAAGCAATTTCCAGCCGTTTTTCAACTGAAGGTCATGCATTGTGTTTTTTGGAATAAAACAGCCGACTCCTTTGTTTTGTTATCACAACTAGCATTATGTATTCAAATTTTATACAATTAAATGATATTTTCTTTTGCACAATTGTAAGAAAAAATACAGCTTAATTAGAATTTTGAAAAACACACAATCAAAAAATTATATGTACCTTGATTTATCTCAAGCATGCTTTGATAATTTTGTCTCCTTCTCACAAAATTAATATAAAAATTCTTCATGTGTATTTCACCCTTTTAAATGATCATAGTATTTTTCTGGTGGATATTTAATGTGTTCTTAACAAAAATAAATGAAAATCTGTTTTAATAAAAATCAATACCTGAGCTATAAAAGTATTTGTAGTTGAAACAAAGTATTTGCTTTACCTGAATGTTAGGAAATCTAGATACAGTTTTGCTGATAATGCATTATTTTCTCTTTGTCTTGCTTCTTAGCCTCTCTGTCTTATATAGATAGCTGCTTTTGAGCAGCAATTCGATACTATAGTACAGGGGTGCCCAATCCTGCTCCTGGCGATCGACTGTCCTGCAAAATTTAGCTCCAACTCTAATCAAACACACATGTCTTTAATTTTCAAGCGATCCTAAAAAACGTTATTCAGGTGTGTTTGATTAGAGTAGGAGCTAAACTTTGCAGGACAGTCAATCGCCAGGAGCAGGGTCGGGCACCCCAAAAACAGCAGATGCACGCTGAGATGATGTCCTTAAAGGCCATCGGTTCAGAGATCTCAATGTTTTGCTCTCCATGCAAGCCGAACGCCTGAGGCCGTGTCTCTTTAAAGCAGGAAACTCTCTGAAAAGAGTTGGCTGAAAATGCCAGCTGCTAAGGACAGCACCGAATCTCTGGTGCTGCTCAAGGGATTCGGCTATAAGCTTCCACAAAGACGCCGCTTCAAAGCTCAAGAAACACACAGAGGTAGCAAACAACCCCCTCCAGAAACAAGAATGTTTCAGTGTGGCCGCTGCTAAACACGAAAACCAAACAAAGCAGGAAACGTGGGCATTGTGCCCAGTCAGATGACTATGGATAGGTGTGCTGGCGAAGTAATTTGGCCCACTAGGCAGCGTTTTGCACAAGGCACCTTGATTGTTAAAACCACTTTGAGATTTAACAAAGAAAATCTGTCGGGTGCAATCAGGAAGGTGTCTTCAGATGGACAAATGTGTCGTTGAACAAGGAACAGAGCCGTTTCCCTTCAGAAATTACTCTCATTTCTATGTCTAAAACGTCGGTCTGTATTTCTCAGCCTCTTTCTCTTTTCACTTTTGAATGTGTCAGTCTTTCCGTTTCTCAGAATAACACTGCTTTATTGAGGCACGAGGCAGGGAACTGGACTCATCAAGCGTCCTTTCAGCACGTTCCAACTGGGACATGACACGCCAGTTCTGCCACCCTGCCCAAAAATAAGCCAGCATATAGTATTTGTGTCTAGACAGGGTTGTGTGCTAGTAGACGCCCACTGAGGAAAGTGAGATGTTTATTGATGTTTTAAAAAGTGACCACCCGGAGTGATGTATTGCTTTGTAAATAATCAAATGGTGTGTGACTTAATGTCTTAGCGTGCGCTGAAGTTGAATGAACTTGAAATTGCATATTTTTGTTTCAAAGCAGTTGGCAGTTTTAGGAATGCTTGCTGGTTTATCTTAAGTGTTGGTTTTAAGCATTTGTTTTCGAGGGAGGAGAAGACATGTTATGTGTGTATTTGTTTTTCATGACCTTCTTACAGGCGGTTTCAGTGCTAGAGAGGATTTATATAGTGCTTAAATGACATTCATAAATTGTAGTTTTCTAAATATGTCTGTGCCCTATTCTAATAATATTTTGGGGGTGAATAAAAAAAATGTCCAAAGAAATTTGTTATCATAAAGGAAAAAATGTATATATATGAAATTTAGCTTTCCTATCACAGGAATAAATGACATTTGAAAGTATAGGCATATTAAAAAAGAAAACAGTTATTTGAATTTTTTTTGTTTTTAATCAACAAATGTAAACATACCAAACCCACGATGCCAAAATTATCACCATTTTAACTGTTAAAAACAACAACTATATATATATTTTTTTCTTTTTTATTATATATATATATACATATATACACATAAATACATACACACACATTATATATGTATGCATATGTATATGTATATATAAAATATAAAAGAATAAAAAGATAAATACATATTTGAATTTGTACTTTTCCACATATAACCTTATAATTATTTTATTTATCTTTTATATAGAATTTAAGTAGTGTTTACATATAGAAAAGTTCCTGACATTGCATTATGTGGTTGATAAAGCATTTTAAGGGTTTCTTTGTGTTACTGACGAGACCTGAGTGGTTTCCTTATGATTGTTGACTTGCTCAACCTCAATCTCTATAATATAATAGAGAATATATAATGTTGTATAGTTGTGGTTCACTTAAGGATTTTATCTTAAATCTTAAGTCTGATCACTTAATAACACACCTCTTCTCGACAATCCACATGATTTTCAGAGTCATTCAGTCGATAATGGGAGTTGAAGGGTAATTAGCGGTTTGAACACTAACAACAAAATCTTGTTTTTGCATCTAAACTTGTTTGTGTATGTTGTGCTTTTCCTCTGCAGGCACTGCCATAGCTCAGCTGACGGATGTGTCCAATCTGGAGCAGTGTGAGGGTGATGGGCGCAGCACGGTGTTTAGTGACAGGACTGGCATGGTGAAAGCTGCTCGCATGCTGCTCTCCTCTGTTACCAAAGTCCTGGTGCTTGCAGACTGCATCGTTATCAAACAGATTATAAGCTCCCGCAACAAAGTACGTATTGTCTGCTGGGTCCAAGCACTTGTGCACTGGCCTTTACAAGCACTTAAAATGGCACTTATCTTTTTCTGTCAAGTACGAGAGTACACAGGCGAACACATGGGCTAGTGGTTGCTCTCAGATGCTATCGCTGCATGGCCACATATTTAGAGTCCTTCTGCTTTGGAGATAATTGAAGAGACATGGTGCTGGATAAAGTAGGAGGTCTGTCTCAACATCCATGTTGGTGAGATGAGGAAGTGGACAGTGTTGTCTGAGTGTGTGCGCCCATTTGTCCTCTCAGATCTGGAGCTAATCATGTCCAGTTAGTGATGTTTGGATGGCCAGGCAGCAGAACAGCTCTCCATTAGAGAGAAACACAATTGAATTTGTCCCTGACCATGCCTGATAACGCCCACTCCTAGCTAGCTAACCTCAAATAGAGGCCTTCCTTATCAATTTTCTCCCATGCGAGTGTCTGCTTCTGCTGAGCCTATTGGTATAAGCCTATTTAAGAGTTTTCTTTCATACACATACTCACGCTTTGGTTTGGCACAGTTACTGCATGTATGACCACTACTAACATCTACCTTAAACATGGATTGGGGGCTTAAGAATTAAAGAGTATTTTTCTTGTCACCCCAAAATTTTTATTTGTTTATCTGCTTACCCTAAGATGTAGGTGACTTTGTTTCTTCAGTAGAACACAAAACAAAGATTTTTAACTCAAACCGTTGTAGTCTGTCAGTCGTATAATTCAAGTTAATGGCAACCCACTGTTCCAAAGAGTCAAAAAAGTAATAAAACATACACAGACGAAAAAAAAACAGTATTTATATCATTTTTTACCTCTTTCACACCGAATTCTCCTTCTCTTCTGATTTCATTCACAAATAGACAAATGTGTCATTTCCTTACTTTTTTGCAAAGGTTGCCATTGACTTGCATTATATGACTGACAGACAAAAAATATGTTTGTGTTACATCTACATCTTGGATTGCCTGGGGGTAAGCAGATAAACATAAAATTTAAATTTTTGGGTGAACTGTCCCTTTAAGAAACTTTGCCTTGTTAAAACTACTATGTTTTGGAACTATGCAACTATGTTGCAGCTATTGAAATACTTAAAAGTCTGTATGTTGCAGTTGTCCAACAAAAAAGTTTAATGTATTTTTATTTTAAGGAAAAATAATTGGTTTATATTAGGGCTGCACGATTTGGGAAAAATGTCACATTGCGATTATTAAGGTCAAAACTGCGATTTGCGATTGCGATACGATATATAAGTGGTTTGACTCAACTTGCTTGTTATCAAGGAAAATGCACACACAGATTACTAATAATGCTGAAATCTGTATTTCTCAACTGAGATACAGTATACAGTGCAATCTAGCAACAACAAATGAAAACATCTTTACATTACTGAATTAAATTACATTTAATTCATATTAAAATAAAATTAAAAAGTCAAAAGTACAGATAAATAAAACAAATACCCATTTTTATATTTTTACATGCTGTCCCAAAACATTTTAGCAGGATGTAACATATACTTAGTATATATTTTTTGGTATCTCTTGTCCAGTGTGCAATCATTTTCTCAAATCCCTCTTTTCTAAAAGTGCGTTCACACCTGAGGTGACTTGGGCGAATATATCTTGCTATTCACCTGTAGTTGAACGCTTGAACATGTCGAGTTTACGCCTGTTTCACACTGCACAGCAGCGCATATTTTTTTTGGTGCCTATGTTAACAGATGAGAGCACAAAGGAGCAATGCAGAAGAGCATAGCAGGTGCAGAGAAATGACATAAATTAAAGCACGCAGTGTTCGGAGAAGAACACTGGAAAATATGACTGAAAGATGCTTGTCTATAGCCTACTGCAGTACAAGCTGCCAGTATGAAAGCACAATTGGCTCTCCTGCTCTGCGTATGCGCAGATGATTAATCGTGCAGCCCTAGTTTATATAACAAAGCAATTTCTATAAAATATTGATTATAGTGTGTGTATAAATATACATACACAAACACATACATTATTATATTAACATAGATTAATAATATATCATATATTATTTTGGTTATGATTAATCATGATTAATAGTTTGACAGCTTTAATATATTATTATACAAATGAATTCAACTTTGTATAAACAATTTTAGCATACTCAAATAAATAATAAATAGTTATTTAAGAATTAAAATATATTATTATAGCTAGGTGTCACATGGGCAACATGAGCTAGGTATAACTCTTTTTAACACTTTAACACTCTCATTTAAGAAAATAAAGAAAAAAGACAAAGACCTGATGTACTGATCAGAAATCAAAATCTAAATAAATCTA
Organism: Enteromius paludinosus; assembly: GCA_032361165.1. Taxonomy (NCBI): domain Eukaryota; kingdom Metazoa; phylum Chordata; class Actinopteri; order Cypriniformes; family Cyprinidae; genus Enteromius; species Enteromius paludinosus. The sequence goes on along the minus strand of JAUMHQ010000029.1, from coordinate 2,354,485 downwards.
ATGTAATTTCTCAATTGTTATATCTATACAGTGAGTTTAAATGAGGCAATATTCTTCTTCTTTATTAATCCTCTTGCTCCTGAGATTCCTAGTTAATCTAAAGACGTTTGAAAGAGATCTTAACAGCTTCACACCCTATGCTCAGATTTGCCACAGTGCCTCTATGCTTTTAACTGTATAGCAGCAGTTGTCTCAGTTGAGTCTATTTTTATTTCTTAGGACAGAGATGTGAGAGAAAGCTCATTTCTAAATAAAACACATTATGAAAGCAACCTTTATGAAGTTATTTTTTCTCTCAGGGCTGTAGCTGAGAAAGACGTGGGTTTTATGTATGTGTGCAGGTGCTGGTTACCCTGGAGCAGCTGGAGAGAGTCAGCACTTTTCAGGAATTTGTCCAAATCTTCAGCCAATTTGGGAATGAGATGGTGGAGTTTGCCCATCTCACTGGAGACAGACAGAATGTAAGTGACCCCTCTCTCTCTCACACACACACACACACACACACACATCCCCCTGCTCCATCGTTCCCTCACTTCACTTTAAAGATAATCAAACACGGATAAAAACACCTCCTATGGCAGATGTGTATACCCTGTGTAGATTTATACATCAGATGAAGGGTGAAGGGAAAGGTAATGGAGGGATTTTAGTTATAGGAACTGAACTGTGTTGCACACTGCAATTTCAATCAGCAGTTCTCAAACCCCACTGATAAAAACCTTTGGGGTAAGAAACACTTGACCGCAGTGCAGAGCAGATGGATGGAGCCAAACACTAGTAGTTAGGCTTATTAACAGAAATTCACAATTTTAAGGCTCGTTCAGCATGTGTTTGCAATGCAAAAGCATATGCAAGATTAGGGAATAAAAATAGCATATCAATGCTATGTTGAAAAAAATAAAAATAAAAAAATTTATACCTACATAGGGTCAAGCTGGTTTTGCTGCTGGGAATTAGATATGAGTTTGTCAAGAGCTGACGCTGATGTTTATATACGCTTGCCAATGGATCTGTTGAATATTTGCAAAAAGAAAGGTTTTACCATTTTAGGGGGCAATCATCAAGATTTAGTTGTTGTTGTTGTTGTTGTAGAAATGTTTTAAATTGATAATTCCTTCTTCAAGGTAATGTAGTTTATGTTTGTATACTATATATTTTAATAGAATTAAAAATATTTCTCTTCAGATTTATGTCACAGACAACAGTTTGTAAAAAGAAGATACAGTCAATTTAATACAACAAATATTTTACAGATAATATTTAAATAATAAATTATTTATATATATATATATATATATATATATATATATAA
>JAUMHQ010000029.1:2319577-2343519 GCA_032361165.1 Enteromius paludinosus | reverse complement strand
AGTTTATTGATTAGCATAAGCTAACAATTAAGGCTAAACTACGATTAATATAGTGCTAATAAATGGAATTTGACCCCTATTCTAAAGTGAAACTTAAATCCATATTAATTATGGCACCTACTGAGTAATATTAAAATTTATAGACTATAAGTTAATAATTAAGGCTAAACTGCCACTAATTTAGTGCTAATAAAGGAAGTTTGATAAAATCACTTTTTTTTTTATTTGTTTTTTTAAATAACGGCTAATATGCCCTTATTATATGTTCAGGTAATCATTAGTTATATGTGTGTTCATGCTTAACTGATATATGATTGTGAACAAGTTAATCAGAAATTACTAGTACTAACTAATGCATAATTCGGAACCTTAAAATGTTAGGTTAATCATTACTTACCAGTGTGTTTTTGCTCAACTAATGATTAATTGTGAACAAATTAACCATGAATTAACGCTTAACTATTGCATTATTCTGGACCCTTAAAATAAAGTGTTACCATACATTCTGTAATGTTGGTTAGTAACCATTGCTTTACTGATATATCTTCGCTTTTTCTACAGTGAGGGAAAACAATGACCACATGCTCTTGTTTGCCTTTCTGCTCATATTTGTTTCCACTGGTCTTCCAGCAGTATTTTTGTCTTTTTTATGTGTGTTTGTTTTTCCTTCCTCTCCATTAAGCTTCGTCGCTGAGGTCTCGCGGCACACGCATTGTTTGTTAGCAGCCTGGGCAAATATAAAACATACTCTGCTACACATGAGAGATAACTGCTGGATAAAAGCTGAAGATGGAGGGCTGGAGGACATACTGTACTAAAACCCAAAAATCCCCATTAACCCCTATTCATTTCCCAAACCAACAGCATTTACTGCAATATCGAAACTCCTTCCGTTTTTGTTAAGAGACATGGTTTGGTTCAGCTTCAGCGCGTTCCTTTAGATTTGCTGACTTGCCTTCTTTTTGCACTCTGTGATTCTCGCTTTTGGCAGCCTGCAGCAGTGTGTTCTCATAAACAAACACACACTCAGTGATGTCTGCAGACGGGACACTCCCTGCATACCAACTATCTCACTACCTCTTATCTGGCTCTCATTCTGTCAGTTACGTCGCATGTTTAGCATTACTAGCCTCCAATCCCAAGATGCATTCTTAAATGTCTTCCCTCCCTCAGCCTCTAACAGGCAGATTGCAGCAATAGAAAGTAGCCCTCTTTTGACTTTGAGACCACAATATAGCCTTTACAGCTTTTCAGGAAAAGTCACATGACGGCTCAATCTAAAATTAAATCGTGAAAGCCACAGCAGCTTTTGCATTAAAACATGTTAGTGAATTGTAAACAGGTCGACCAGACACTATTTGGTCCCAAGAAGAGTTGTAGATCACAAACTTACTGTCACTCCAAAGAAGTTGGTTTCGTTCATCACATCCAGAACCATTTTTCCCACTTCGCGGTCATCCACTGTGAAGTTGTGGTATGCGTCGTGCCTCTCCTTGTGTCTGAGGAGCTCCATGACACGCGTGAGGGTCTTCGCAATCACCCAGATGCCATCGTAAGCAAAGCCGTGGAACTTGCTGGTCTCCACTCCTTTCTGCTCTCGCTCACGGTTGTACTCCCTCTCGTACTCCTGCGGCGTCTAAAAAGGAGAAATCTTTTAGAAATCTACCTTGAAACATGTTCTAAGAAATCTGATATTTGTGTTCATGTTGGTTTCAAATTTTTTTAAAACCATCCATTGTTTTCTACTGTTTTCTAAAAATTTATTTTAGTATTTAAGTAAAAATCTCTTTAGTTTCTCTTAACTAGTTGCTTATTAGCATGTACTATATATTACTAGAATATTAGCCATTTATTGATAGTAATTAAGCAAATATTAATGCCTTATTCTCCATGACCTTATTCGACATCCCTAATCTTACCCAATACATGAACATATAAACTAGCTTACTAACAATTAATAAGCTGTAAATTAGAAATGTATTGAGCGTCATAGTTATGTCATAGTTAATAAGTGAATAAGTGTTTTTTATTCTAAAGTGTCACCAAGGTTGCATTTATTTGATCAATAATATGGTAAAAATAGTTCTATTGTGAAATACTATTACAATTTAAAACAACAGTGTTCTATTCGTTTTACATATTAAAATGTATTCCTGTGATAAAAAGATTAATTTTCAGCTATTACTCCAGTCTTCAGTGTCACACAATCTTTCAGAAATCCTTCTAATACGCAGATTTGCTGCTCAGGAAACATTTGTTATAATTAGCAATAATAAAATGGTAATGCATTTATTATATGGTAAATATCGTGGCCTAATGGATAGGGAGTTGGACTTGTAACCCAAAGGTCGCGGGTTCGAGTCCCAGGTCCCAGGTCCGGCAGGGATTGTGGGTGGTGGGAGTGAATTCCCAGCACTCTCCCCACCTTCAATACCATGACTGAGGTGAGACCCTTGAGCAAGGCACCGTTCCCCCAACTGCTCCCCAGGCACCGCAGCAATGGCTGCCCACTGCTCCGGGTGTGTGTTCACGGTGTGTGTGTAGTTGATCAATTCTCACTGCTGTGTGTGTGCACGTTGGATGGGTTAAAAGCAGAGCACAAATTCCAAGTATGGGTCACCATAATTTTCATAATTATATTCAACGTTAAAATTTAAAGTGTAAAATCAATGCCAAATCAGTAATAACCAACATAAACTATGTCAACAGGGAATACTGAGAAATGCTCAGAGTAAGAATCTATTGAAACTAAAATTCATAGGTGAAACTACAATGTATTTTTTTTTTTTCTGTCAGAAATCAAAAATGTCGTTCATAACTCCCGCGATCCCACTGCATTGCAGACACTCACTCTTCCTGATATTCCTTTAATCTGTTTGGCACTGAGAGGCTCAAAATCCACGCTGATGTAGCCCTCCATGGCTGTCAGCAGCTTCTTAGTGGTGCAGTTTGTAGAGTTTGCCTGTTCCCACCAGTTCCCCTGGTACCATCCTGGGATGATCCACTGGTACTTACTGCCATACATGTTGAGGTTGTAGGCCTGGAGCACACACACAAGATCAGAGACTCAACACACATCTCATTTCAACCAAAGAGAAAAAATATATCGACTGCAGTCCTTTTAATGCTGACACAGCTAAATGTTTTCTGCGGCACAAATGTAAAAGAAATGTACAGGCCTTTCACAGTCTGAAGTATGATTTGAGGACATAAAGCCAGCTTACTGGCAACTTACACAGCAGAAGACTTTAGCGGCCAGATTCTCATCAAACTGACCGATGATGATCCGAACATCATTATCCTGTAGAGAGAGGAAGGGAACAAAATAAAACAGGTAGTTAATGGCTAAAGAGATTTAAATAAAATGGAAACACTTTAGTGTAGGACCCAATTCTCACTATTAACAAGTTGCTTATTAGCATGCCTATTATTAACATGTTGGCTGTTTCCAACCCATTACCTCAACAATGTAATATAACAACATCAACAACTTAACAACGTCCTTTCTAGCTATTAATAAGCAGCAAATTAAGAGTTCATTGAGGCAAAAGTCATAGTTGAAGAATTCGACCTTGAAGTGTGATTAATAAAACATATGATAAAAGGTGGTTGGTAAACACAACTGGTTTATTCTAGTGGTCGACCGATATATTGCCAGGGCTGATATATCGGCCAGTATTTAGAATTTTTCAAATACCAACATTGGCTGATAAATTTTTCTTTTTTATTGTGAAGTGTGCATGTGTATCCTGCATGATCACGTGTTCTGTGACGTCGATCTGACAGGAGACGTATGATTATAGAATTTTAAACTAGTGATTTTTAAATTGAGTTGTGTTTTATAGATTTGCCCACTGTCATATTCATGTCATTTTCACTGTGCTATATGTAAAATGAGTGCTATTTTGGTTTTATTTGAAAAACATAATTCCCAAAGCACACAAACTACCAAGAAGACTAAGTGCCCTGTTGGTTACAATAATTACTTCATTTTGAATTGTAATTTTAATATGTATATGTATGTAATATGTATGAAATATTAAATAATTTATGAAAAGTATAGTGTTTATTTCACACGTTTATATTTTAAAACATTTTGCAATTGTTTTACATTTCGTAAAAATTAATTAAAATAAATAAAGTTATATCCACCAAATATCGGCTATCTGCTTTCCATGATATCAATACTGGCCTTCAAAAAATCCATTTAGTTTATTCATACTACAGTAGTTTATTCTAATCATAATAATCATTAATGATAATAAAAAAAAAAAACAATGTTCCAAAATATGTGCAAATGTCTGAATTACAATACTGCATAAAATTACTTATTTCACACACTCCACTTGCATCGGCTTGGGCCAATTCTCAGTCCTGTTATCCATCTCTTCCAGATAATTTTTTGTCTGTTTTTTCATCATCTCTATCAATAAAATGTCCCAAAATAAAAGTTAGCAATCTTTTCATATTAAAAAAGCTGCAAAAAAAGCATCTTCCAAAAATGCAGTTAGGATGTGTTTGCTTACCTAGGTGAGACATAACACCAAGTGTATTACAGTATCAGCAGTGTGAATGGTTTCATATCCAGGGTGAAACAGAGATCTGCATCTGTAACCAGCATTCACGCTGCATGATTGAGTCTGTAAATAATTCAGCCCACTTCAGCATTGTGTCTCCACCTCGTTATTTTTCATCATTCTGTTTCAAAGCACATTTTGAATTATCTGTATAGTTTTTAACTTGTGCGGAAAAGGGCTAATACAAATAATGGGAGATGGAAATGCACTTGCCATTTAAATTCCTCAAAAGTGCATCTTTGCCAAACCTAACCCATGAAAATGAATAAAATCTCAGAATGCATCTTTCATGGCCATGCTAACACTAAGGGTGTACTTACACTAGGCATGGTTGCCGTGAACAGGGCCCGAGTATGATTGTCCCCCCTGCCCACTCCCCCACTGGCCTGCAGTCACATAGGTTTCAGCATTCGTACTGGAGCATGCTTATGTCATTATGGTGCAACGGTTTTTGGATAAACAGGAGGAGTGGCGCTATTGCTGAAAGCGATGGAGTCCATCGCTCTGTTTTACTTTGTGGATAGTAATTTTGAGTTGTTTGGTCCGCGGTGATCCACAGCCGTCTCACAGCCTATTGTTAATGAAACATTGCACCTCTGCCGTAGACCGAAGTGACCTTTTCCCAGCCATGTTGGTTTTGGAGGGACGTTGCGCGTCCTGTTCCGTGCTCCAGCACGCTTAGCGCTACATGCAAACCGTGCCTGAGTCCAACTGAACCGTGCTCTGGCACACCTCTTCCAAGCGGGCCAGGGACGGCTAAAGGAACCGGGCACGGTTCGGAGCACTCACACTCAAACGAACCACGCTTTGGTGGTCAAACGCACTCGGGCACGGTTTAAACTGCCTAGTGTGAGTACACCCTACCAAATCTACATCTTCTCCTGAGGTTATTAAGTATCCTTTTTCTCATTCTGCATATCAGTATGTAATAATATCCCTCTCCGCCCTCTTAACTGTATTGCCCTTGATTCCAGTAAAAGCCAATAAAAATTTCAGGTGGAAGTCAGACGGCCTTGTTTAAGGGGTGCCACAGCCCAATCCATCAAAAGATGTGTCACAGCTGCCGGGATATTGAAATGCCCAGCAGCGACTTTAAGAAATCATTTCTAAATCTATTTTTTGCTTTTCTCTCTTGGGATGTCTTCCTCAAGCAAGAGGCTACAGGAAGAGCATTTAACATGCACAGCTAATGAGCTACTCAAGATGAAAACTATCATGTTCAAGCAGGAATGAAAATAATGACTCCGGTGGGTGGGATAGCGTTTTGTCGACAGCTCTGCAAACAGTAGCGTTTACAGGTAAGATCACAGCGGATGCATTAAATCTGATCCCAAACCTGCTCTAAACTCAGTAACATTGACATAAACAGCGTTCGCGATGGGGCTCCATTCAAAAGCTGTTTGAAAGTGTATGTGTGGCCTGTGGTAAATGCTTTCCTTGAGACGATTTTCAGAGCCTGTCTCATTTGCCACAATACCACCCTCTGCACTTCGACGGTGCCAAAGAACATGCTGAGATATTGGAGCTATTGTGTGAAATACTCCCGCTTCCCTTTTCAGGACCAGCCGCTTGGGTCAGGCGCTTCTTGCTTCACAATCAGCAGCCGTTACAAAGCCTGCTGCCGCCCCCAACGGCGTGGGCACTTAACCTGAATCCCTCCAGCTGTGTAAGTGGCTCCAGCTGTCCTGGAGTCCTGGCAGACACAAGCTTCTTCTAGCCAGGCAAAATGCAGGCTGGATCTTCGCCAGACTGCCCCAGGACCTCGGTCACCACTTGCTTTGCTTTTATCAAGACCATGGCTACGAGACTTTCTCACATTTGCACAGCGAATGGTAACCCGCTTACAGTGGATGTGAGTGTCAAAAATATACATTTTGTTTATATGGGTTTTATATATATTGCAAAACTGGTACTGTCGCTCTGGACTTTGTGCACAGCCGTGTCAATATGAAGTATAATGTTAAAGTTGCCGTCAACTAGTGAAAAATCTGACCGTGCAGAATTTGAAGAAACAGTTCCTCAGCAGTTCTTCGCCATTTGGGGAATTGCGATAATGGAGGTACTAAGTCAGGCAGGTAATAGAAGTCATAATAGTTTCACAGTGAAAAAAATGGCAAAAAAAGGTGGGAACAAGCCTCTAGGTGGAAATTGCAATGTAAGAGAAGCAGCAGACAACAATGGAACAATGGCTATTTAGATCAGAAACATACCTGGAAAAATGTATCATGGCATTCCTGCCACTTTATGTGTTTATGGTAATGACTAAGAAGAATTTTTAGCATTCTCTTTAACCTCTTAAGACCAGAGAAAAAAAGTCAAAAGTTTTTTCATGCATTTACATTGTTTAGAGCATTAAAAGCAATGTACGAAAAATAATTTACAAATTATATTTTGTTCATAAGTTATGCTATGTCTAATAAAAAGACATGAATAAATAAGCTAGTATTACTTTGTTGGCAGGGCTTGTGAGTTCCCTTACCTTTAGTTTCTTCACATTCACACAGGGATCATTAGAGAAACTCTCTGTGTCTGCAATCTGGATGTCTGCCTTCTCCAGCTCACTGGTCAAATCATTCCGCACCTGTCAGAGAGAGAGAGAGAGAGAGAGAATGAGTGAGAGAGGGAACTAGAAATGAAAGAGAACTGAATGAAAGCAGGGTTTGTGGATGGCGAACGACCCAAAAAAGTACGCAATGAAAGGCAGCACTGCCTTGCTCTAATACATGTCTCAATTCCCTCTAATCTCCTGCCGATCTGACGTTCCCCCTGCATCCCAATCAGCCTGGAGCATCCGTGGAACTCGTTCCTCCAGAGGTCCCACTGGGCCCTGGATAAAAAACGAGTCCAACCAGCTCTGCTCCCCACAGACTTCATCCATCCTTGTCCATGGATGCTTTTGAAAAATGGACCAGTTCCTTGCAAATAAAGTCTCAATACCTCCCGCCCTCCAAAAAGATTTATGGTGTGAGAATCAAAGCATGTACTATATAGAGCGCCGGTGTATTGTGTAATACAAAGGGATCTTTTCATACTCTCAAATTTATCGCTTCAAGACATCTGGGTCTCACAACAAGTCCCCCAAAAATTCACATGAACATGGTTTAAGATCACAAGTGCAAGACCCACCTCATCTTTAAACTCATTCTTTACAGTGCAGTCAAAAACATTTTTAAGATGGCTTTAAACAAAGAAGTACTCAGGTTTGTTTGATTTCGCAGTTTAGTTAATTTGCATAATGTTTTCTAAACATGGATGTACAATCATGATCTTTACCCAAATTTGTCTACTATATTGTATTCAATATTGTATCTGAACTCTGGTAATATTCATACTAAATCAAGGAACTGAACGAGTATTAATGAATTGGTCATTGTATTCATAATTTTTCAAAATCCTGAAAACATGCCATTGCAGTTTCCAAAAATGAATAAGTATCACAACTGATTTCAACATGAATAATAAGATGAAATGTTTCTTGAGCACCAAATCATCATATTAAAATGAGTTTAGAAGAATCATGTATTTATTCATTACATTTCATTCAAACTGTAAAGTTATTTCTACAACAGTTATACAACTTAAAATTATTTTTAAATATACATATTTAAGTTTGTTGAAACATGGTTTGCAAGATGGCGTTCTCAATAAGCTGACCACTCGATCACCTGAGACGGATGTTAAAACCTGGATAAACAGGCCAATGTCAGATTGTGACAGAAACCTGAACTCATTCTGCCAGACATTACCTGAAAAGCCTGGCTGATCCACATTGTCTTGATTACTGATGCATGTTTGTAGCTTAATACTAGCAGATCCTGGAAACCCAGTTCCACATGAGCAAGTGCGCATGTGTGTGTGTGACTGTACGTGTGAATCTCATGAGCATGTATACACAATACACAAGTGTATGCTTGTGTGTGAGCACAAGAGACCACCTGATGGGAAGATTTAAGCAAGAGGAAAGAGAGACAGAAAGAGAAAGAGACACAGAGAGGGACGGGTGGGTGCTGTGCAGTAAAGGAGCTCCAAAGGATTATGGGATTTAAGAGCTGTCCTAAAGCTGAGGAGAAATGAGCATGATGTGATGTGGAATGCATAATGCATTTATGCACTGACCTGTCAAATGAACCCAGAGAAAAAAGGTAAACAGGAAGCTGCATGAATCAGGCAGAGAGACACAAGAGCACAATACTGGGTGTCAAGAAGCTCTGCGGGCTAATTTACCATAAACCCGACATTATTCTCCATCTCACCCGGACACGCAAAGCCAACTTGGTTTACTGGCGAAATGCCCACAATTTAATGTTTTAAAAGACCACTGTCCAGTTTTCAACAGAATGTGTATTTCTTTGTAATTTGAATAAAGAGGCCAAAGGTTGTACATATAGAAGCACCCCAAAATATTAGCGACCATACATGCATACATTTAGGATAACTACATCGTAAAAATGTTAATTATATTTTGAAACTGTCATAATAATTTAATGGCAATTGTAAAATTTATTAGCAATTTCTGAGTGAAAATAGTTTCTACATAATTGACACAACAGCGTCAGTTGACAGTGTGTTATCAATATCATTATTTATATTAATTGCTTGAAGTTGTTATTGTTCTTCAAACACAAAACTAACAAGTGTTTTCAGTTCACTGAAAAGCTGGAATAAAATTAAACTTTAAATAAAGAAAAGAAAAGAAAAGAAAATAGAAATGTTGTCTTGGGAACTAACTGAAAATAAAATATTAAAGAAACAAGAATGACAAAATCACAACAGAATTACTGAAACATAAAACCATGTTTAAATATGATACTATTTATACTCTAAAAGGGCATTTTTGTTTGTTAATTCAATTAGCTTTAGTCTCAGTTTTAGCTGAACTCCTCACGTTGCAAAAGTGATCATTTTCTTTGCATCACAGATACCCAGAAGTCATCATAACTCCAAGCAGTAATATTGTTTCTTTAGAGCTGGCAGGCGTGGAGATGATGAATTAATAGGACTAGCTTGGGTCACAGCTTGTTGTGTCACTGCTTTATTTTTCCCTCTTTTTCTAAACCCACGGCAGTCCATCATCAGCAACATTTTGGCGCTGCTCAGGTCCCCGTGTGGCCGAGCGGCATGAGTCTATGATTGGCTGCATGTGGAGATATATAGGAAAGTGTGTGAATGTCAACAGGGATCTGCTCTCTGATGCTGATGCCACAATGAGGTCTGACAGAGGACGGTGCCCTCATAATATGACAAATTTCATCTGTATATGGGCACTGAGGACACAAGCTAATATAACTTCAACTCAGATTAGCAAAGCTGCTCAGAGTATACTTTTCTATCAGTTTAAAATATGTTGGTTTTTACACACATGCTATAATTATCATTCAGGATGTTGCTATAGGGTTGCTAAAATATTTGGAGTGGCTTCTAGTGTATTGATAATATTTAGGAATGGTTTTGTGGTTGCTAGGGTGTTTTAAGTTGTTGCTACAGTATGTTGTTGCTTTTGAATGTCAATTGTGAGAATAAGAAAAGGTTTATTTGACTGTGGAACCATTTAAATATAATATAATATAATATAATATAATAATGTAAGACATTATTATCTTTAGATAATAATAGATAATTTAATATAATATATGTGTGTTTCCTATTTATATTTGTTATGTATATACTGTATAAATACAAACACATACATGTATATATTTAAGAAAAATATTATATGTTTATATATTAAATATATTATATATATATATATATATAATATAAAATATGAGAATATAAATATTTTAATGTATATTAATATTAATATTTTCAAAATGTGTACAGTATGTGTATGTTTTTATATGCATAATAAATATACACAACACAAATACATAAATTATGCAAACAAAATGTGAATAATCATGATTAATCAATTGACAGTACTAATACATAATAAACATACACACATACACATTTAATCTTTTTATTATTTCACCTAAAATATTTTTTCTCTCTGTATATTTTTTGATGTTGTAAAAATATATTATATTCTAAGACCTCTAATATCTAAATGAGGATACATCATTATAGACAACATTACAAACTTTTATATATAGCTAACTATGACTCTACACACCCCACTATATAAATATGTATAATTTTACCTTTGAGGACATGCCCAAGGGGAGCTTCTGGGGACAGTTTTGTCCCTAAAGTATAATCAAGTAAACATACATACGCATTTTTCTCTGGAAACGTGCACCCTTGAAACAAGTAAAGACAAGAAAAGAGGCCCTTGATGCCTAAATACAGACATCCTGTGTCCATGTGTTAATTTTGTATTGAAATATTCCCAGCAGCCTCATGCACCTGTGTTCTGGGGGACAGATGCGAGAGAAAGACACATTAAGCCTGATGTAACTGTGGACAAGTCTATACTGGATTTTGCAGTAGCATCGGGATTCCCATATCCTCCAGGAGCAGAGAACGCATCAGGATAGGTCAGACACAACACAGCCGAAGAGCGAGAGAAAGCCGGCGCGTTTAATGCACCGCTGCAGCTGAGGGGACATATGCATCTATTTATAGCACCTGTTTTAATGAGCCTTTAAACTGAAACAGACGCGAACAGGCACAAAGCACAACACAATGGCCAACGAATGCATGCACACGAGGTGATGCGCAAAGATAGGACTGCCGGCGAGGTCCGATCCGTGAAGGTAGGATTGGATGACATGTGCTTGGATCATCTCCTTAGGGAACGCAATTAGCTTGGCTGAGCCAGCCGATTGTGCTTGTGTTGCTTGAATGTTTAATCAGTGATCAAACAAGCAGAAACTTCATTATATACACACACGCACACACATATACACCTGAATAGACCCCCATTACTGAAGCTGCTGGAGAGTGTCCAATAGGTCACTAATGGAGCACCTTGGTGTAAAGGAGGACAGAGCATGTACAGTAGAGAAACCATATGGTGACCTGTTTTAAACACTCGCTTTCTCACGTCGTTTTCACACATTTAGAGGGAGAGAGGACGGTGAGAGAGATGAAGATCCTTTTTGGTCTGTGACGCAAGTGAGACAGTCACACAAACCAAAATATCCCTGTAAACACTGCCATTTAATTACTGCTGAACACTCTGGATGGATGTGGAAGTGTGTGTGTGTACATATACAGTAAATATATATACGTATATAGTACCTAAAATGATAAGAAATATATAAAAACACCAACATTTCCAAGTTTACAGTAAATGGTTCATTATTTAGTACTTTTCAATATATATACATATGATAAAGAAGCCTTTAGCTGTTATTACTACTCCAGACAGATAGAGGGACAGATAGATAGATTGACATAGATTAGGACATAGATAGATCTATTCACTCATGATTTATTCTGTTAAATTACTGTTACCCAAACTCAGATATATGTCACAGGATAAACAGACTAACATTGAGTTTATAGATATGAGAGCTGGACTGCGTGAGGAAAACAGTGCCCTTGACACCTCACAGACATCTACTGGAGACGCACTGTAGCAATTTATGCGTAGATACATCTAAACACACAAACACACACACAATCCTACTTAAAGTGCGAGGCCTGACAAATGGGTTTAATTCCTCATCGGGGCCCAAGTCATCTAATCTTTTACCACATAAAAAGGGGATTGGGTCTTAATCTGTAAAACAGCATACTGGAGTGTGATTCATGCTGGAGTGTGAACAGCCCTTAATCCACTTATTGATAGACACTCAGGCAAAACACCGACAGCCTCCTGCAATGTGTCAGATATCAAGCAGCAGACAGGACAGGTGCTAAATTACTTCACTGGAACAAGCAGAATGAGGATAGAAACCCAGAGCATTCATGCACACAACACACACACACATCTTTATTTATTCTAAGTATTAAAGCAAGTGTTTCCATATATGCAATTAGACTGAGGCACTTTTGAGAAAAACATTATCAATTATCTAGCAACCCCCAATCTTCAAAAAAGGCCAGCAAGTGAGGTTCTAGATCCACACCTCCTAATTTGTGTGACACAACAGATGCACCTCCTCCTGAAATGTCAGATCACACAGCGCGGGCAGCTCTCCTGCGGTACGGGTGAGAGAGCGTGACACCGGCATGCTAATCAGGCTTCCAGTGCCCTCCTCAGGCAGGCTGATGACGGGATCGAGCTCTTCCTCTGTGTCTGTTCAGCAACTCCATACAGAGGCAAAGATAAAGGGATTTACACATTCCCCCACTCTCACTGGAGCTCCTTACCTCCCAAAAGGCAAAAGCACAACTCTCTTCAGCCATTCAGATACAGAGCGTCAGTGCAAATGCTTGCTTATTCATTATTTCATTTATTTATTTTTTGAATCTTTAGACATACAGCAAAACTTTACATTTCAAAAATAAAAATATTAACTTTTTTATATGATCACTAAAATGTACGATTACAAATGAGCAAATACAAATGAGCCATAAACTCACTCTCTTATCTTCGAACCAGCATAGGTTCATTGAAAATAACTGAAAAAACAAATGCTATAGAGTACCTACACTTTACATACAGTATGAACTGCTGTAGTTTCCGGGTTGAAATGAAGATTAGAGTAAAACTCCTACAACAATTTGCTGGGTTTGGTGTTGGAAATATTAACTCTTAGTGACACTCTTTAGATATTTTCATTCTGAACCACAACATAATACAAATACACTTACATATACACGGAATATATGTACACATATTTATGTATCAATATAAATATATGTATATATCTTACCACAATGTGCTGACAAAAGAAGGAGATTAATAAAAACAAATTCTCTTGGAATCACAGAAAGAGCAATTGTTTTAAGAGTGCGGGGGAAAGCTGGCTTCCCCTAAAATTAAATAAAAAAGTGACAATGCAATTTATTTACAGCATGTATGAATACATATTGCCTGTCACTCTTAGTGCATTTCAGTATTTAAGCAAATAAACGTGTAAATAATATCGCAAAGAACTATAATGCTGTTCAGGACCTGATTTAATCTCTGCAAATTTCCAGGAAGGCTGCAGGATGATTTATTTAACAGAATAGTTCAGCCAAAAATGAAAATTACCCCATGATTTACTCACCCTCAAGCCTTCCTAGCTGTATAATGTATGACTTATATAAAAAAAATGTTCTGGCTCTTCCAGGCCTTATAATGGCAGTGAATTGTGTTCTCGACCCTCATTTATTGCCCTTATAAAGCTTGGAAGAGTTTGAGGGTGAGTAAATAATTTACATTTTTGAATGAACTCTTTAAATTAAAAATAAATTAATTACAATAATCTTGTATTTAAAATGTTAAAAAAATATTTATAAAATGTATAAATAAATGATTAACAACTATTTTTTTTATTAAAGAACATACAGAATAGTAGTTTTTCACCTGCTTTTTTTTTTTTAAATGTAAGCCTAAATATTTCAAAACTCAAAGTCATCTTGAACACCCTCTTTCCATAACTCACATGCTATTCCCACAACATGTCAGCTTTGAGATACAAATGGACAGATTTGTTTTAAGAGAAGTAATTTTTTGTAAACTAGCATCACAGCAAAATCTGGTTTGAACTGACAACAAAATTCAAAACAATTTCGACCTAGTAAGAACAATTAATTTCAGCTTGAAACACAGCTCACTACATGCCTTTTTTTTGCATGTTTCTATAAGAATCAAAACTGCAGTGTCAGCATTATAGATCTCAAAGCAGCAGGATTCGCTAGCACTAGCTGTCCCACTGATTCATGGTTAGGTGGATCTGTAATGATGAGGAATCTGTATCACCTGAGGAATACTTTGAACTCTGACAGCAAACGGTTACTATGGAGCGACTGTGTGAGAAAGAGACGTTAATATCTCTCTACCCCCGGAGGATTTCAACTATCCCACTGGAGGAAGGAATTTCCAGAAGCTTACAATCAACACAAAAACACACGACACAATTCCTGATTGTGTTATATATATAAATGTCTTAACCAATCAATTCAATCTATCCTTTATCTCAGTCACTAAAATGAGATCGAAAAGGTATTACACGGGGGAATCTTATTGTGTCTATTCATATGAAATACAAACAGAAGGAAAATGATACACACCCACACTCAAAAAGGAAACTAAAGGCCTTATATTTCTGAGAAGTACTCTTCCAAAAAGTGGTAGGCAGGTGAAGCTGGTTATGTGAAGCAAGATAACATTTCAAACTACAATGTCTTTCTGCCTAAGCAATAAGTTAAAAGGGTCATGAAGAGCTTTTGTTTTTCATTGTGTACTGTTTTGTAGATTTTTACAACAAAAAACATAATTTTCTGTCCTGGTTTTAACCCCCTCATCAGATGCTCTGTTTGAACAGGCATGGACTCAGACACCGGACCTACATACGATTCTCCTGACCGGGCTGAGACCAAAAGCAAAGTTTGGTTTCTCAATTTATGACCCCTTTCGATGGTGCTTAAGTTATTTTCTTAACATACCTCAGAAAAGCGCTGGACATCCTGGGTCAGAGTTCCCACTCTGCTCCAGTTGTAATAGTTGAGAAACTTCACCACAGCAGGGTTCACAGCATTGTCTGATGGGACAGTCCTGAAGAAATTTGGATACTTTTTTCTGTCTGCCAGGACAGGAGTTGTGGCAGCAAAAGAAAGCTGTAAAAAAAAGAAGAAAGTACAGTTAGCCAAAGTCCTTTTAAGATCAATACAGTGGCCGTTTTGGTTATTTTCTATGTACTGTATATGTATATATATATCTTGTAATATGCTAGAATTAGAAAAGACCAAAGTCTCCAAAACTCTTAAATAAATAAAATAATCATAGATTAATGTGTGCAACATTGCAAGCCATATTAAAATCACGTCTTATTAAGTTTTAAATAGTTATTAAAACAATCAAAAAACAAACAATGGAATACACTGTACACAAATAGCAACTGTACCAATTTTGCCTAAACCTTTAACCTAGGAAATGTGCATAATTCACAAAACAATGTTTAAAACATCACAGAAAAACAAATGTTTAGCAAGGCATACAATCATGTACATGACTGGAACGTAGTGTGAACATGTGACCAACTAAATGGCCTAAAACTCTCTTGCACTGCTTAATTGTTGAGTCCTGCTTCATCTAGCTCTCCTCTGCCTCAAGAAACACAAATGTTAATATGAATTTTGTAAAAACGCTTCTATGTACTCTTCAAATATTGCATGCTAAGCATGTTTCTATCTTTTCAGGCTTTGAAAAAGGGAACGTTTAAAAGAGGCATCACACTTTTGAAGACTTTTTTGCTCACAACATGCCCTCTTTAATGTTGTCAAACACCAGGCAGAGCATTTTAAGCCTCAACTGGAGTGAAAAACAAGCCTGGAACATCATGGCATGATTTTTATGCCAGTGCTCCCGTCAGTAGATTAACAAATGTTCCTCCGGTTATAATACATCCTGAGGGTTGTTAGTCTCTGAGAGATAAACATATGGAAATGCTTTGAGTTCAAATAGCAAAAGCCGTCTTATACTTGTTAAAGGAGCACACTCTTTGCTTACAGTCATAAAATGTCTGTCGGCTGCGTGGCTGCACATTCAAATCGATGAAATTTTTATTGCAAGGCAAAAAAAATCTCAACTGAATAGTGAATGGAAACGTAATCTTTCAAGAGCTGGATGTTGATGTTTTTGTGAAAATTTATATGGATGGCTTGTTGAATTTGCAGGTGATTTAAGCAACAATTTACATGTAGTACTAACAGAGTAAACTGCATTTCCAGATCACAAGAAAGAGCCTCAATACAAAAATGTGACACGTTCTATTCAACACCAGGGTTTTCCTTGGAAATGAACTCGGAATAAGACCTTCTTTTGCTCGGGATTGGATCAACTCAATTACTTTTTCTGTGAATAGAATTGGGGGTGAAATGGAATTGACTTTTGCTCTGGAGAGCCCAGTGGCTGTGACCCCTGACCTCTCATCTCCTCTCATTTGTGGCCCCTCTGGTGAATGAAGTGGTGATGTAATCACATAAACGCAGTCCTAAGGGGAACATGGTCTGAATACAGCTTGATAGGTCGACTTTCTGGTAGAAGAAAGAGATTCAGGTACCATCCCAAAACCCAAAACCTATTCAAGCAGCTGAGATATATTGCCCTTGGTGTGTATACAGTATGCATGTACGCACATATAGTTGGACATACTTCTATCTATCCAACTTTAAACATAGAGCTGGGTGTTGGGTGAGTAAAAAAGATAAGACAATTGAGATTTGCTATAAAGTACATCTGACGTTTTTGTAAATAGGACATAAACTGAGGTTAATGTGAATTTTTTTTTTTATTTAAATGTGTTTGAAAGACAAAAGCCTTCCAAAGACATACTAAGACATAGTTCAACAATGCACTGAACGATTATTCAGGTAAAAATGTACGTGTTCATCAGTAGTTAATGCAACGTTGAAACCTGAAATAGTTTTTTTTAAATACAGTGGTCAAATGATGTGTGAGAAGGAATTAAAGGCAGGGTAAGCAATTTCTTGAAGCCAATGTTGATATTTGAAATGACCAAAACAAACACGCCCCTTCCCCAAAAAGGATGCCACCCCTGTTTTGATATCTCTATCCCACACATACGTAGCCTACGCCAGTGTTTCCCAACCCTGTTCCTGGAGGCACACCAACAGTGCATATTTTGGATGTCTCCCTTATCTGACCGATATATATCCTGGTCGTGGAGTCTCTACTAATGCTGATGAGTTGATTCAGGTGTGTTTGATTAGGAAAAGTTGGAAAATGTGTAGTGTTGGTGTGCTTCCAGGAAGAGGGTTGGGAAACACAACCCAGGCAATTATTAAATGATTGAAACAAAGAAGAACCAATGTTACACTTTTGTTTGCAATTGCTTGATGTCACTTGCTGATGCTTAGAGGGACAGTCCATCCAAAATATCCTGAAAATCATTTATTCCGCCTCATTGCCAAACCTGTGTGACTTTGTTACCTCTGTGAAACATAAAAGAAGATATTTTGATATTTAAGTAATAATGTGTATATACAGCACAAAGGGATTAATCTAAGTGAACATCATTTGACACATTTCCACAAATGTACCTTTGTTGAACCCCCTTATGGATACAAGCGAGCTGAATTTGTCATGCAGAGAAGAAAAACAACTCTTAATTCTTTCACTGATCTCACAATGGCGCGCTGGTGTGTACACACCCTGACAGCCAGAGAACTCGTGAATAACAACAGTCTAACATTTCGATGAAGTACATTAAACCCTGCTAGAAACATTTAGACCTGTGAATATTTAGACAAGGGAACAGACATATTTGGTTAGGATTTATTTACACTGTTATTTTATATGGGGAATGTGCGAACTAAAGCTATAGCAGACAGCAGACATCAGAGCTGACATAATCACACCACCTGCTCTGCATTTCAAGAGGAAGGAGGGTGAGCAGAACATCCATTTTTCCTTCTAACATGGGCATGAGCAAATGAAAGGGGATTGCGAGGGATTGAAGTAATCTAATATAATGATTTTGTGTCCTCTAGGAGAGTTATTGATGTTAATCAACGTAGGGTTAATTGCAGTGTTGAAAAGATAAGACATTACGATTCCTGATAATGACACAGATTAGTAGTCTGTGATTCTCTTTGAAGGCAAGGGTGCATTAACTCACAGATAGACACTATCTAGATTGGTCTGGTTTTGGCCTTTTCAGACCCACCTCAAAAAAGTCATTTCCTCACTGACAAGAAAGAAGGTGGCAATCTCAGAACAGTGATGTTGCGCCTGTTGAACGTGTCAAAGCTAGTACATTCAATTAAAAAGACTTGAGATGTTGACCTTAAAATTAAAATTTCATCATAATTTATTGTCACTCTTACTCTCATCTACTTCCTTTTTTTCTTTTATGGTATACTACATTGTGACACAGAATTGAATGTCAAAGAGTCAATCAATTTTTGTTTTTTTGTTCTAAAGTCAGTACAATTTCTTTGCTTATATATATCTTATTCATTAAGGATCAAGTAAAGGTGCCTATAAAGACATTTTAATGTTAGAAATTAATTTTACATACATTCTGTTCTTTTGAACTGTTGAAGCTTCTGAAAAAGTATTATGGATATAAGTAGCACACCTGTTTTCAACATTGATAATAATAAGACATTTTTAATAATTAGCAAAAAATCTGCATATTAGAATGATTTCTGAAGGATCATGTGACACTGAAAACTGGAGTAATGATGCTGAAAATTCAGCTTTGCATCACAGATATAGATTACTTTTTAAAATATTTCAAAATAAAAGTAAAACATTAATATTTTAAGGTATTTCTGTTCTACTGTATTTTTGATGAGGACAATAGATTTTTAAACACAAAAACATTACAAAAATGTACCAACTGCTTGTGACTGGTAGTTTATGTATTTTTAAAAAGCATTGTGTTTTAAATCTTTGATAAATTTCCACATCATATCTTTTGACTGCAATTGAGAAAAATCCCAATTTCTATGTATGGTATAATTCAAAGGGGAATGAGCTGTGAATTTGAATGTGCTGGTTAAAAAAAACACAGCCCTAACAAATGAGAGTTCAAAGACTTCAATATCTATCAATCCTAATAAGCAATTTGTTCTTGTGCAGAATATTAGCAGATTTACAGCCTTTATCAGAGTGTAATTCTGCTTTCACATCAATGGCCAACTCCAGAATAAGAGTCATGCAACATCATCCCGTCACTGTTGTTCAAAACATACAGATTAGTGCTGCCAATTAAGGATTTTTATCATGCTAGTGCTGCTAAATCCAAATGCACCTACGGGCCTCTCTGAGCATTAAGGGGTCTCCTGGAGGTTGCTCTAATCTTTGTTTAGTGGAGACTAGTCTACATGCTGAATGCCTCATCCTCACAAGGGAAAAGTCAGAGCATAATGCACACAGATACAACCATAAGTTACCATAGTTACTCAATCCACAAGCCAAACTTTGACTTATAATGACTATTTCTTGACAGGTTTCTTAAAAACTACCCCTGTCAACGATTGTCCAGAAAAAAAGGCAATCCGACACACTCAGACCATTGGTTAAACTAATTCTATTTTTTTTGCTACCAGTGTTTTGAAAGCTTCTCAATATTCTAATTGATGGTTCCTTGCTTCTTGCTCCTTCGTCCTTCAGCCTATGACCCTGGAAATCAATCGAAGTCCAGCATCATGAGAGATTTATCAATTCTCTAAATGCTGCGAGGATGCGAAGCCCGAGAAGAAAGCAAGTTTGCAGAGGAGTTTTTTAGTACATTTTAATTGAATATTAATTGAATCAATTCAATTTAATTGAATATTAAATTTGCTAGCAACCAGTCTTATCTTTTTAATTCTCTTTGTAAACAAAGCATTTTTAGATTTATAATTTCAGCTGTTTATAACCTTAGCTTATTATTATTTGACAAAAGTCAATCAGTACCTCCTTATAGAATACAATACTTTCTGTATGAGCAACTTTACTCAGTTAAAGCAGTAATTTAACAAAAGCACCTATAGATATTTAACTATTGTGATGTACAGTAAAAAATATTATTAAAAAAAATTCATGGCAGGGATTTGGTTCTA
Organism: Enteromius paludinosus; assembly: GCA_032361165.1. Lineage (NCBI taxonomy): Eukaryota > Metazoa > Chordata > Actinopteri > Cypriniformes > Cyprinidae > Enteromius > Enteromius paludinosus. Next base: position 2,323,330 of record JAUMHQ010000029.1, on the reverse strand, counting down.
TCCATCGGGCGGAGGCAGATCAAACATAAAATGCCTGGAAAAGTCCATAATACATCACAAGAGAGAAGTATGCCATTTGCCTGGAAAGTCAACATTTTGATTAAAAATTATGAGCTGAAAAAAATGGATGAATCAGTTATAACAAGATCCATAACATGCACTCAGCAAGTTTCCATTTCATGCCAACTTTAATATGTTTCAGGATGTCAGTGCATCTCTAATATTACAAATACATCTTGTTTCAGTCCGTCCCTCTTCGCACTTCATCCATGCATGCTTCCCTAGCCTCTTAAGATGGAACAGCTAAGACACAAGGACAAGAAACAAGGAATCAGAATCACCCATTGGCACCTTTCAGGAGACTCAGCCCACACATTGCTTACTTACAGCTGTCTCTGCATATCAAAACAGGAAAGAATTTTTACATAAAAAAAAATACCTTTAAATAGTCTGAACTGCAAACTCTGTGTAATGACATCTAATTCATTACACTCCCTTCACTTCCTATAGAGCACATGATCAGTGAGAGCTCTTGCTTTTTCCACTGTGAGAGAGTAAGAAAGGAAGATATCACACAAAATTAGCCTCTCTCACTCCCACACAGCAGGAGGCCCGGCATCTCCAGGTGAAATCCAACCCATAGCGTCTTATTTAAAAGCAAGGTCTCTTTACAGTGTAAGGTAAATGTACTGTATGCATTTATGCATATCTAGAGCATATCTATTGTGCATATCTATTCCAACACGAATCAATATTTTTATAACAGCTTGCTTCTATAGTGATACACGCCTTTTCATGCTCACTAACACGCACATATCCAATGTAACATGCTATTGGTCTCCTAATACCGCTCTCTTCTCTCCTCCCACATTGTCCCTTCATCCTGTTGCTTGTGCCGCCACAGAGTTTTAATTGCCACCCCCTGCCAGAGGCAAAGCCGTGCCGACAACCCGCGTCTTCTTTCCATCAATCTCCCAGTGCCAGTGTTAATTAAAACTGCACAGAAGAGCCACTGCCTGTCACACCTCTCAGCTCCACAGCTCCGGGACTGGAAGGTCACAGTGCTCACCTAGTAAGTCCAATAAAAGGCACCAGGGATTTATACTCTAGAAAAATACCAGATGACTTTGATACTCTGAACAGGTGAATAGGACAAATGGAATTTGAGAGGGACGATATGTGTGTGGCAGCTGCGTGTCGTGGTGTGATATTACATAGCAGTACTATTTACATATAAATTTGTACATTATAAATGCCTTAAATGTCACTTTTGGCCAATTGAATGTGTACTGATCCCAAACTTGTAAAACTCAATGTGTTAAATATTTACATTCACACAATACAAAATAAATAATTACATAAACATTTCATGCAGCTTTATCCATTAACTGTTCTAATCTGTTTTCTTTCTTGATTATTATTATGTCACATGTGTTTCTCTGTGAAGGCACTGTACTTGTGGTGCGAGTGAGTGTGTGAGACATAACAGACACAGAAAAAAAAAAACCTATAGAAATAAGGAATGGTGGTTCAGAGAATAAGGCATTTTGAATTCTGGGAGTGCAGCCTAACTGAGTGAGGTCTAGTGTAGCTGACTCTCTTGACACTCCGGCTGCCTGAGTCAATAGACAGCATTTCATTCTCATTAAGGTTTTCTAGCCAATTCCAGAGACTGTGGCCTTGCAGAATGAAATATTGACAACACTGCACAACATTGTTCTCAGCAACTCTACCATCGACTTGCAATGAGCTTAGCTTCGTTGCTCTTTGTAAGCTGACTGGAAATGGAAAAGATTAACGAAATGCAGCTGTGCTTGTCCACCTCAACATATATTTAATTAATTGTAAATAATGTTTCTGTTCACAAGTCCATTCCTCCTAAAACACATAATTGTAGCAGTCGGGTTGGGGAAATAAAAGTGCCATTCATTTTCTCCACTGGGAGAATATAGACCAGACCTACCATTAGGTTGTTAAGCAACTACTGTAGACATGATCCTGTTAATGTCATTATGATTTCTACATCATTAGGGGGGAAAAAAGGTGAATTCCTGGTGAAGAACTACATTATCCAAAATCCAGTACTGCAAACAATTTGAGAAGTCACTGTCATACACAAAAGAGCTCAAAGGAGCAACTGCCCGATCCCATAAAACTTTGCTAATGCTAACAGCCATAGAGTACAGCAAGTTGGAAAAATAGTGGAAAAATGAGAGGGCATTTTCAGGCATGAGGCACGATGTTTATCATGACCAGAATACTTTATAAAAAATAATCCAATAACGCCAGGACTTATCTCTAGGGAGGAACTAGCAGCAAGTAAACTGGATCCCAGGGTCAAAGAAGGCCCAATTAGTTGAAGGGAGTTTTTAAAGCAGAGTGCAACAGGGGAGACTCAGGTTCTCACCTTCTGACCCTCCAGCAGGAAGAAACTATCATCCTTACCATAGACCCAATCATCAATAACAGAGGACTCACAAACAAAGTGCTCCTCAGAGAGTATGATGGATCCTTGCTCATTATTTACCTTTCCCATAATCTGAAGCAATTTATCCTGACCTGAACCATTCCAACTATAGATTAACCTTCACAGTAACCTTTCCTAATGGGAAAAGAACATTAGAACAATCAAACTAAAGCAGAAAAACCTTTATAGAACATAACATTAGTGATACATACACTATACACTACTGGTCAATTTGGAATCAATCATATTTTTTAAAAATACATCTGAAATAAATCTCTTGTGCTCACTATAGGCTGAATTTATTCGATCAAAATACAGCAATAACTAAAATTACGGTAACAATAAGTACACGCTATAAATGATTATTGATGCTTTTCCCTATCCCGATATTTACCATCAGGACAGGTGGCAGGACCATGAGGACAGGTGGAAGTCCAAGGCGTCATCGAACATAGACATGCAACACAAAGTCATTCACGGTGGGGATATTCACTCTGGGGAATGGTTTAATCAGCTGCTGAGGATCATGAAGACCACACAAAGGATGCTTTTGATATTCAGTATTCAAGAGAGGCATTTGGCACTCGGCATGATAGCTCAGCACGATCTGCTGCTCATGAGGAATGCTAGGCTGGTACACACACAAACCCAGCTCATTAAAGCATAATATACACCCCAGACAGGCTAAGACTCACCAGTTGTGTTTTGAGAGTCTAATTCATAAAGGCATTTGGGAAATATCAGGCTTATTACCTGTTATTCCAGAGCGCTGTCATCTTTATAACATGCTTTTAGTGTCGGGTGGAATTTTATATATCAGAGGCGTTTCTTCAAATGGTCAGGTTTCTGTGCAGGACTAGAATATCCTGGAAGATTTAAAGCATTTTAAGTCATACATGCACAGAATTTATTGATTAGGGTCCATATAAGAGGTTTAAATGTTTTGCAGCTATTTAGAAAATTCCTATATGTAATAAGCATATTTCGCATGCATGCATATTGATAAGTATTGATACATTTTATCTGGAAATACTGCAGATGATAACGCCACACTAAAATACCACAATGTTTCACATCTTTATATTATTATATAAATATTAATCATTTAATAATTGTAAATAGAAATGGGTATAAACATAATATAATGATATAAACATTAATGATAATTACATATAATTAATATATAATATAATGATATATAACATGATATAAACGTCTAGGTTACTGTTGTAACCCACGTTCCCTGAAGGAGGGAACGGAGACGTTACAGTATGGGAACTCGCCAG
>JAUMHQ010000029.1:2295898-2311459 GCA_032361165.1 Enteromius paludinosus | reverse complement strand
ATAGATAGATAGATAGATAGATAGATAGATAGATAGATAGATAGATAGATAGATAGATAGATAGATAGATAGACGGACGGACGGACGGATGTTTGTGTATGTGTTTATGTAAAGGATAGCGTCCCACTGGTTTCTTGTGGTAGATACACAATGACAATAAGGAGAGGACAATAAAGAGCTTGGCCTGCCTCTCTTTCTTCTCTGCTGCATTGCTGCTCTCAGCTCCCATTATTGGTTCTTGTTAAAAGCCAAGGGCATTACACTTTCCACACACATACACACACACACTGGGGAAACCAATGGCATTTCTATGAATTGTTGTATGAAAGAATATCAGAGGTGGAGAAAGAGAAAATACAGACCTGAAAATGCCTTTAACGTGCTGACACTGGGCCCACGCGCCTCCTCCCCTTCCTCTTTCCCTAGAGGGGTGGCGGGTGGGTGGTGGAGGGAGGGCTACACACTGGGGTATCTACAGCAAAATCAGTCCCTAGTGGGCAATTATTCATGTGCAAGCAGTGTAGGGGTGCTTTCAGTGGGTGGCGGAGCACTGGGTAAACGCTAACCCTCTGAGGGAGCAGCACTCCATTAGAAGTGAATCCATCACCTGCAACGACCACTTTACAAAAGAGAGACCAGCGAGGCTATCACTGTCAACGTCACATCTCTCCCAGCACACAACAAGCGCAGCAGTAGACATGCGGTCTCCAGGGGCTCTCGTTTGGGGCTCTTCTAGCTTTCTTCTTTTCTCTGTATGGCGGGTTTGACTAAAAGAAAATATCAGGTTTTGCCTACACTTAGAGGACCAAATGAACCGCTAAGAACACTGCAACCTGAAAACACCAAGACAAGTCAATAAACCCTTCCAGCAAAATGTAAGAAAATGCAAAATGTAAATATGCAACAAAGTTAGAGTTGATAGAAAATACTTAAAAACTACACAGAGAAATCTGTTTTGGTTTAAATAAATTTAAATGTATTGCCTTTACCTGTAAGTAACTCTTAATATCAGAAGGAAAGCATATGGCTTGGCTCAGGAAGTTTATATTAAAACATAACTTATTGTACAAAAACATTTAGGTAATAAAAAATATAAAAAATAGAAATATAAAAATGCTGCATCCTCTGTTTTCATGTCTTTTTTATTTCTGTAGGAATCTATTGAATATTTTTTACAGTGAACATGACATGTGATATTCAATTCTTCCAAATATATTTTAGTAGCCTATTATTTTTACATTATTCTAGTATTTATCCAGATTTAGAATTAGCTTTTTCATTTAAATGACAGTATTTTTATTGCATAGCTTTTCTTTATTTTTTGTTTTAGTTTTAGCATAATTTAATATTTATATTTTATGTCGATCAAATTGCATTTCAATATCAACAACACTTATTAAGAAGAAATATTGTGGGATGAGTGTTGTTCTTATTTATTAGGAGTTGCCTGGATTGTAAAATGTCATTCTGAATTTATTTTATTTGCATTTTTTTGGACTAACATGCAACGTTGAACCATTCACAATAAAACCATAAACATACACAAAGAAAGTAAATAGTGTCAATATGGATTTCACGTTGACTTTGAAAGCTCATCCACACACTTTCAGACACATAAAAAAAAACACAGCCAGCCTTTGCTCAGTGTTCTTAAAGTAAGCTATGTGTACGTTAGCAGCTACCTGACCTGAGTGCTATTTTGTGTTTGTTGGGAGAAAGTCGAGCCAAGGTCTGTCAGAGAAGTGAGCTCTCCTCATGAACATTTCAGTAGCCTTCAGTGCCTTTGAAACCGTTCTCTTAGAGGCAGAGGGGCATGTATGTATCCATATTTTATTCCAGCTCCTCGGCTCTCTCAGTCACGGAGAAAAAGTTTAACCAACCTGGGCCGGACAGCTAAGGCGAGAGCATCCTTCCACCTCAGCTCTGAGGGAGATTAGCAGGGCAGAAGCCAGCGCAATATGTATTAAACTAATTAAAAGTCTAAATCAAATCATTAGTCTGAGGCTTTTTTATCCCCTGCGCCTGAGGTAAAACGAGTTAATTTCTCACCGTGTCGCACACCTGACTAGAGCCGCTTTGTTTCATAACCTAATGCTATGAAAGACATTGGCACTCCACCAACACCGCTTTTCTCTGCCACTTGACGCGCTGAGCCATTTGTATATAACACTGGCACTTGCACAAACAATCCTGCAGTTTGATTCTGTGTGGTCTCCTTCCAATCGCTAGCATCCAGCAGAGACTATGAGCTCTTTTTATACCATATAATTAAAACTGTGGCAAAGCTACACGCGTGTAGGAGTAAAAAAAATAACAACCGCCTGAGTAACACGGGCTGTAAGAGCAGCATCTGGTGACATCCACTTCAATTTGGTGTGTGGTGGTACGTGGGTGTGTTTGAGTGTGTGTGTGCGCGCAAGTGTGTAATGAAGGGCAGAGGGCATTTGGGAGTGTGTGTGTGCATGTCCTATATATACTGCATTATAGTGGGGCACATCTGCCACTGCTGTTCCTGCCTTGCCTGGTGTCTACTCTCCAGGGAGGCTTATTTTGCCGACTTGACGTGTTCTCAGCTGGAGCAGCTCTCATCTTTGAGCTCCGAGAGAAATCCTCTTTTACTCTTTTGAGTCGTAAAACACACGCACACACATACTCAATTTAAAACAGAATAATAATTCAGCCGTGCGCTTTTGCCGTAGGTATCAGTTGTGTCGTGAACCTAAAAAAGCGGTTTCTGTCGTTTGCTTGAATTATTTTGAGCAATGCCGAGTTCATGTGTCATGGGTGGACGATGCTCTCATCATTTAATGAGAGTTAAAGAATGGGGAGAGTCAAGGAAGAAGGGGAGACAGAAAAAAAAAAAAAAAAAAAAACATTCGTCAATTAGTATGCAAATGCATGCAAGCGACTCCTTCAGAAATCCAATCAGGCTGTCACCTCGGCAGGGGGTGTTATTATGAAGTCCCTGTGAAGTGTGGCTTGTGAGTTGCCATGCAAAATAAGCCACGTCCACAGACGAGCAGACACAGTGGGACTGGCACTGGATCTGCTGGCTGACACCAGCCACACACACACATTCATGTTTTCTACGATTTGAGCTATGTTGAAGAACACATTGCATGTTGGTATGCCGGGGCTTTTGCTGAAGCTCCCGTGTGCTGAAAACGATGGGCTGTGCAAAAAAAAAAAGTGTAATGCTGACATTAAAATGCATGGCCAGAGTGCGCCAGCAACGTGTCATTAGTTTCTTAATGGCCCGTGGGCTACCAGCATACAAGCTTGAAACTCTACTCGCGTCTGCAACATAATGTTGGTCAGTGGATCATAATGAGCTTGATGGGCCATCACCGAAGTCCTGGTGATAGTCATAGATTCAACAGCTCCTAGATTTGCCCCAGAACATCAGATAATACTTACAGTGCATGGGAGCTGCAGGGATACAACCCTAGCTAAATCTGACATGGTTTAGTTACAGTTCTGATTTTTTAATTACACTTTTTATTAATAAAAATGCATTCTTATGCGGAAGATAATTGCTATTGTTTTTATTGGACGTACACTGTGGATCTGAAGGATTTTTGTAACTGTTAATATGTTTTACATAATGTATTTGGACACTGGATATGAAATGAATGTAAAATAGACTTGGCATTACTAGTACTAGTATTTTACATACAAGTATATATATGAATGAATGACACATTTATATAGCGCTTTTACTGTGTATTGCCATACACACAAAGCGCTTTACAATCATGTGGGGTGGTCTCTCCTCAACCACCACCAGTGTGCAGCATCCACCTGGTCTCTCCTCACCACACTCCAGCTACAGGTGGAGAGGAGAGAGAGATACCGCCAATCAATGAGTGTATATATATATTTATATTTGTAATACACTTAAATACACGTACCATTTGTAGTATAGCAAGTAATATATAAGTAGTATATATTTTATATTTAAAGCAAATATATATTTGTAATACACTCACACATACACAGCATATACACATAAGATATGTTGCCTTCACCTTTTCTATGTATTATATACATAGAAGTTTAGATATATCTGTGAATCTACAGTATTAATAAAATTATGTCTTTTTTTTTGTTGTTGAATTTATCATCTGATCAATGCATGAATCATGACAAGGCAAATTAAAAACTGGTACACTGAAATGTACAGTACTCAAGTTTGAACCAATAATACACTCCAACTCAGTAAATGATTAATTAAAAACAAATCATAGATTAGAAAAAATCATCATCAAGATGCACATTTAATAAAATATTAGCAGGTGGTTATTAGTTGTATAATATTAGGGTAGTGGTTGCATTATTTTGGGGAATTAACTAACTTTATCTGTACTATGGCTTGTCAGACTATGCAAACATGGATTAAATAAGCATTATATACAGTAGCAGGACAGCAAATAACTGAAACCTACTGCAGAAAAGACTCCAAAGTTATTAATTCTGTTTGAAGCCAGACTTCCCTCTTTTACAGACAGACTATGTGAAGCCATATTGTCCATACAAATGATCTATTCTTTATATTCAGACAACAGTAAGGATGTGAGAATAAAAGGACAAGGCCATAATTAAAGAACTGTGAGATATATAAAAAAAATCTGTTTGACTGAAACACCATGAACACATTTTGGCCTTCCGCATTGTATAAAATGAATAAACTGTGATGAAAGCTGCAGTAAAATATTGGCTCATCTTGCATTATCAACAGCAGAGATGCCAGGGACACTGCTCCAAAAGTCAAACCTTCCACTCAGCATACTGCAGCTATACAGTATATTCAGAATTGGTGCTATCAGATATGCTTATATAAGAATAACCATTAATATGAATATCTACAGGGTCGCAGTTAAAATGTCACGATATCACACCATCACAAGCTCTAATTGTGCAAAGGCGGCTCTTTCTGGTGGATCATTTCACACAGACTTACTCCCTTCACTCCCTATTATCACATGGTAGGAAAACTAGTCCAGCTCAGCACGTCTACTAGCTAAAAAAAAAAATTGTCACCTCACAGTTAGGCATCGTTTTATTGAGATCCCAACCAGATGAGACCAGATAAAAGGCTAGAGATGATGAATCTAAGATCAGGTTTGCTCCATCTTCTCCCAATGGAGCAAAACAGTATGAAGTCAGTTACTCAGAGGAAGAGCAAAGGCAATGGATCCTGCATAAAACGAATGACAAGAGGACAACAGAAGCGGAAAACCTGTCAGTGGTTGTGCTGTTCTTATAGAAAAAAAATGTTGCAAGAAGAAACGAAACAAGGCTATTGTTCTGATGCTGTCAGGATCTTCTCATAAAATGAGTAGCTGATGAATTACGTGACTAGGATGGGGTTTTTTTTCTGAGGGAACACCACATTTAATTACTTTTTTGTTCCAATGTTCAATGTAGTCGCTCAATTAATATATAAAGTCATGAAAATGGCAAGTATGAGAAAAAGAAGGATTGTTTACAATCGTTATAAGTGGAGTATAGCATGTCACGCTGCAGGACATGGCAGCTTCCCAAAACTGTTTCATGCCATCCATGCATGTTTGTAAAATTCACGTGCTAATGTATTTCTTACAGGCACAACGTGCATTCACACATATTCCTATGTTCTTTATGGGCTTTAAAAGGAATACCACAGCTCCCCCTAGTGGACAGCTTAAAAGCCCCTGCTATTGTTGTCCTTGACATTGGCACCCATTCAATATCCAATAATTTAAGTCATGTTTAGTTACAATCACCCAGTCAACCAAGTAAGTCAGTAAAACCTTTCCTGTGCATTTATGCTTATTTGAACTCCTCATCTTTAATACAGCATATTTCTCCACATGAATGGTGCCAAAGCTTTTTCTTCCTCTTCGGTCTCTGTTTTTCTGTGCTTTCCTTCAAGATCTTTCCTGACCATTTCAGCCAGGTCTTACTCTTTCTTGTTTTCCCTCCGTCTCTCTTTCATGTTGTGGAGATATGTTTAGGCTATCACTGTCACAAAACCAAGTGTGCTTCCTACTGAGGTTGGATTTTAAAGCTCCTGATACATGCAAAGGCTGTAATCCAAAAGTCAGGAAATTAATTACACTGCACTCTAGGCCACATTATATATATATATATACATATACATACACACACACACACACAGATGTTGGTTTTTGTGGTTTATGGGGTCTCTGGTGTAATGGTGGTGTTTCTACTGTACAGACTGTATGTGGTATTGCCCTACACTGACGCTACACCTAAACCTACCCCTTACAGGAAACTGTGTGCGTTTTTAGATTAAAAAAAAAAAACACCATTTAGTAACTAAAAAATGTCCTCATAAATCACCTTCATATTGTAATACCTATGTCATACCCATGTGATTATACAAATTTGTGTCATCATAAACCACATAAACCCGCGCGCGCACACACACACACACACATAATCACATCCCAAATAAAAGTGTCTATGTACATTATATGTACACACACACACACACACACACACACACACAAACCTTTGTGGATTTGTGTTGAATGAGAGCAATATGTGAGCTGGAGTTTATCTGTAAAGTGCATTTTCCACACACCAGGACTATCAAATAAATGTCTTTATATTAATAATAACATGTTATAATGTTTATAATATTTTTTTAGCATTTGTGTTCTAAATTTAAAGGACTTGCTGTGGAGTGAGGGAAACTAAAATACATACTTCAGAATGTAATCATAAAATATGACTTCCATAAAGTATACACTTCCCTCAACGGTGCAATTTTACTATTTATTTTCATTAAAAAATGAAAATACAGTATTGCGCTATTAGCTTAGCACCATGCTAATCTACAATTTTTGACTTTTTATTTTTGTTTCATATGTATTTCAATGACATTTGGGATTAAGCCAGTTGCCTTTGTAGGCAGAAAGGCACACTGGGTTTTGTAACAGAGCTCATGTGTGACTGAACAGCCTAACAGTTTTTCCACAGGTTCAGTGGGAGTGAGTACAGCTGTGAACCCCATTGTCTTGCACACATGGAGACGCGTGCCAGTCGCTGCCCTGCGTTTCACTCCCTGATGGAGAGGAAATAAAACACTGGATTTATATTATGACTTCTCCAGGTTGCACTTTACAATGGTTACATTGTTAGGTAGTTCTCCCTTCCCTTACAGAGAAGCCATTGAGATTCATGCTCGGCTTGTGAGTATATATTCCAGACATTATGTCCACGAGGTAAGGTGTGCAGAACATCTAAATTATTTAGCATCTACATAGATCATTCAGCTGCAAGAAGCGGTCTTGAATACTGTACAGCATGATGCTGCGTGGAAAGAGGGCAAGAAATGTTTTTCTGAGGTTAGGGTAGAGATAGACCTCCTGCTGTTAATCTTCTTAACCGAGTGGACGGGGTTGGCCGGAAATGCCTGAGAGAGTCACATATTACTGTCCTAATATAAGAAATGCTATGCTCCTAACCTGTCATATTAACCAATCCCCCGCCATTTATTGCACAATGTGATACAAACAAAAAATGTTTGGTGAACTTTGTGAACCTGCGCCTGGTAAACAGAGACTGATTGAGTATCTAAAACTTCATATAATCCTTGGTTTTCTCAAAATGTAAAACAAATTTATGGTTTACAGTTTAGCTTACAGTATGTGTACTTACAGTGTACCTATCCAGGAATGTGTACTGCAATATAATTACTTGGGTTAAGGTTAGATTTAGAGGTCGGTTCAGGTTTAGTGCCTGCTTATAGCCCAGTTTTTGCTATTGCTTTAATTAGGATACCTTATTACACCTGGAACAGGACTAAAATGAAGTGCTACCAATTACATATGGTATGGTATGATTGAGAATTTACCTTTATACTAATATGTTGTCATTAGAATTATATTATGTTTATATTCAAAGTGGAAAATAGTAAATTTATATTGGTTACATATTAACAGAAACCCAAAAGGGTGAGACATTTGATCATTTTGTTCATGCAAATTCACCATCAACTCACTAAAACGCAAAAAACATTAATAAATTAAAATTACTACATTACATACAGTAACCATCTTTTCCACTGTATTCAGACTAAAAACTATTTTTTTTAAGTATCACTGCATAATCTTAAGCTGCAACACACCATTAAATTATCTATTAAAACAAACCACATAATAAAGAGCATAAGCTTGCAATGAAATCCTATTGTCTCTGTGTTCTTCCAGACAGACTATGCTGATGTGGAGAAACCCTCCCAGCCGCCTCAGCTTCTGCATTGTTGGCCTTCCTCATAAAGCGCAAGGCAAACAGGATCTTCTCAATGGCAGCTTCACTACACACAAAATCCAAACAAGCCTGTATAATGCATTCGCTGCATGGCTAAAATGAAATAAAGAAGCTGTTGTGTCTGTCTCTCCCTCTCTCTCCGCTGTCATTACTATTTTACAAGCAGCAGCTTCATTACCAAACCATATGCTTGGTAATCATGAAAGCTGTGGGTGCATCCCTTATATGATGTGGGACGGCTAAATTATTAAATACGCCGTGCTGGCAAGGCCCGATTCAGATGTGGCAGCGAGCCCAGTCTCTTCTCACACACACACACACACATACACATACACACTCATGAAGGGAGATGAGGCACTGGGAGGGCAAAAAAACTTCAAACACCTTTCCTGTGCATTTAGTGTAATGAACAATGTCTTAATTGAGATTGCCTAATTACCCAATTTAATGATAATTAATATGATACTAATTAGCATATGTAAATGACACATTGCATAATTGAGGATCCCTGTTTTGAATTAGATGGCTCTACAATGAACCCGCACGTAAAAAGAAAGAAGGAAGAATGATACAAAGAAGCCATTGACGTAGCTATACAACCGTGCAGAGGAATGCTGCAGATGCTCAAGCGCATTATCAAATCCAGTCAAGTTAGGTTTTGTTATCATGCATAAAAGTCTGCTAATCTAGAGTAATTAAACTACTTATGCAGTAATTACCAGTGCAGGGTTTTTTGTTTTTTTTTCAAGGTTTCTTCCTGTGCCTAAATGCTTTGTTCAGTATAGTGTAAATTACTAGGTATAAGGTTTCTAAACCTGTTTATCACCATACAAAAGAGTTTTTACTGTATTTATTCTGCATTGATTTAATATAGTAAAACTACAGTGTGTGGTTTGGATTTCGTTGTTGCTTTTTAAACACAGTAGATTACTGCGATGGTTTTTGTTTTTTTTTGCTGGCTAAATGGTATTTTAAGCTAACGGTAAATTTAACTAGCAGGCTAACCAGTTAGCAATATGCTAAAATAGTTGGCAGCATGCAAAGCTAGTCAGTTGGTTAACCTGTGAGCTAACAGAAAAACAAGGTTAAAAATGTTTATTTGACAATTTATAACCAAGTTAGTGTACGTGTGGTATGCGTCTAAAATTATTTAGCACCTCATATGAAAATTGTTGAATAATGTATAGATTCATACTAATTAGTTCATCAAGTGATTTTTGTAGGTTTCATGCATTAACTACATTATTTTGAACATCTTTTTTTTAATCAAAGGTCATGTACATTTCAACATTTACTTATATAGGCTATATATTTTAAATTCAAGTTGTATATGTCAAAATTAGTCCATGCACTGAAAACTAACATGAACAGCTGTATTTGTATTTACAAACATTAATAAAGATTAATAAAGGCCAAATGTAATTTTTGACAGGAGTCACAATGCATGCTACAGATGTGAAAATGCAGAAAATCCAGCCGAAAGCATGTAAACATGATTGACACAATGTGAGGTTGTATTAATTTTTTTACATGGGACTGCGGACAAAAGTTTATGTCTGTCCCTCACGGCCTTGTTTTCTTCCATGTAAAATTCATTACGGTGCCTACCCTGACTAAGTTAATTTTAGCTAATGCACTATCTAATGTTAGCAAATGTATAGTAAAGCGTTGCTAGATTTCCAATCTAACAGAGGGCACATTCAAAGTTAGATCAAGAATCACTTTGGGATCCAAACGTGAATTTGATTAAATCTTGCATGCCAATTTAATCGGCGATCATCTCAGCTGATCAAATGCAGCTGAAGTCTGCTGAAATCCTAAAGCATGTTAAAGAAAATATTATGCCACTGTGCTGACAGAATTTCCAGTCTGCATAATATTTGTCAGGTCAACAGATATTGAAGTTGAATTTCAGCAGATGATTAGTGTGCATGTATTGATAATCCGTGAGAGCCTCTTGACTAGGGCCGCCTGCAGGGTTGTAGAGAGCAGGGCCAAAGCGATAGTGCCATGTGGCACCTGGGTCATACAGCTGCAGGCCTCCTGAGCCCCAGACATGCACACTCCAGCTCTCCAATGGGCCCTATTTGCACTCACACATAATTCCTCATCCATGCTCAAAAGCACGTACACAGTGGGCCGGTGTACTTGAAGAAACAAGCACACTGAAAGAGATCATGTGTTGGACAGAGATAAACAAGACACAAACCGCCCGACACATACAATGACAAATCATGTGTGTGTGTGTGTGTGTGTGTGTGTGTGCTCTATTCTAATTTTATGTACAGTGACCTGATGTATTTTCATACTTGAAAGACATTGTATGCAAAACAAAATATCACAACAAGAAAAAAAAAATACTATGGAAGTCAATGGTGACCCAAGCTTGGTTATAGCCTTTGCCACAATAACAACTTTGTTCCTCAAAATTACAACTTCCTACATTACAGTGCTAGATCTTCTTTCTTGTTTTAAAGTTTATCTCACGGTTACCTAGCCTGGCTTCCACGACTATAAAGCTCATACAAGCTTAGTCTGGCCAAGCTGCCTTACTACCCACCTTCTGGGAGGTGGGCTTAACCTGCGTCCATCAGATGCCTCTGTACACAACTGGACGAAACTACAACCAATCAGACCACTCATTCCGATGACGTATGCGTAGAGACGGAACCTGAAGCCACTGTAACCAACTGTAGCTAGCTTCATTAAAGCAGTAGGAAAATGTCTTTACTTACTTTAATTACTTCTGCTCCGTTTTCAAAGAAAAGCTGTCATGAAAATTTCTCAAAACAGCTGCAACAGCAGAGTCGAACGATTGTTGCTGCTCGGTACACGCCATGTTTGAACGCCGCAGAACTGCTGCGTCATCGCGTTACACCCGCCTCAGTCGTGCCGGGGGCGGGGGAGCTCGTTTCTCATTGGTTCCCACTTTTTTGGGAATCTGAAATGCTCTAAAACGGCAGCTTGGCCAGACTGACTTTGCTCGCTTTGTAACTTTGGAAACAGGCTTCCACGTGAGCTACCACTGTGAATATGCCATCCAGTCTCATGACCAATTCGTACGAGGTGCCAAATTCGTGCTAATTCGTACTAAAACCCTGTCAAAGGTAGGTTTATTGTAGGTCATTCACACGAATTGGCAACTCATAAAATACGTACGATTTACAAGAAATCGTATGAATTTGTACGAGTGAGATTGTACAAATTCATACCTATTAACCACCTCGTAAAATATGTACGAATCACAAGATCAAGTTGGAATATGGCTACAAAACTGAGAAAAGGCACTGGCATCATTTGTTTGCAGATGTCACTTGGTTTGACATTTTGTACCTAATGCAATGAACTTACCTTTCCAAGAGTTTCTGAATACGTTTAGAGGCCGCTTTACAGTATGTCACATCCACTAAGCACACACAAGCTCCACATCCTCATTTTCTGTTGTCTCTAACAGCATTTGTCTCATCGTCTGGTCTTTCCTCCCTCTCTTTCCGCTTTGCTCTAACAGTGCTGGCACCTGTCACAGTTTGGCATCTCTGTGTTGGATGCAATCAGATCTGGTGTCAGTCAGTGGCCCCTGTCTGGCCTTCGGCCCCAGTCTATCTGCCCTGCTCTGTAGAAGGAAGCGTTTCGTCTCATCGTCTCCCCTGCCTGCTGCCTCGTCCTCTCACGCTCCCTCCTTCCTGTCACCCCAAACTCAGCCCCGGCAGGGGCCATATGGCATCTTCTACCCCCCTTCCCCAGCCCCGCCCATTCCGCGGTGCACCGAGACAAATCTCTCACCCCCTGAGCCACACTGTCTCACATTCCTCTGTTCTCTTCATCCTGCCATCCTCCCTTCCTCTGCGCCTCTAGGTCTTAACATGCTGCTATCTTCCCTCCGGGTGCACACAGGCGCTGTGTTAGCCTGGACGTGGGGTTGTTTAGGGAAGCACAAAGGAAGTGGAAGATGAAGATGTTAGATTATTGAAGAACAACACTATTATACTGTTCTAATACTTAAAGAAGTTGTTCATACAGAATTAAAATTCTATCATCATTTATTCATTCTCATTTCGTAACCTGTATCTCTGTGGATTGTAAAAAAATGTATTTCTATTTTTGCAAAGACATTTCTTTATAGCCTACTGAATTTCTTAAATAGTCAGACATTTTGGGTCCTGTGGTGTGAAAAAACAAACTGAAGTAAAACAGTAATTAGAGACATCGTTAAAATGTTAATACTTGCTTGTCTCTATGACTTGACAGACATACACAATGCCATTCAAAAGTTTAAGGTTGAGGTTTTAATATTTCTGAAAGAAGTTTCTTATGCTCAGCAAGGCTACACATTATTTCTTCAAAGATACAGTAAAAAACATTTGAAATAACTGTTATGGTTATCAGTGACATTGGTGTCAGGATAAAAAGCATCCAGAACTGAATTCAAGAAAGATTGCTTAAAATAACTAAAATTCCAACAATAGTCAAATCAATTAAAATACTTCGAAATTTTAAAGGGAGTTAATTCTTAAATTCAGAATTTTGCTCAAGCCTAAAAGGCCTTTCTTGGGTTTGTTTGCTACCATTTACATTTCGAGAGACTCAATTAATGATATAAAGATCTGGCAATCATGTTAAGATGCTTTATTGCACAGTGTGGCATAAATAAAAATGATGCTACATAAATTGCCTTCAGCTTTGTCCCACGATGCCACAGGGGTCATAATGTACAATCAGACAAGCAGCGTACATAAGGGAGAAAACACACCGTATATACACTGCTTTAGGCACAAAGTTCATGCTGCTCTTTTACATACAATGAAAGTGAATGGAGACAGATGCTATCAAGCTCTAAACATCACATAAAAGAACTTTAAATGCTATCTTCTTATTTGAACATGATGTGCTATATGTACGGAATGTATATGCATATATACAGAAGTGTAAATGAGATTTGACAACATGATTTGTAAGGACAAGAGGATAAGTAAACAATGACACAATGGTCATTTTTGTCTGTTCATTTAACAATCTATTGCAAGTAACAAAAGAATATGGGTCTGAGATATAAATGTGAACATTTAGCTACTTCATGCCAAATAGGAAACAATATGCATATTTTGTTAAATGAAAACAACAACTGTTGCAAAAACCACTGGAAGCAGTCTCTGCATGTTCTCCCTCAGAGATTCATCACTGCAAGAGTTCAGCCTGTCAATCAGCCCTCGTTGCTCGGGTCTATGCCACAAACACATTGCTTTCATTAACATCTGCAGGGTGTGTTCAGAATTTATTTCAGTGAAATATCTGCTTTGTTTTACAAAGACACACTCACACTCAAAACAGGCCACTGCTTCATCTGAAGATTTATGAGTGTGTCGAACAGGAGTGTGAGCGTTGTGTGGATCCCTGTCACAGTGCCACCAGTGGGCAAAAGTCAGCACAGGAGCCATAAACACCACTGAAGGGTGAGACAGGGCCAGAGACCTCGCCAATTACTCACTCACCCACACACACATAAAAACATACTGTATAAAGACTGTCTCAAACATCCCAAAAGATGCATTAAACCGACCGAACATGACAATGAATTTACATTTATAACATTACAAAAAAATATAAATAAATAAAAAAACTATTATTTTACTATTTAAATTTAAAGAATCCTGAAAAAGCATTCCACAAATATACAAATGTAACGATTATGGAGGTGGGGAGTCATGTGGATTCAAGTGCAAGCAGTTTATTAGTGAACACAGAGTAAACAGACATGATAATACCAGCAACCATGCATCAAGGGCGAGGCAAGAGAGTGGTCAGAGTTCATAGCATTAAGTCCTTCGATAAGCAAGCAGAATCCTGAGGGGCAAAGCGAGAGGAATAGTCCATGAATTAAGCAATGTCGGCAACAGTAATCCAGATCAAGAAACACAAAGGGGAACGAGGAAACGCTAACAGACAAACACTCCAAACAATACTCCATAGACAGTATAATGAACCGCAAAGAGGCGGAGACAGACTGGGGTTTAAATGCACCTGATAATTAGACAGAGGGGCGGAGACAGAAAGTAAACACCATGGCAACAGGCAAGGGGGGCGGAGACAGAAATGAAACACAATGGAAACAGACAAGGGGGGCGGAGAAAAGAGTTAATTGACATGAGTCCATGAATGAAAACAGACACAAAACACTGAGTTCATTTTTGCACTGGAGTGCCATCCAGTAGCCCAGCGGTTCCCAATCCTGGTGCTCGCACCACCCTGCTCTGCATTTTTTGCAGGTCTCTTTTTGTTAACGAACATGATTCTGATAATCAGCTCATTAGAATAGAGCTCCGTGAATGAGCTGTGTTCCCAATCGACATGGTCCCTACACAGTGTCCGTTAAAGTTTACTTCACTTCCGAACATTCATTCTTGGACTTGCTGCGTAAATAAGTGAATACGATTTAAATTACGTCTCGCACAGTCACACACACTGTGCTAAATCAGCGGTTCTCAATCCTCGTCCTCTCCTCGCGCCCCCGCTCTGCGCATTTCATATGTTTCTCTTGTCATTTGTTCTATTCGAACGTATGAGCACTGCAAAGTGGACATTACTGAATATTCCGCCATGATTCCAGTTCGAAGTGAATTTATACGTTCCATTCAAAGTGCATTTAAGTGTGCGAGACATCATTTAAATCGGATTCACTTATTTACGCTGCAAGTCCAAGAATGAATGTTCCGAAGTGCAGTAAATTTTAACAGATACTGTGTAGGGACCATGTCTATTGGGAACACAGCTCATACAGAGTTCTCTTCTAATGAGCTGATTATCAGAATCAGGTGCATTAATAAAGAGATACATGCAAAATATGCAGAGCGGGGGGTGCGCAAGGACCAGGATTGGGAACCGCAGCAGTAGCCAATGCTGGCACATCCAGCTTGGTCATAACAATAAAGCAGTACAACATTGATAATAATAATTAATTAATTACTAAAAAATAAAAATACTTTATAACAGGCTATTACAGTTTTCCCTTTATATTTGATCAAATGTCCACACCACACCTATAGCAATAATGGAGGAACAATACTGTTCAATTATATTGTCAGTTAAGCAGAATAAACCGGACTTTAAGGGTGCTTTCACATCTGTTGTTCGGTTCATTTTGGTCCGGACCAAGGGCAACAAATGATTGTAGCATTTTTCTGCAGTTTTTTTTTGGGTCCTTTTCACACCACACTGATTGCTCTGGTCTGAACCAGTTGAAACGAACCAAAATGCAGTCATGTGACAACATCTACATCACTCGTT
>JAUMHQ010000029.1:2269495-2295798 GCA_032361165.1 Enteromius paludinosus | reverse complement strand
CATCTGACCAATCACAGCAGTGAGGGCTCATGGAAAGGAGGGGTTTAGACAGACTGATTCTTCGAACTGCTTCACACAAGTCGTTTACGAATCATTTAGAAATGGGATAAAGTGTTTTTTTGACCTTGCATAAAATTACATGTAAACCTGTTTTAAGAGACTCATAAAGCAATGTTAGCAACCTTTAAAATGGAATAATAGGGGCACTTTAATGAAGGTTATTTTTTTAGCTTACTATTGAGTTTAGAGACATTGAAAAACTTTTGAAGTAAATGTAACAAAACGTGACATGCAGTCAGTCATTCTACTGACATTTTACCAGCAGTTGAAACAAAAATTTAACAAAAGCACAGTATCCCGCCCAGCTGACTGGTAAAAAAAAAAAAAAGCAAAGACTGAAAAAGCATAACAGGCTGGTAGTTATTTATTGTCTCCAGGGAAAGCAGCATAATTTTGCTACATACTGTTTACTTCAACTTCTACACAGAAAGCAGGATGATGCCCTAAACAATTTGTGTAGGTAGCTCACTCGATGTAAAAAGAAAACTTCTCTTTGTCTCTTTCTTGTTCACTCTATCACCTTTTACACCCACACACCTACAGAAAGGCTCTAAAACTGATACACTAACCAGCTGACCCATGACAGCTTCAGTAGCCTCAGTTATCTGTGTGTAACTGTAAAAGCCCACAGCTCTAAAGTGCATGTCACGAGTTGTGTGGAACTGTCACATACGATCAGAGCAGATCAGAGCTGTGCCCTAATCTGAAAGCAAGACAGCAGAACACTTGAGAAGAAACGGCCTGATCAGAGTGATTTAGGGGACTCAAAGTATGACAGACTCAAGACTGCCGCAAATAAACTTTAAACAGTAGTGATCACAGACTGTGACCACGGGCACAGCCATCTAACCCCTGCCAAAGAGCATTTACTCACTTGAGGAGAAAACACTTTGAGTGACAAGAAGAAAAGGAAGTCTGCATGTTCCTCAATTCACTGGGAACCTTTGGTCTGTTCCAAAACTGGTAATACGCCTACAGATGCAGCATTTTGAGGCACCATATGCACTCTAAAGACATAAAAGTTTTCCAAAAAACAGTATTAAGAAAAAACTAAAATAAATGGTTTTACCCAATAATTATATATCTATATTAATGCACTGTACTGTAAGGTTAGTGGAGTTTCCATGTAGAGAGCTACTTGTGTGGCACACATACTGTTGGCTCTCTAAAATCACAAACTTTTGAGTACTTCTTTTAAATAAATGGGCCTATACTTCACAACCATGTTCTATATAGCACGAGTGATTGTAGGAATGTACTCCAGACGTACAACAGTTGTCGTCGTGTTGCAGTTGCGTTTCCTCTGCCGTTCATAGCTGCTTTCCTTTGGCCTGATGGGAAGTCCATAGAAAGTTAATGGATGCAGTAACTCATCAAGGTACATTTGTCTACTAAATAAGCACATATGTACACATACAGCAGTAGTTGCTGCTTATGCACACTAGATTGTGCCAAATCAATCACTTATGAAGTGTAACAGAGTTGCTGCCTACGTAGAGCGTTCAGAATGAGTAATCTGCGAGATTCTACACTTTCAGAAATAAAGGTACAAAAGATGTCCCTGGGGCAGTACCTTTTTAAAAGGTACACTTTTGTACCAATTATGTTCAAATATGTATCTTTAAGGTACCAAAATGGACATGTACATTTTGAATAGCTACCACCCCAGTGACAGGCAGCTGTCTATATAACTCACTTGTGAGCTATGAAACTCATGTTTTGTAAAACAGCTGATATTGGCTGCATAATATACATACTCGCCTAAATGTTTGAATTCACTATATTCATAAAAAGTTAGGAGGGGGGAAAGTACTGAAAGAAGACAACTTTCTTAAGTACTTTACTATTTCATGAGGTCATGATTTATGAATGGCAGTGAAGAGCCACAACTGATGCTTGTAGGTCACAGGACAATGACAAAAGTATGAATCTAGCCATGTGCATTATATAGAACATACTTTTTAATGGCTGCAGAGTAATAACTTATTCAAAAGAAGTACCTACTCTGAGAGTAAGTGATTTCGGATGCAGCCATTGTTTCTTGTGGCTCTGGAATATTCTAAACCAATTCTGCATACAGACTCCAGCATGTTTTTGTGCAGGATGACTTTAAATAATGTAGCTCCCGCTGCATTCATGCAAGCCGATAGTAAAAATCCTAGCCTAGCGAATGGCCGTTAATTGACTCCGATGAACATTTTCTGCTCTGTTAATTCTGTTAATGTTGCAAACACAGCGCTTTTCTCTCTACATTGCCAGCTGCTTGTCCGTCGTCTTCATCATCACAGCTACTTCCAAGCAGCTAACATGCATTGCGATGGAAATCTGTAGACTGGCCAGTGCGCACTCAAGCTCATCATTAAGACAGGCTGTTCTGTGTTCATTACTCAAGGGGATCTAGATGAGGATAATTTTGTTTCAGACGAGGTGTTTGGTGGTATGCATCTAAAACTTCAAGGATCCGGACAGAGACACAGCCAGCTGTACAAAAAGCTTACATTTAAAACAGTAACCATTGGTGAGGTCAGTGATTAACTCATTATTAGTATGCACTAATTAGACCTAGCCAGTGAAGCCACTCCTTGACCTTAAGAGCTAATTAACAAGCTCATGGATTAGGTCAATAATGATGTAATCCTTTGAAAAGTAATTATGGCAATGAAAAGTACAGTTTACACAATCAGTTCCCCTTAATTGCCTTATTAGCCTTTTTAAATGATCAATTACATAAAGAGCCCACCAATGAAGCAAAACTTGATGTGATCAATGAAGTCACATATTTGTTTACTCATTAAGTCACTAATGAACCTCAGTCAATATAAGGACATTAAAGTGAGACAGTTTTTGTGTGCTCAACAATTAAGTCTTACACTAATACACAGTCTCAAAGGTCACCTATTATGCAATCTATAGCATCATAATTGAAGTAACAGGGACCTCCAAATCTAATTCTTTGCTAATTAATGAAGTCACTGGTAAGTAAATCTGTGAGTTTATCATTGTTGTGACTGTACAGTTCACACTGTCATCTGTTCAGTCAGCTTGATCAGTTTACTCTCCACTGTTATCGTCATACTGTCTTTGAAAGTCTCCTGACACAAGAATAGTCTCACATACTGTGACAGAAGACCTACATGTACACTGTAAAAAGATTTGATGTAATTATGCAGCTGGATGCAACTTATCTTTTTTTTTTTATTTATCAAATGTATTGGCAACAGTTTGTTTTCAAGATAAAAGAACATTAAACATGAAAAAGCCTTTATCTTTACAGAGTAAAACTTTTAAAAACTGCCTCATGCAAAGCATTTTGAGAACCAGAAATCCTCAACAACCTTTTTCAGTTTTTTTCTGATATTGGTTAACAGAAATGCTTTGCATGAGGTTTGTTTTGGTTTGTTTTATTCCTGTAAAGACACAGATTTTTAACGGTTATTTTTTTAGGGTTATTTTTGTTGGTGGTTATTTTGCATTTAATATGACAAATGTTATCATTTACATACATACTACAGAAAAATGTCAATATATACTTAAATACAGAAAAAATACATTTTCAGCAGCTATTACTTTAGTTTCCAGTGTCACATGAAATAAAGAAATACACATTTATTATCAATGCTGAAAACTTTGTGCTGCTATATTGCTATCGTAAATAGAAATTACTGTAATTTCCTTTTAAATAAATCCAAAACCAATGTAAAGTGTAAAAGTGCATTATGTTAAATTCTCAATACCAATTATACAGCTGTAGGTACACTGTTATGATCCAGCTGGAGGTGCCATCACAGACTACTGGATGGCACTCCAGTGCTATAGGTTCTCTGTGTGTTTGTATCCGTTGCTCTCCCTGACTCTGATCATCAATTTATGTCTCCACCCACCTTGTCAGTTGTCATGGTATTTCATTCGTGTCTCCACCCCGTAATCTTGTTTTGATGTGTATTTAAGTTCCGGTTGTCTTTGTGTGAATTCGCTGGTCAATGTTTGGATGTATCCCATTTTCTCCCTGTGTCCAGCCATTCGTGTTTCTTTGTACTGGATTTATCGTTGCCGACCCATGCTACGCTTATTGGATTATTCTTATGTCTCTGCCTTTTATGTGCCTGTTTGCCGCGATCGACCCTGCCTGTCTGTACTGTGAGTTTTAATAAATAGTCTGCAGATGGATCCGTGCGTCTCTTCTCTGCTCCTTGACATATACCAACCACAAAATAGCTGTCAATCAAACTTAACTTCAGTCACCTCTGGGTTTTTTTTATATTCCATGGTCCTCTACACAAAAATAGCATTTGCAGAACAAAATAGGAGCAGTATAGTATGTGAAGACTAATGCACACATGTATTTACATGCTTATTTAATGATTATATTCACTTGTGCAATTGTGTTCACACTCCATCTAGCCTCTGAGCCTTTTTTTGTTGTACCATAATATCCTTTAAAGATAAAATGTAAACATTCCTCATACTTTCAATGATACCAGAACAGCAAGCTCACAAGTGGATCACCGAAACAGCCCTCAAAGTTATTAAAACTGCCCTAATTTCACAGAAGAGAGATGATGCCAAAACCAATATCAAAGATCCCTTTCTTTCTACAGTTCTTTAATATGTTGTATGATCATCAAAGAGTGCCTGCAGAGCTAAGCCTCGGGCACCAAGCATGCTTTTACATGCTTTCGCTGGATGACATATCACGTCAAAAGCCCTGTGTAAATTATGAATGAAGCAGTTACCAATTACCATCACCTCTTCTGTTTGATGCCATAGCATTGATGAAGGAGAACCAGGCATGCTTGTTACTCGTAAGTGTTGTTTAGATGCGGCGGCTGCATTCTGTGTTTTTTAAGGGGGGATGGTGCGCTTTACCTCCAGACAGCTTAAACTGACCTTGCATTCGTGTCGTTGTACCTGAAGACTGAAATGAAAGCTCAGGGACCCCATCTGTTCCAGTGTAATGACTGTGCTATTTGAAGGCAGGAAAGGTTCGTCTGGAGCAGCTGGTATCTTTCCCCATGACCTTTTAGCATTCCTTCCCTCGCCATCTGACAGATGTGTCAACTCGATTATTTCAAAAGAGCCCTGAATAAATAACCAATTGTGAGCATGGGCTAACCTGAAGCGATGGCGAAACGTGGCCGCCGCTTGCGTTCTCACAATAAAGCAGCGCAAACGAGCAGATGGCTGCGTTAAAACGCCACCACGAGAGTCGCAGAGTGCGTTTTCCTTCGGTTCCTTGCAACAGTTTTTGACTAAATGGCTCTTTTGGAACGACGACTGGTGGGCCTCCTCTACGGGAGTAAAGGAGGACAATGGGGTGAATTGAACGCTATTGTGCACTGTTTGCCCTTGGAGCCAAACTATTAGCCAGTGGAAGGGGGCAGGCGAGCTAAAAGAGGGCCGGGGGGGCCTCAGGTGTTGCTCGGTGGCACTGAATGGATTCCCTCTCAGGCTGGAAGCACACAGCTGAGGAGGGCTGCTGTCGAGGGCGGGGGCTAATTGACTCACTGAGTGATTGGAGGACTGTGAAGAGGCGACCGCAATCAGACCTGCTCTGATAGAGTTTGATGCCTCCCTAAATAGTTTTCAAATGGAGGAGCAGGTGCTGTTTTCAAGCAATCCGAATGCCGGTGTGTGCGTCTTCGTTCCCACAGTAAAGGTGAACATGCTCACGTGGATCTAAGTCCTTGGACGCTTAGATGTTGTTAGTGGTATGAGCTGGGATAAGCCCGTCCCATATATCATCCGTCTGTGTCCTTTATTCCAGGCTTGGATTCAATCTTAAGGTTTTTGAGGCTTTGTAAGCCCACAAGTCTGCAGGGCCTGCACCATGATGGACACTATTTTGCCAATCACAATCGCTTTGATGTATAGGAGTAAAGCTCCCCATCAATGCAGCGTACCTTCGGGGGTATTAGGGGCTCTGTCATGGCACGCGGCTTTACGGAGGCCTGCGCAGACAAATCTGGCTGTGATGAGAAGACTGGAATGTAATTTGGTTATTCCCTGGAGACTGCACACATGATGGAGCTGTACAACTAAAGCAATTGATTCCAGCTATAAAAGATAAACCAATCCGGCATTGATTCTATAAGCATTTCGAAAAGATCTATATGAAGTTTTCCCCTGCTTTCTGGGTCTCCCGATAACACATGTAAATAATGACTTCAACAATGAACAGCTGATGCATTTTTATTATTATTAGGTTTTTTTCTAAACCCATAGAAATTTGTTTGGCCTTTATCAGTTTATTTACGTTATAGCTTGAGACGTAACAACACTTTATTATTTTTGGACTGGAGCAGTATGAACTAACAATGACCAATGGACTAACATTAACAAAGATTAATACTGTTATTGTTTTAGTCATGCTTAATGTTAACTGATGCATTACTTAGGTTAACTAATGGGACCTTGTTGTAAACTATTAGCGTTAAATATTTCAATGCAAAAATAAAATTAGAAGTACAAGGGTTACCAAGTTTGTTTCTTCAACTTGTCTTTAATTCTTAAATGTTGGCCATGTGGACTTTAAAGAAATTTTTTTTTAAATTAAATTAAATTATTTTTCATATTATTGTGTACTGAATGACATTTTAACATAGGACTTTGGAATTAAATGGTAAATCAAATTTCATTGCATGCATTTTATGTAACTTCAGCTATCTCAAATTTCATCTCAAGTATGCTGTTCACTGACATTTGGGTCTCCTTGGCACATTAACTTTTAATGAATCTTCATTTGTGGCAAATCTGTGACAAGTGATGGTCCTGATTAGTGTAAAATTCTATACTAATCATTTTTACAACCTTTAAATGATATATTACTGTTCATAATGTTTGCTAATAAATAAAACAACTCAACAACGTGACCCTCATAACTGCATTTTCATTTACAAGTCGGTATTCTTTTACTAAAATCGACATAAATTGCATTCAAGATGCATTTTTCTTCAGTTCTCGGCTTCCTTGGGATCCAGTCATCAATCACAATGCTCTCTACTGTAAAAAGAAAAAAAAAATAGCAATCTGTTCTAATTAAAACCAATCCTTAGTGGAGTAGATGAAGAAATACAGTCAACACAACTTGATTTGCTTTGACCCTGAATTATTCCATATCTTAAGGAACTGAGTCATAAAAGCCCCCAGAGTTCAGCAGGTCAGCAGACCCCCGGAGGAATGCATCGATGTTGACCTGCTCTAACACGAGATCCACCTCTGAAGATCCACAGAGCTCTGTCCAGCACTCTGCCCTCTGTGCCTGTCAGCAGGGCTTCTGGTCCTCGTTTGTCATTTCTATTGATTCAGGGGAATGACAGATGGTGATTATGGGAGCCTGAGACAGATTGCCTTTATGAGAGTGGCTCACAAGCCAACCATCTCTGCTGCCGTCTGTGCCAGGCGTATGACTAGCAATCGTACTGTGCCTGCCCAGCACTGGGGCAAAGGCATGGTGTGCCATTCTGTCATTAAGATCTACAATCAGGCGCACACCACACCTCCTTTCTTTCTCTGCCTTTCTGCCGGCAGTAAAAGGGTCTGTAAATATGGACGAAAAACCTGCTTGTAATACTTGGAGTTACGTTTTTCTTCTGTTAGGGATTTGTCAGCAAGCACTTGGCCAATTCAAGGTTTTCACTGTAAATTGTTTTGATGATCATTCATCCGCTGCCACTGTGCTCCAGTATATTCCTTTACATTTCCTCTGCCAAAAATCATGCGAAAATGTGGGTCACTAAGCTATTCACTCGTGTAATTTATCCAGACATTGTCCAGCTGTGGGCTCTGTTAGCCAGAGTGAGGACCGGGATGCAATTGCACCCTAAGAGCTATTTGTCAGATTGTATGTAATGCATATTAGATGGGCACTTCAGCAAACATGTCTTTGTGCTACAGCACATACATATTTCACAAACGCCAAGCCATGAAAGATGAATTGTGTTTCACTGCAACAACAGGGCCACTAGAGGTAAGCTTCCTGGCTTCCAGATGGGCTTAGGAGACCACAAAATCGGATTGAGATTTACAAAAATTGTGATAGATGCATTCTTTGGTCCCGTTTTTCTGCACGGATACAAAAACATCTACTTCTGAATTAGCATATTCAATCTGAAAATGTTTCAACAAATCCTCAAGCTCAAAACATTTCCAAAGAAATAGAAGCACAAAGTATCATCCCTAATTATGTCTCAAACTCATCTTCTCTGATTAAATTAAGTCACTGAGGTTTATTGATGAGCCAGCACATCAAAACACCCTGACAGCACAAATGAGCTCAATGTCACAACATTGTAATATACACTTTGCAATTATAATGCAGTTCAATTATAATTCTGTAATAGCCTTTAAAGGCCGGGTTCAGGTTATCGATTTTCATGATTAATTGTGATCTTTGTTTGATTTAGAAACTAAATTATTTCTGGTTAATGGGCACAAATAGAAATGTTAAAAAACACTTTATGTTAATATAATTTGATGATCTTTCTGCCTGTTTATACTGAGTTTTATATTCAAATTCCATAACTACTGTCATAAACGACAGGTCAGCTAGTTCCTGTAATTTTGCTTTACTTTATATAACAAACTTTATCTATGAAACCTCTCATGACTAAAACTAAGCATTATCTAAAATCAGAATCTGCATCTATTTTTAAGCACATAAGTTTACATTTAAGCTAAACAATGTCATGACCACACATACACATACACACATACACGATGAAACACAGTAATCTCTTATGTTTATGATACAGCACACTGACCATAAGAGCTTTCCCGAACAGCCTCTCACTGCGACCTCAGTCTCATGGGCACCATGATGTAAATGTGCTCATAAAACTGCCGAGGAAATGGGGGGCTAGTTGCTTAATTGGGTTTTATTGAGCCTTCTGGTTCATCTGAAGGTGGGAGCCATGTTCACTCTGCCACCAGTCAATATTCACACTCCATCATTACCATTAATGTCCATTTAACACTATTTATTGTCTCCACACCTTTAACTTCACATTTGTAATATGGACTTTCATTTAAACAGGATCTTTTACATGGAGGACTCCTTTTGAACACACGCGAAAGATTTTGAAGTCAGCATGAACTGACTTTTCAACTTATTTGTGGTGTGTGTCTGAATAGAAGGGCTTATTGAACAGGAGGGGGAGGGGACTTCATTTTAACTGCATCAGACAACAAAAAAATTTTACAAAGTTAACAAGCTGAATGTTCAAGCTTCTGTTTTCCAAATAACAACAGTGAACATGCAAGATGCAAGGGTGAATATATAATGATATATGATTTTTGAGTGGCTTCACATTTAAATCCAGCATATACAAGCGGTCCTCTTTAAGTACTCTAATTCGTTGTCATTGAAAAGCATTTGCATATATAGAAAACATGCATGACGCAAAGAAAAAGAGAAGCACAAAAAAGACACACAGTGACCATAAGCTGTTTTTGGAGGAGCACTACTGCCATCTAATGGTGATATAAAACAAAATGTTTATCTACACAGTAATATTAAACTGATTTAATTTGTCTGGTTACTTGTTGTTCTCACAATCATATACTAATATTAAAATGCTAAAAGTGAACAGACTCTGCTGCCATGTTTTAACAAAGCATTCCCTAAAGAGACAAGGCTATAATTAAATGCTCATACATACTGGCCATAATGTGTATCAAAATCATTTACGTACTCTCTGTTCTTTGGGGAAAACACATGCAAATAGTTCATGCATAATGTAGCAATAACTTTTGTTTCCAAAAACAGTATCACATAACCTTACCATCTGCCTTTGTGTCTGCGCCTGATGCTTCTCTCCAGTCAATTCACACAGGAGCAAACTGCAAACATGAGAAATATTGGATGTATATTATACATAAGTCAAGTGAATTATACATTTCCTGGTTACTGTAATTTTCTGTGTTTGGATACATTATGTATGACAGCAATAAATGACTAAACATAACACTTGGACTGGGCCTGCTTACGCAAACACGCACAGCAAAAGACTGGCACCACATTAGAAAAAAGAAAAGGGGGGGAAAAACACTTTTTTCCAGATGCAACCTTTTCCTCTCCCCCAAGTGAGTGCACTATAATTTTCAGGCTGTCCTAAATGTGAAAGGATATTAATATGCGTTTACATCTGTCTTCTATTAATATTCATGCCTGAATCCACATCTCTACACAAAGCCAATTTTCTGGCCATCTGGGTTATGGCTGGTGGAGGTGATGGATCCGTTTTTATTTGCAAGGCAGCAATACATCATGAATTCCCCTTTCCGTCGAGGTGTTGTGGAGCGCCTGAGCAAAAAGTGTAGGATTTTAATTAGAAAATAAAAGATGGGTTTCATTGGGACCCCCATCTCCCTCCAGTCTTTCTGTGGAGAACAGGAATAAATGCTACCATACCCCCACATGAAGATTTAGAGAATCACATCTGCCTTTAATGGTTTTATTGAAAGAATTTGCTTCATTTTAATATACTAATTATCAAGCAGTAACGAAATATAAGATAAAATTATATAACGTCCTGCGGTCCTACAGAGGATAAGCACTTTGGAGAAAGGATGGATGATATAATATCCACCAATTTTAATACTTAAGTAAAAATTTAAATGCCTGTATCAACACACAAAAAAAAGTTCAAATATTTAACTAATATTTAGGGATGCCAATATTCAAATTCTATTTGACATGTACACATTTGCTGATAAATGACATATTATAATTATGCTATTTCCTCTAAATAAATAATACACCAATATATGCTACAAGTGAATTTAGGCATAATTATGATATTCATTTTAAGATTTGGTAAAGATTTGGTAAAGATGTTATTATTTATTATTAACTAATGACTGTTTCCAAAGATTAACTTTAGGTGAGCAAATGATCTAAATGTAAAAATAAACTAAATTAGAATAAACTATTCAATATCCAATACTGATACTGATAAATAAAACATAAAAGTGTATAATATACACAGATTATAGCTGCAATGCCAACATACCGTTTATCTTTTTAGTATCTTTTAAAGTTGTAACTACGTGCATGCATTTCATGCATTTGAACTGATGGCTCAAATATATCAAGTACTGTAAAAAAGGGGAAATATCAGAAGTAACCAACCTTAAAAGACAGTCTTTATCGGAAAACATTTGGAAAAGACGATGGTCAATCGAACCACTGTCGCCCTGTTATTATACAGACATAAATTATTGGAATAGTAGCGTGAGTGTGCATCTCAGGAGGCCAAAAGCTGTCTGTCAGGCATGAACACTTCTTAATGATTAATGCTGGAAGTTACTCCAAGAACTCCTACTGCATACCCAGGGGGCTTAGAAGCCTCACAAAATGACCAGTTTTATTGCAGTGCTGAGAATCAATTATGCTAACAGATTCTAGCGAATGCACTTCAGGGAAACAAAGCTGCACTCTTGGCGATTTTATCTATTTGCATATTGATGACATAAGGACGGTTTTTGCAATGCAAAAGAGAAATACAGCCAAAATTATGTGTCTCAAGATGACTTATAAAAACACCTTCGATCTATTGCTCATGCCACTGTACCTCACACACACACACACACACACACACAGACAAACCTCACAGGACAGTGAAGTGTTTCTGGAGTCTGAAGTCATCCTCAATTAGCCGGTAAAGCAAGAAGTTCTGGAAGCACTCCAAATCAGCCTCTCTAGGGAAGTGATAGATATTGTGTGTTTAGGAGGGGCAGTCTATTACAGCTAAGAGGTTAACGTGCAGTAAAGATGTACTCAGCTGTTTGCGTGTGTGTGTGATGGCCGCAGTCTGGCAGCATCACACACTCGGAGATGCATTAAGGTAAAAGTACAGGGTGGGGAATCTGGCTCAAAGAATGCCGGCGCACAATAAAGATTGCTATTAATATTAAATGTGGGATAGATAAATAAATTATACATGCGTGATACTTCTGTGGAGTGGGTTTAAAGGTACAATCAATTTTAAGGGTACGGGGGAGAATTACATGGCTGATTCAAATCAGTGCAGTTGTTAATTTGTCTGCATTTTTATGTCCTTAACAGGCACTTTTTTTATACCTCAGCTACTAACAGTAATGCACACAAGTGCCAATAAGAGCACATGATACTGAACATGCCATGCTATGTCTCAAAAGCCATTAACAGTGCATTATATGCATGCTGCTATATATAAATGACTGGGGCTAATATCACATATGGAGAAGCTGTCACAAGGGTGATAAAGTAAATACAAGGTTTTGAATCTCAATCCAAAAGGGTTTTTTTTGGGGGGGGGTTATCAGTGGTTAAGCTTAAAATGTGTTTTCAGGATGATTTCGGCCTAACTTAAATCGTTTCTTTAACATTCAGGTATTTCATTTGATAAAACTGGGTATTTTTAAGTATAACGTTTTTAGTTATCACTTTGGACAGAGCCCCTAAGTATATTGATGCCAAATTATTAAATATTAGATTTCAAATCTTCAATCTCAAGCAAAAGTTTTAGATGTTGCATTCATTTTTAAAATTCAACATTCATGTACAGGTATGTGAGCAAATGAAAAAACAACTATACTGTAATGTTTTTGTGAGTGAGCACTATCACAAAAAGCACTGATTGAAATGTATATTTCCTATTTGAATTATCCATGTGTGGGTCCATATTTTTGTGTTCCCTATTTACATTATATTGGCCACAACAACTGCTCAACCTGTGTTTATTGAACTGAATCATTTATCCTGGGCAGTATTGATGAATATTTCTTTTTTTATAGTATTGTCTTTAAATTAAATTTTAAAAAGAGGAGTAAAAGTTGTGACAACTTGCCCCGATCTCCCTGGTCTCCCCCTTTCAGTTGATGTAGATGCATTTAAACATTATGTAGGCCTTATTCAGATCTAAGTCCACCCTTCTAAGTCTCTTTAAGACAAGTCATGTCACTCGGCAGCCATCTTTGAAACGCCTCTCGGGCATCCAAGTGCAGGGATGGTGGGTGGAGTTGGTGAATATCCAGCACTCTCTGCACCTTCAATACCACGACTGAGGTGAGACCCTTGAGCAAGGCACCGATCCCCCCAACTGCCCACAATGGCTGGCCACTGCTCCGGGTGTGTGTTCATGGTGTGTGTGTGTGTGTGTGTGCGTGGTTGATCACTTCTCACTGCTGTGTGTGTGCACTTGGGTGGGTTAAATGCAGAGCACTAATTCCTAGTATGGGAAACCATACCTAGCCACTTGTCACTTCTCCAAAACTGTTTACTAAGCTTATGATTAAATTTCATATTTGAAATCACTAATGAAATCTGACAACAACGGTGTAATAAATGTTTCTTTTGCTCAAAAAGCGTTATAAAAAGCTTATTGGTACACCACACAACAGACTTTAGATGCGTTACATTTAAAGACGTCAAAGAAGATATCTTGGGACCGCTATGCAATCGAAATACGAGCCAGATTCAAATATACACAATGATGAAATGATTTCTCAGAGGGTATTGCTTGCATGTTAATGAAACTATTGCATTCTTCCAGATAAATTGACATCACGCAGGCCGAATGCATGAGCATAAGGTGGGCCGTGCATTTTAAATGAGAGCAGAATGAAGTAGTAATCAGCAGAAGGTTTTGCTCTAATTTCACGTAGCTGCTGACAGACACCACAGAGCACATAATGACAGAAGCAGGCAGGCGTGCGGACACACTGCTGCCGGTGATTGGTGTGGTGCAGGGACCGTAGAGATGACTTGACACCCTTAGAGAGCACAACATTGATGAGGTCTCACCTGCAGGCAAGAGGAGCAATGCTCAAAGGCCTCGATACCTCTCTCACTGGGCCCTAGACAGCCAAGGCTCCTGACATATGTCATTCCCAATCTGTTCAGCGGGAACACTTCTTTCTGACATAACCTGTCAGCGCGGAACAGACGGCCACCAACACGAAGCTCAGAGAGCTGTGTTGATGCAACCCACTTCCCGCTAATTGGTGTTTTTGTAATAACACCATCTGTTCCTTAAGAAAGTCAGACTCTGTCTCTAAGAGGACACAATCTTCCAGAACAAATGAATACACCAGGCAAACAATGCCGTATTTTTGGGCTGAGGGCAACTTCCACAAGGTGAAGACTGAAGATCTAAGGGGAAAGAAGAAGAAGAACGCTGCGCTCTAAGCATCTGTTCCTCACTTCATTTGAATGTGAATCATAAGCAGGAGTGTACACTTTAAATCTATCACCACCGACTGCAATCTAATCCCATTTCATTTATTACATGCACTCATACAGCAACTATCACATATGTATCACAGCAGACGTCATCTGCAACCTACATACATCTATCTTAGAAAAGGCAACTTTAAGAAAAAAGCAAGTTGATCCGAACAGTGCGAAAAGATATTGAAGATATTGGCTGCCATCTAGTGGAAAATACATGTTACTGCACTCATCTGCGAAGACTAAAACTGTACCATTCATTTCTGTATTAGTTGGAACATATTTTGCTAAGCGATGTTCTGTCGTTATGATTGAACAAAGGTTATAGGTTTAAATATGAGCATCTTTTTAAAATTAAGTAACTTATCATTCTGATTGATTACGGGGGGGTGCACAATCAGCATATCCTAAATGTACAATTTATTCTATAATTTAATCAACACATTAATTTAATCTCATGTGCTTAACAAAATCAGGCAAGAGCAAATTGTAGACCATGAGGCCCTTCTAATATTTTCATAATATTAGTACAACAAACTGAGTCTTTTCAACGCTTCAAAAATGTTCAAGCCAGACTTTCACAGTATTTAAAATCACTCTAATTAACTTACCTGTGTTTGGACACGGTTGGGCAAGCTACTAAACCTAGCTATAAAAATTAGCCTAATTACACAAGGAAAGAGAGTGTTAAAGGCAGTTTCTTCCATAAACACCTTCTTCTATCACTTGTCTTCGGTGTACGTTTGTTCACACAAAGTGCTGAAAGTCTTCAACGCTGAAAGCACTGCAGAAAACTTACAAGTACTTGAAATGTATCTATGCAGTTTGGAGAACCGCCCAGACGATTCAGTTAAATGAAGTGAGTCGTTTATGAGCGAATCGATTCTACATAGGGATGATTCGGATCTTCTCGACCGATTCCTTAAAGCGAATCGACTGAAAATAGTCGCTCTATGTTGTGGGTATTTGTTTATTAAATATTATTAAGAAAAAAATTGCTGGCTTCTAAATTAGCTTCATTACTGAAAAATGCATACAATAGCTTACCTGAAAAAATGTGGTTGAACTATTCGCTACGCTGTTTAGACACACTCAGATAGGCCTAAATGAATGTGCAGCTACAATGGCTGACGGTGGGCGGGCCACATGTTTTTCTATGCTTTTACATGCCCAAATATTCATAGTCTATAACATCAAATTCCTGTTAGATTCAAATTCCAAACAACCAGAATAATGGGTTCTCTAGATCTCTAGACACTCAGGCTAATATGTTTATTTGACATTTAAAGCCAGAATTTAACCAAAGCATAATATTAGTGTCTGTGTAAACAGCCAATGATTAAAAACAATGTAAGTGACCGTTTTAGGGCTTTAGACTTCTTAAATAGGACTCAATGCACAGTGCACACATCGAAGCGCAATGTGTTTTACACAGGCAATCTGTTACAGTGGGATCAATTCCATGGATGATTAAGCATGATAATGAAGGTTTTTGGACATTCTCCACAGAGGCGCAGACACAGCAGCTGGTGACATTCATGAGCGCATCACAATGAATTCCCATTACTTCCAATGATCATGAAGTCTGCTTTTGGCAATGTTACAAACCCAATAAAATTGCTAAAGTATGCCATATGTGTATGTTAAGAGGGGAATTAAAGTCAAATTGCTTTATTCATAGTAAAAAGGAATGCAAATCCAGCAGATGATGTTGCGCTTTCATGCTGTTGACATAATGATAATTTTTTTTTTACAGAGGGCAATACAATAAACATATAATGAAGTAGGAGATGCCAGTAAATAGGTTATGGTCATTTTCATTATGAACTTTTCAGCTTAAAATTCTAAAACCTGAAAGAATGAACATTGTCACATCATAGTGTATACCTCATAAATAAACATTTTAAATGAGTGTATTAGGAAATATATAAACGTCTGCTAATTTTACAGTCATAAATACATTTATAAAACCTCTATTTGGTGTTGGGGATGGAAATGTTGGGGGGGGGGTTTGTGGTTCTCTTTTTGTTATATTGTGTTATATTTTATTATATTATTTTCATTAAATATCACATTATAACCTATTATTTCTGCAGACGTTTTATCTTTGCACAATTTAGGGCATTTCATTAGCCTATCAAGACTTAAACTATTCACAGTATTTACCCATTATTAATTCTGCATTGACTTGAGCAATATTGTTATATTTTGCCTTTATTTACCTGTAGAGGGCGCATCTTTAGCTCCATGGTAACGGGACGGCGTTCTTTCAGGTTTCCTGCTGCAGCTTTAGCACAGAGAACAGACACAACACTGTTTTTAGCTTTTTTAAAATACGTCAAGATTCATATAGCTTGATATTTTACTTTTAACTAACACATATATACTGGTTTATAGTCAACATGAGCCGCACTCCTGATGCACGAGCGAGGTAAAAGTTGTCAAGATTTGTTTTAACTGTTGGGAAGCTAGCTAACGTTAGCGCTAGCCAGCTAACGTTAAGCTAAATGTAACAAGCAGTAACGTTATTTTATCAGCTAGCGCGTGTTTTATAATATCATTGACTTAAAAAAATAAGCAGAACTTCTATCAATATATCAAAAAAGAAACTGCATAACTGTCTGTGTAATTATCGGTGCAACCGAAATGTAAAATAACGTTAACGTTAGCTAACAGTATAATAGGATAAAAGATGCTACATGTAAAGCGTGACTCAATTAAAGTTTAATTATTCAATTATTAGATTTGTGTTGATTTTTTTTTTAATGCCGGATATACGTTCGTCGAAAATGCTGACATAAAACAGCATTTTTTAAAGTAACACGTACCTGAAGGAATATAAATAATGATATTGTTGTAATAACTGACTGTACCTCTCTTGCTCAACAAATCTGGCATTTAACCCTTTTAACATGCTTAAAGAAGGCAAAACCTGTAGTATAATTTATATGAACAAAGTCAGATAATATAAATTTTTCTTTGTTGCACATTACAGAGACATCCAGACCAAGCAGATCCAAGACAACATCACCAATGTAGAGAAGCACTTTGGAGATCTCTGCCAAATGTTTGCTGCTTACGTCCGTAAAACTGCACGACTGCGGGACAAAGCCGACCTTCTGGTTAAAGAAGTTGGCATTTATGCTGACACTGAGACACCAAACCTGAAACTTGGATTGAAGAGTTTTGCAGACCAGCTTGCCAAGATTCAGGACTATCGACAAGCAGAAGTGTGTTTAAAACCATGAAAACAAACTTCAGCATATTTGTGTTTCCTACTAATATACAAACACACACTGTTGTTCACAGGTGGAGAGGCTGGAAGTGAAAGTTATAGAGCCTTTGAAAGCATATGGAAATATTGTCAAAACAAAAAGGGTACGAATTTTCTCTTAGCTATAATGGGATTTACACTTTATAGTTCAAATTTACAAATGACCTTCTCCCAGTGATCTCATGAGGGCAGCATTGCATCACATTCTGAGTAAGCATGATGTACAGTGACTGTTGTCATAGGTCAAAACCTGATAACTAGTGTGCTCTTTTCTACCAACCTTTTGTGATTTTATCAAATTGATGTACAGGAGGACCTGAAGCAGACGCAGATTGCACGGAACAGAGAGGCCAAGCAGATGCAGCAGCTTGAAAGGATGAGGCAGAGAAACCCCTCAGACAGACAGATTATTGTATCCTATAGTCCAATGTTATTATTTCTTCTTTCACTGAAAATACATGCTACTGTTAAGCAAAAGAGTAGGTCTGATGCATTTTACATTACATTACTCTGTAGGTTAAGGCTGTCGATCAGTTTAAACAAATTAATAGATTTAAATGCTGTTTAATTGGTCAAAATGATTTATTTGCCAAGAAATCCCCCAAATAGAGATAATATAAGACATTATCATGTCAGAATAGTACATTAGTATGAAAACGTGACCAGTTCCCTTTGCAAGTTAAAATATTTGTAAACATATTTACAGCATTTTTTAGCTAGTATAACTCTGAATGAAAAATTGCATAAGGTTTTGAATGAAATCTGTTTAGTATTTTAACACTATAAACTACAATCACAGATTTACCTTAACAGCCTCTCTCAGTCACAGGTGGGACTTGTGTGCTGCGAACTGTAATATCATCTTGAAACTACTTTTTTAATTAATTTAATTATAACCAAGTAGGTCTAACAGTCTGGCACTAATATGTCATTAATAATCAGTCTGATGTGAGTCTTCTCATTTTTCTCAATTCAAAACATTTTGGTGAGCTGATAGACTCAAATCTTGTATGTCTGCTTCTTGAGACCATTTTGTGCTTTACATTTCTTTGTCTGTTGTGTCACGAAAGGCTGAGAGTGAACTCCAGAGAGCCACAATGGATGCCACACGCACGACTCGCCAGCTGGAGGAGACAATAGATGACTTTGAAAAGCAGAAGATTCGTGATATCAAGGTCCTTCAAACTGCACGATGGCTTATTTAATAAGTAATATCAGTTTGTTTTGTGAGTGGATAAAACAGCCATTAATATTATACTGTAGATCAGCGGTTCTCAATCCTGGTCCTCGCGTCCTTTGCACATTTCGTATGTTTCTCTTGTCATTTGTTCTGTTCGAACGTATTCACACTTCGAAGTGGACCTCACCGAATATTCCGCCATGATTCCAGTTCGAAGTGAATTTATACGTTCCATTCAAAGTGCATTTAATTTAAATCGTATTCACTTATTTACGGTGCAAATCCGTGAATGAATGTTCCGAAGTGAAGTAAACTTTAACGGACACTGTGTAGGGATCGTGTCGATTGGAACACAGCTCATGCACGGAGCTCTCTTCTAATGAGCTGATTATCACAATCAGGTGCGTTAATAAAGAGATACATGCAAAATATGCAGAGCGGGGGGTGCGCGAGGACCAGGATTGAGAACCGCTGCTGTAGATTATACAAAAATAATGTAAAGTATATTTATGTATTTAAAACTAAACCCACATTTAATTCAAAAGCTTTTTTATGACTGATTTTACTTTTTAGTGACAGTAAAGATATTACATTATATAAAGATATACACACGTTTTTTATTTCAAATAAATGCTGTAGTTTCAGAAAAAAGAGATTTATTACCATTTCCATGAAGAAATTAAGCACCATAAATGTTTTAAATATTGATAATTGGAATTGAGATGTTTCTTTAGCAACAATTTGTAACCCTGGATCACAAAATTAAGTCTTAAGTTGCATGGGTATATTTGTAGTACTCCTAATAGCCAAAAATGCATTCTATGGATTAAAATGACAGATTTTTCTTTTATGCCAAAATTCATTTGATTATTAAGTAAAGATCAAGTTCCATGAAGATATATCGTAAATTTCCTACCAGAAATATATCAAAACTTAACTTTTGATTAGTGATATGTATTGCTAAGGACATAATTTGGACTATTTCAAAGGTTATTTTCTCAATATTTTTTTTTTTGCCTAGTCAGATTCCAAATATTGTTCGATACTAATAAACCATACATCAATAGAAAGCTTATTTATTCAAATCTTATATATTATATTAAATCTCAAAAATGTACACTTAAGATGCTGAAGAATAGAGTAATGATGCTGAAAATTCAGCTTTGCCCTCACAGAAATAAGTTACTTTTAAAAATATATATTCAAATAGTAAATAGTTCTTTTAAATTGTAATAATCTTTTAAAGTATTATTATTTTACTATATTTTTTATCAAAGTATTTCAGCATTGATGGGAATAAGAGGGAGTAAGATAATTGCACTCTTCCAAGCATCAAATCCTCCAAAGCTGCTTCACAGAAATTGTTATTTAGAATGATGTTCTCATGTCCGATGCAGAAAATTCTCGGTGAATTTGTAACAGTGGAGATGGCATTCCATGCCAAGGCTTTGGAAATTTACACAACTGCCTACCAGCACATTCAGAATGTCGATGAGGAAGAAGACCTTGAGGTGAGTGCTCTGCACCAGCACTGCTGCTCTGGCAGTCCTGCTGGTTCGAACTTGTCTGTCTTAATGTCTAATCGAATTATATTCGTTCTCCTCCTGAGATCCCCCTGCTGTCATAATGATGAAAGCTGTGGTTGCTGGGGTATAAGGCCTCCTCCAATCCTGATGCTAAAAGAACCATAGAGGCATCGTGCAAAGGATGTTCAGTCAGCTGTGGAATGTTCGCACTGGCTAATGCA
Organism: Enteromius paludinosus; assembly: GCA_032361165.1. Taxonomy (NCBI): domain Eukaryota; kingdom Metazoa; phylum Chordata; class Actinopteri; order Cypriniformes; family Cyprinidae; genus Enteromius; species Enteromius paludinosus. The sequence goes on along the minus strand of JAUMHQ010000029.1, from coordinate 2,275,328 downwards.
TTTATTTATGAATTCATAGTTTGGCGTGTCAAAGCGGGTTTTTTTTCTCAACTTTGCTAATATTTTCTTGACTTGCCACAAGATCACATGAATATTATTTCATTGGGGATTTTCTGGGAAATGTTTCCTCGTCCTTCTCTGAACTTTGCCTGTAATTGGATGTGTAAAGTGGTAATAGTCATATACTGGCTCATGTTGACAGGTTTATGAAGACACAGCTAGAGCATATAGAGATAGGTCATAAATATTCTTCCTGTAATATTTAACTGGAGTTAATAAAGTTGAGGTGACAATGTTTATTGGCACACCCTCACCAGGACAGAGTGTGTAAATGTTTTTCCCCAGTCTAAATGACATGGTTCTCTGTTGCTACAACGCAGTATGTGGTACTAGTTTGTGTTGACTCATTTCTCTTGTTAATGTATCTCTGCGGTACTCATTATGTTTCAGTATGTGGGTGATGATGAGGTGACATTACGTTCTTGGTGGTTCATATGTAGAGTAGTCTACAGATTCATTTTTTTGTCTTGACAGGTGTTCAGGAACTCGCTGCACCCCCCAGATTACCAGTCTCGATTAGATATAGTTCGTGCCAATTCTAAACTGTCCCTAAATCGAACTGGAACATCAATGAGTAAATCAGGAACAATGCAGGTTAGTTCCTTCCCATATCTTATGATACAGATAAAATGAGAGTCTGTATCAGAGTTCCAAATCTGTTCTTTGTTTTTTCTGAACACAAAGGAAGATATTTTAAAGAAAGTTTAGAACCAGACTGTTTTGGATCACCATTGACTTCCATAGTAGGAAAAAAAATACTACGGAAGTCAATGGCAACAGCCTGGACATTTACACAAGAACTTTAACTGTAAACATAATAATAATCATAACTGTATTAACATCCACACCTAGAGAAGATAATTCTCAGTGTCCTGCAGTTTCGTCTTCTGCCAATTTAAATGCACAAGCTCTTTAATGCTCATTTAAAGGGTGGATTCTGATTGGCTTCTGATGTTTTTATCACTCGTTAAAAATCATTCTTAAAGTGGTTCTAATGATTTTGATGCTCTGTGTTGCAGTGTTAATTTTGACAGCAAATTTTAATTTAGTTAGTCTTTTGACTAAAATGACACATTAGTCATATTTTTTTAAATATCATATGAGTTTAGTCGACTAAATCTACAGTACTCTTAATCCCACATATTGAGGTTTTTTAACGTTTTATGAGACGTGCACCAAGTGTATAGCTTATAAATACAGTTCATGTAAACATCTAGCCTCCGATCCACGCAGCACATTCGTTCTGAAATAATCTCTTTCCAATCGTCCCTTCATAACATTTTCTTCTCGCTTATAAGAGGACAGAGTGATGGTAATGTATAATGACCAGATTAAACTATATTTTGTATTGTATCTATTGTAGTCAAGAACATCTAGCAGGCAGAGGAAAAGGGATGACGAAGAAGATGAAGATGAGGAGGAAGATGATGAAGATGAGGAGGATTTGGAGGAAGTGACAGATGATGAGCATTAAAACATTTTCTTTGCCATTTCGTCAAATATTTTCAGACAGTGACATCCCTGAACTGTATTTAAGAGTGTTTGAATGGAGATGAGTGATATTATAACACTAATTTGCATCACCAGCAAAACATGGCATGTAATTATAGCTCAGTTATGTTAGGTAAAGGTGAGTGCATGGTTAGATGTTGTATCATATCCTATAAAATTATATACATACTGAAAACACCTTCAAAGAGAGTACAGGATTTTTTAAATTATTTTTTAAACTCCCATTATGGTTTTTTTTTGTAATTTGTTCATTTTGTGTGTGTGGGGGGGGGGGGTAAAAAGTGCCAAGCAGTTTCTGTGGTATATATTTGTTTAGAATGTGCCTTTTGAGCATTTTGGTGTACCAATAAAGCTGGCTTTTGCTTTTGCATAATAGCCTATTTTAATGACCTCAAATGTCTGAGTGTGTATTTGTTCTTTTGTTTACAGAGTGTGCATACCAAAACACTCACTGCACCTTATACACACACAAAAATAATAGTGAACCCCTGGAACTTGACCCACCCTGTGTTCAGCATCATTGTGTCTCATAGCTTTTATGTCAGTCATGAATGAGTCAGAAACAATAACCAGTACTGCTGGTGTAATTATGACTAGAAGCTAAACTGTCGAATACACATAAATAACATTGAGATGCTATGTACATTGTGGAAATGTATATTTATGAAATTACTGTATGAACCAAGTACGCTTTGTTTAAATAAAGTTGCCATTTTATTTTATTTTGTATGCATACATCTCAATTATCTATACAATATATTCACAGTGTTTAGCATTTCATTCAGCTGCACCTTTGGATTGTGAACTGTATGGTCGGAGGGCTTTGTCTCCAGGTGTGTGGATACGTGGCATTTCGTGACAGATGCATAACGTGGCCATTCTTTCAGTGACATTGAGGATGACAATATCTGAGGAAAGGATTCCCTCCTCACCCGTATGACTCATCCTTTATAGAGGCCGTAATGGGAACCAGTGTGTTTGTGTGCGCTGTAGCGCCTGACTGTACTGAATATTAACATGATGGTTGCCTCGCAGCGGTAAAAAAAAAAGAAAAAAGAAAAGAACATAACTACAGCATGAGTCAGAGAGGGGGAGAGAGAGAGAGTGGTGCTGCGGGCTCTGGGTAAATGTTCCCCAGTATATACACACGCTCCATCCATCAAGCAGATGCAGAGATTTGGTTGTCACGAAAACCCTCTTTGACCGATGCAGTGGCATGATTTTGATGTGTCCTCTCTAAATTACAGTACTGCATGACTGAAATATTTCTGATTTCTTATTATTATTGAACGACAGGTGCATGATATGACAAACAAGTAACAATAACAATACAATTTTTACTTTTTAATCTCAAACTAAAAATAGTAAATTATTTATTTTAGCAAGTATTTTCGTTTTTTTATGTAATGTGCAAAGTCCTTATGAAGCAGACGTAGTGACATGTTTTCTGTATTGTGACATACATTATTGAAAAAGGAAAAAAAATGTGGGCTTAGGGCATAGTTCTGCTGATTGGTTGTTGATTGCATATTGAGATGGCATTGCATTTAAAAATCAATCCAAGCTTGAAATCAATTGTGGAGGGATGGGGATAAAAGCAGACTAGATGGGAAAGGTTCTGCATATGTTTCCAGAGAGAAGTCTTGACGTTTCACCCAGAAGATTGAGTCGGGATGTTCAAAGATGAATTGTCTGCAAGATCAATAACATGCATTTTAAAATTGACAGGGTGGTTTTTCATTAATAGCACAACAGGAGCTTTTCATCAAGTGTTTCCCTTTGAGAGGTTCCCATGGTCTTGGAAAATAATTAAATGTCATGTGGCTTAAACATGAAAATTAATATTTTTGGTTTCCGCAATGCAATTTGTTGTCTTTCTTTTAAATTCCTAGAAAATGAATACAAATTCCATTGCATTTCAATATTCTTTGGAATTACGTGTAATGAACTGAGTAACAGTTGAAACATGTCGAAAGTCGAGACTTTTTTTATTGTCTCTGCTTCAAAATAATTCAAGTGAATGCAAAAACTGGTTAACCATATACTATGTTCTGAGTAGAAGTACCTGCACTCCAGGTTTGTTTTGTCACTCTGCTTGTTTTTGTTAATGGTTTCGACATCCGCCTTCAAAAGCATACTGCTGCCACATATAATATTGCGCAAGTGCTTATCTGAGTCTAGGATGATACAATCTGCCAGAGATGCCTTGGGGTCATAAGCTACAGCAGACGGAAAAGAAAACAGGCATCTGTCTTTGCTGGCTCTGACCCACTCAGCTGTGCAATGAGGATATGCAAATCCGCATGGTTGGGTTAATGTGTTTGTAGAAATATCTATGTACATTCCATTAGCCTATTGGTGTTCAAATATGCAGCAGGTTTAATTTAGCAGCCATTCTACAGCAGTGTCCTCTTTTTTTTTCAGTGTCAAGATACATCTCTGATTCATTGGAGAAGCATGTTGTATGAAGCACCAGACCCATACATTCTGCTCTCACACAATAAGGAGTGGCTTCGCCCCCTTTACAGAATATGGAGACATGAGTCAAAAATGTTGATTAAAAGTGATACTTGAAACTGTCGAGTCTGGGTGAGTACGTGACACACACCTATACTGCTTCAGATCGTCTGGAAAAATGTAAGCTAAATAAAAACCTGATGTTTCTGATGTTTTTTTTCACACAGAATCAAGAGGCAGATCTGCAAGGAAATCCATGTACTCTTAAAAATAAAGGTGCTGATTTATTTTCTTCCACTATAAAGTACCAGTTGGGGACCATTTTAAAGTCAGATTAAAAGGTGTAGGGGTTCAGGAAATTCTCACGAGGTCATAGGGCATGATGCCAGACCCGCAGGGGCCTGTCAACCCCCTGAAGAACCATCGAAGCTCTTGACCTTATTGGTATAAATCCTCCTTGTTTGAATTATACGACATGCGAAAACGTAGACTGGGTGCTTGATTGAGCTATAGCCTGCGATATGAGAGCAATTCATTACCCACAGTATGGAGCCAGTGGTTTTACTAATGTCTGGGAACAGCACGCTAATTGGGATAATCCCATAGGACTTTTTACAACAAAGAGGAATGTGTCCCAACTCTTTATGACCACACATGTTGTCAGCCAAGCACATTTTCTCTTTTTCCATCAAACGTGCCAACTTTGTGCTGGATCCACAGGTGAAACATTGAAGAAAAATGTCTTATATTGCATTAAAGTGTTTATATTCTCACACGGCTTAATAGCGCTTTCATTAAACGTCCATTAAACTAATGAAACTTATGTCATGAAGACTGCTTGTTTGATAAGCAATGCCCTATTTCATTTGAGCAAAAGCCCAGATTTCCTTATCAAGTAACATATGGCTTCTGAAACTCCTTACATGGGCTGCTGGGCCATGTGTCATCGGAAATAAACAGTAGGCAGAGACGAACAAGCGGTGGCCGTTTCAAAGGAACGAATCAGAGAGACAGTCACGGCGCTTTGTTTTGGAAAAAGTGGAGAGGTTTCCATGGAGCCACTATTTGATCCCATGATAATTAGCTTAGTTCACTGATTGCACAACATCCTCTCCATTGGCTGCGAGGTGGCCTCATCAACAGGAACGTGCCTCTGTTTATGCTTACAATCGCCACAATGCCTGACTTGAGTTTAAAACAGCTCACGATCAACACACGGAAACACACCGGAGGGTTGTTTTTTGTTGTATATCCGCTCTTTTTTTTCACACGAATGATGATTATTGCAATAGCTTATGCCAGGGTTGCCAAATCTACATAATAAACCAAACCCACTGGGCAATCAAAACGAGCCCACTGACCAAATAAACAAGCCCCAAAACTAACCCAACTCAAAATATTTCAGCACCAAAATACATACAAAGTTATGTTTTACACACAACTTTAAAGTCGCACCGTAAAGTCATATTAGTTACTCATTTTATGAGCAATATATGTGTTAAAGTGTTTATTAATTTTTGCTAATGTTAGTTATAAAAAATAGCCGCTCAATGTTAACTCTGAGCCATTAAATAATAAAAAAACATTTAATTAATGTTAAATGCTTTAAGGCCTGTCCACACGGAGACGCTTTTTGCTGTATACATTTACATTTTTTATCGTATTGGCGTTTCGTCCACACCGATCCGGGGTTTTAGGAGACTGAAAACGCAATTTTTTGAAACCGGGGGTGTTTCTCAATGTCAAGGATACATCCTTGGCAGGACTAGTCCTCCCAAGTCACTTCCTTCAGAGGCTAGGCGAG
>JAUMHQ010000029.1:2251877-2269395 GCA_032361165.1 Enteromius paludinosus | reverse complement strand
ATATATGTTTATTTTAACTCTGCCGGTAAATTTTCTGGACGGGTTTCGTGAGAATCACGCACATGTTATGTTGGGATACATTTCTCTCCGCTACCTGTTGCACGTCAATGAACGTTCGCTTCACTTCCGCTATTGCTCAAATGATGCGCCAACTCCTGTAAAACTGCAGCTTTACCGATCTGATCATTTCTCCTCTTTTCCATAATCAAATCCTCCAAACTCTGAAACTCCAGCACATGAAACTGTTTGTCAGGCAAGAAGAGCTTTAATCTGTACGGCTGTTTTCCTATCCGTATCTCCCCTCCCATCTTGAACTCCCGTTTACCGAATTTGCACCACGCGGCGAAACACTCCGAATTTCTCCAACTTAACTCTCCGTCTTTGGCGCCCACCTGCTCCATCGCGTTCTGCACCACCATGTCAGGACTGAAGGGCTTGAATTTGTACAGCTCGTTTACGATCCTGCCCCTCCTGCCCTGACTAGCATCGGTCAGAAAACTATTCTTGACCTCCGCCCGGTGCAGGTGCACCACCTGGAAGTCCCCGACGTACACAGCCCAGTGCGGGTACTGACCGGCGGACACGAACTCCAGCACGTCCCCGGGCTTACATTTGTTCAATAAATTCTCCGAGCTGAACGTCTCCAGTTCCGTAGTGTTGCTACTTCTCTCATAAATGCACTCGTCTCGGTGGTAAACCGCGCAGTCCAGCTCGTTGTAGTGCTTCTCTTCCTCCTTCTGCTCCGATCCATCGACATGCTGGTGATGGTTATCGTCTAGTTCTTCGTCGTCGGTGGCGAAAATGTATGAGACGCCGATCCGCGGGCCGTCTTCCTCCGTGTCCAGTCCGTTAGGGTCGGTGGTGGGAACTTCGGCGTAACTTAGGTGTGACAGTTTGTCAACCTGGTTGCCCATATATGCCACTTCAGCAGCGGACAGATGGAGTGAAATGAGCTCCACCTGTTAAGAGCAGAGAGAGATGGACATCTGGAAGTAGATTCACTGCGATGCTCCGTCCGCGCCGATAGTTGCTTACTAAAGCTGCGTAGTCTGCCAGATCCGCGCGCATCACAATTACAAACAAAGCTCTTTGTAGAAGTATTTGTATAAGTTATTGTGTGGGATAAGTCAGAGGTTACATGCAGTCTGTATATCCAATGATTCGTGCTGTTAGTAATCCCATCACACCTGATGTTTCCGAGCAGAAAGTTCTTCAAAGCGTCGCTGGCGTTCTGATAAAACGTATGTCGCTCCGTTTTCCGAATAGAGCGGCAAACACGTTATTTCCGTCCTTCCAGAAACGCAAAGCGCTCTGTTTGTTTGTGAAAATGTTCTGTGTTTGGAACTGCACCACCTCGGGTTTATCAGATATTATGCGAACTAACAGGCAGAGCTGAAGAGAACCAACCACACTTAATACACACGCTGCTTCATTTAAAGAGACATCGCAGAAAAAGCACAACACGGTGTAAAGCAGTTTAGACAGGCGTCATTAGGAATTATTAATATGCTAAAGCTGCTCACCCAGGGATGTCCTGTTTACAGTAGCCTACTGCAGCCGCTCTTGTTATATCAGAGGAGCAACAAGAACTAGCCAGCTGTAAACAACAAACAAAATATATAAATTGTGTGATAATAAAAATGTAGTTAATTAGGCTACATAATAGAAAGTATACTTTGTACACAAACAGGGGTGTCGATAGACTCTTTTTACTTATAAATTCTTGAGGCTATATTTTGCGTAATATTTCTGGTATACCGTATGTCATTCGTGTTTTCTAAACTGATCATATCGGTCAAAATAGTCTAAATGTGACTCATTCACTTATATAATCAGCAGCAGTTGCCATAAAATAATAATTAAAAAAATTGCAAAATAGTAAAGTAAAAAAATACTCAAAGTAAACAAAAGGCATACAATATAACTAAATCAAAAACTGCTGTATGCTTACCTAAAGTCCATTTTAAAAAAGAAAACGTGCAAATTTCTAATATTACAATTATATTCAGTATGATGGTATGGTCTTCAAGTAGCTTGAGCATTTAAAGACAGACAACATAACTGCAGAGTAAGCAGAATGGTTTCATCTGTTGGTGTGGATTGGTTTGTTATCAATTGTGAATGGCTCTGTAATAGTATCAAAAATATGGCAATGCATTTTTGGATCCTGTGCTCTAAAATCAGAATAAAACTTTATTTATAATTGTTTAAACTGTAAATAAAAGTATTTGCCCTTCTTCTAATTAAATTACATATTACATCAAGATATGTAATCGCATGGATAATGGCAGTTTTGTTTTTCTACATGCACTGCTTAGAAACATGAAAGTAGTAGGAAGTAGGATATATTCCTTTTGTACAAGTCTGTATTTCTCGGTGTAAAAGTTTCATATGCTGCAGCACATCTACAATAAAAATGGATAGGGTAGCCACCCACTGTGTCAAATTTCCTCCCATACACACATTTCTTTAAATATTGAAAGTTTCTGTCTTTAGTCACTGACCTAGTTTTAAAGAGCAAGCCTCCAGATAAAACCAATTTTAATTATTAAGCTACTAGAAGATTAATTATAAAATTAATGACAGAAAGTCAAACCACTACATGCTCTGGCCTCACACATATTATAAAATGACAACTGCAGAGCATCTCAATACAAATTGTTGACAGGCATCATCTTCTTCTTCTGGTTTGTGCTATTCCTATGATGACATGATGCCCCAATTCAGAGCCTCAGTGCCCCCTGGTGACACCCTGAATTTGTGTTGCTATAGTAATTACTGTCACCGGGGAGCCAGCCTGTCTGTAGCCGACCCATCAACAACCTGAAGAAAACAGCTTTTTAAATGACAAACTTGCAATGGGCGTTTTTGTAACATATTTATTAGTGCTTTCATATACTTTTTACATATTCATTTGTTATGACATATATTTTGGAGAATGTAATGGCGAAGGGGAAAATGTAACTTCTGTACCCATTTAATTACAAGAGCATGTTTACAGTCCCATCAAGTACACTACAACAGAGAATTCCTAAAATGCAGGGTGACTTTATAAAACTATTGTTTTTTGTTTTTTTTCCCTAACACTGTGACAGGGTCAGGCACGGAGCCGGTGTTGTTTTGGATCGTATCAATGCAGGAAGGAATGGAAAGGGGAAATAAAGAGATGAGGAGAGGATGGTGCACAATACACACAACGACTCTACACACTCATCATGCAGCACCAAGATCTCTAATCGGTCTTCATACACCACTACCAAAAGGTTTGATTGGGGAAACACTGGCGGCACCCTCAGTAAAGGCATGAGGAGGGGAAATCAGGCCACTGAGGGAGATTTTAATGCTGTATTTCTGCATATTCGCACAATAAACTCTAAACTTATACTGATATTCAACACATCTAGGTACTGATGGATAATTGATGACCTTGTTGTCACTACTTGAAGGTTTGTGGACCAAAGCAGATAGTGGGAACATGTTCAAACTGGCCTAGTGGAATAAACGCATTCGGTGATACAGTAGTCTAATGGGCACAAAGCAAATAAGGCAGCGAAAATTAAAATAATAGTAAAAATCAACATAAAACAAGTTGGTCTTTGGTCTCAGTGAAGCAGAAACGCTCCTCTGCTAAGCAGACTTGAGACGGACATGATATCCAGCTGGAATACTAACTAATAAACCATTATCAAGTTTTAACAAAGGTCTGGATTTCCAAAGAAAATTGAATAAACCTGAATGTAATCCACAGGCTTTGTGCAAAACGTAAACCTCAACTTTGTTTTCAAACCCTGCTGATTCAGTCAAGTAGTTTTTGAGATTTTGTGCAGTGATATCATGCATCAGGTCACAAAACATGGTAATACGAGTAGGGGCGACTTTATCCGACCCCAGGATTGGTCCTATGTTTTCCAAGCAAAGTCTATATACACATTAAAAGGTTTTTTGTAAATAGATTTTGTAATTGGGTGAATGGGACGTGTGATGGATGCCGTCGGGACTTTACTCTGGACGCTCGCATCCAGGCATGACGGATGGCGGCAGCAGCTCTTGATGGCTGTGATCGAGAGCCACAGGTAACATGGTAACTCATGACATAAGCGGTATACGGTGTGTGGATATGAACAGGGTTATTTTATGGATGGTGTTTTATGTGGGCTGATCTCTCTGTGGGGCAGAGATGTGCAGGGAGGGCGGTGTTCGGCCGCTCCATTCCTTCAGCTCGCCGTCCTCGAAGAGCAGGTTGATTGCGGGGAGAGGGACGCCAGACTCTGCCGGGGGCTGACTCAGGGGACCCGAGACCCCACTGTCAGGGTCCGCGGGCTGTTTCCCATCCTGTGAAGGACGGAGAAAAATAGTCAACTCAACACACAAAGAACACCTGACAGTGAAAAATACCATAGGTCTCACACTTCTTGCCCAATTTTATAGAGATTGCACTCTCATGAAGCAATTTCTAGCTGATGAAATATTTCAGAGCAGAACATAACTAAAAAAAATATATATCCACAATAGAAATTTCCATGACTTTATAAGATTTCATAAAAGTGCCCCTATTATGGATTTTTGAAAACTACTTTTCATGCAGTGTGTAAAACAGTGAATAACTTAACATCCTGCTAAGTTTGAAAGTGCACTGTGCATAAAGTTATTGTCTCTCAAAGACAGAGTCCACTCTGAATCACTGAAACAATAGCATATTGCCTGCCCACTTGTTGGTCTTTTTGTGTTGGTCTAAATAAAAAAGGCAAATTCATTTCTTGTCACTAGGTACCACTTTTGGAGCATAAAAATAGCCGTTTCCCCCAGTAATGGTGTACACAAAACAGCACTGCGCTCTTAAACAATGCTTTATTAGACATTACAGGCATGATGAAATGAAAATGAGACCCATCGACCAATCACCGCAGATTAATGTCAAGATAACCATTGATACTAATTATAATTTGCAAGCATGTCGGCCTGTTGTTGGAGACTCCCAAAACCAAAATATCAACATTTCATTACCAATAATTGGTGCACTTTAAGTTCATGTTGTGAAGATTTACCTGGAATGAATGAACAAAACTGAGAACTTTTAATGCCAGTTTTCGACTGGAATGTAGTAACTCTTGAAGACTGCAAAAGAAAGAAAGCGTGTTCTTTATTCTATAGTCCAGTTTTAACATGAATTTTAAACAAACATAATGAAATATGCATAATGCTGCTTAAATATGCTTCGTTTTTCTTAACACTTCTTATGCATTTATTTAAGAGAAGTTGCTTCTGATTAAAAAAAGAGGTCAGTCACAGACTATCAGAGAGACAAGTGTGATTTCTCACACCACCAATTCTAGTGTTATCTGTCACTGTAGTAGGGGGGCATCTATGATAACAAAATGTGCCAAAGGTGAAATATTTATATTTTTATACTGGAATATACATATATAGAATTGGCACTCTATGTGTAGGATTATTTACATGTTTATTTTTAGCATGTTATAACATCTCTAATTATAATGATCAACAACCCATCATTTGTACAAAGATGATTGTTAATTACTTAATTACAGCAGATTTATTATTTCATTACACAATGAATTTAGTTTTAATTTCTGGAAAAGGATGCATTAGTATGTAAAAGAATGCATGAACTACAAAACAAAATACTACAAAATTAACTTGACATATAAAGTCACAGTCACATTTAAAGCAATGTACTTACACAAATATTTATTTTGTTTTTAACCAAATAAAGTTACAGACTGCAGCTTTAAATTTATTGCACATAATTATTATATATAGCAATAACATATTACAATAGAAAAATGTTATTTGAATTAGAATATTTCACAACAATATTAAAGAATAATATTAAATATGATTTTTATTTATTATTTAATTATTATTATATTTATTATTTTATTATATTATTTATGTCTTAACAACCCCAAACTGGGGTTGGAAGTGTATCTTGCTACATTTATTAATACAGATAGTGGACAGAGGACAGGAAATATTGGGATAAAGAGTTGGGACTGGGATCAGTATAAAAATGGGCTGGATTCAAATTTGCATTGCTAGAAATATTTGCAGACATGCACTGGCACATTAAGCTATGGTGCTCATCGCAGCTCAATATGCCAGTGCATGTCTGCAAACACAGTATTTTTAAACACTCTTATGTACAGTAAAAAGGGGACATTTGTTCAGGTTGTCACCTGTCTTTGCTGCAGAGTTTGTGAGAGACGATCCTCTGACACACTTTGCGGTTTAACTCCGAGCTAAAAAGAGGCATCCCAAAGCAAAGCTCTAGAGGAACCCATTCATCCTCACTGGACGACCCTAGAAGAGTGAACAAACAGGACTCAGTCGCATGACCTAATTGATTATCAGTACCCATAACACGTTTAACTCTACTCTGCATGTTTTCTACCTCTTAAATCAAAGAACACCTACCTTCTGTTCCCGGTTTCTTGCTGCCATCTCCATTATTCTCCTCTGTAACCAGCTCAAAAGATTCATTGCTTCCGTTGGCATCAAGCACTCCGCTAAGCTCAGGGTCTCCTGTGAGGAAAGCAAAGAGAGTGAATCTCAAGTTCCTTTGAGACCCTGAAGTTAGCGTTCAGGTTTCACTCTGATTAGTGATGCAATCAAACGTGTGGACTGCAATTAAAACATTAATTGAATTAGAAACCAGCTCTAATAAAATAAAAAACACTGGCTTGAACCGGCTGCTCCATTCTAATCTAATTGCAGCACTTATCGATACAGCCTGGAGTGGCTAATGATCAGTATAGGGTCTGTCCTTATCAGGCATTTCAGAGATTAGTTAAATGGACCATTGGAATTAAGAAGAGGCTCTTAGCCCCACCGTCGGCGTCGCTGGGCCGTCTGCGATGTCTGTTGTTGTGGTTGAGCATGGTGATGTAGCCACACTGGTGCTCCAGATCCACTTTGTCCCGCAGGATCTTGAGGGCTTTGTGCGCACACATATTGGAATATGAGAACTCTGGGAGAGGCAACACAAATCAGAGCGGTCAGTTAAAAAGACTGGGCTGTTCAGAGTGCTTAACACATCTACAGTAACCCTAAAAAACCCTGGGCCACTATATGCATAGACAACTAAGACTTTACCTGCTTTAAGGTCTTCGTCGTCAAATGGGAAGGGGACATGGACAGTTTCACCGTGTCCATGCATTCCATGACCCTGAAAAGTGATTTTGTTAAAGGTTTTAAAATTAAATTAAAATTAAATTTGAGAATGTGTTAGATAAGAATCCTTGGATCTCCAGGGTCTCCCTTTATTACCTGGATGAGCACAGCAGAGTGGGTGAGGGCATCATTCAGCATTGTTAGCACGTTGGATGTCGGGACAACCCCAGGGTCATGACCCCATGATGTAATAAGCAGTCGGTCATAGGCCTTAGTAACATATTAAACAATTATATAAAAGTTATTTTACTTGTTAAAAAGTGTATACATTTTTTTAAAAAGTATATACATATATTTATTAAAATTATATTCTAATAACAGAAAATAGCAGCAGGGTTTTTTATTCTTTTCTTTTTTTTTTGTTTTTTCATTCAGAATGCATATTACAATGACATCTAAAGGATCATTTGACACTTAAGACAGTACAAAATGAGAATAAATTACATTTCAAAATATATTAAAATAGAAAAGAGTTTTAATTTATGCAGCCTTGGTAAACATGGGCTTCTTCAAAAATATTTTAAAACCGTAAGACACCTAAACTTTTGCAATGTAAAGTAATTATTTTTTTTTTTTTATAGTTAAGTCTTTTTATTTTTTATGTATGTATGGGTAGGGCAAGAAAAATTACAGAAAAACAAAACTGAAAACACACACACACACGTATATAATAGAAAATGAACATATTTTTAAACATTTAAAGAAATATGTGATGTAATAAGAACTGTACAGAAAATAATTAAAGTACAAAACAAAAATGAAATCAAAATTCTAATGCAGAAACAGACCTGGAAGATCTCTGGCAGCTTCCTGAGCCTGGAGCCTTTGGACAACAGAAGTGATGGAGGGCCTTGACCAGTGACAGAATACAGATAGAGTTTGAACCAGATGGAGCTGACCTCAGGAATGGCTGGACCGATGTGCTGGAAGAGACACATCAGACACATAATATGAAGCTACTCTAACTTCCAAACAGCAGCTCCTAGTGACAAAACATGTAATGAAGTGTAACGAATCGAACTTTCCATTCCAACATTCCAAACGCACACCGTAACTTCCCCCCTAAAGGCAAATGCTGACCTTATTTGTAAAAGACATCTAAACAGCATGTAATAGATCATTATGGAAATGCAGAGATGTAGTTGGTGAGTAGCGTTTTTGTACATGGTGCAACTTTTATAAAGAACCCCGGAGGCAAAGAAAGACCTATTTAGCTTGAATGATACTCTCAAGAGGACAAGGATCTGACTGCTCACAGAGCGCACACAGTGTCTCGTAACTCCCAGCGTTCACACATCCCTCTCTACGGGTCTGACTACAGTCTCCTGAGCTACCTGAGGCGTGCAGCTGCTGATTGGCCGGATCTCGTTGCTGAGTGGCGCCATGGAAACTAGCAGTTTGTAGTTCTTGTTCAACACACGGCTGCAGGTGGCAGGGTCCAATCCCAACAGGCTTTCACAGCGGAGGAGGTCCAGAGGCAGGCCTGGCGAGAAACACAAAACATACATCAGCGCCAAGCAGGACGCGTGAACATGTGTCTACTTGTACCGCTCCATAATTGAAAGAAATTTTAATTTAATGAAGATCAAAGTGATACAGTTTAAATAAGGACAGTCATAGTGATGTGTATTACCCTTCAGAGTCATCAAAAGCATGTGATATGATATGATGTGTTATTATATTATTATTACATTCAAATTATTTGGAAGCAACAATATAACATTTAATTAGTGCTGTCAAACCTTTAATCATGATTAAATGCATTCAAAATAAATGTTTCCATTTGCATAATACATCTATATGTTCTGTGTGTATTTATTATGCGTGTATATATATATATATATATATATATATATAAAAATACACACACATACATGTAGTCACACGTCTATACTTATATTCACATAATTTATATCACAAATAAATATATTTAATATGTAAGCATGACATTTTTTTCTAAATTACATACATCACAAAGTGACTTGACTTGACCTAGAATATCAAATCTACTGCGGGTGGCAGATCTTTTTCCTATTTAACACCCAAACTCTGGAACAATTTACCTAACACTGTTCAGGAGGCGGGCACACTTCGTCAGTTTAAATCTAGATTAAAGACACATCTCTTTACTCTGGCTTACACTTAACACACTGATACACATTTATTAATCAAATCCATTAAAGGATTGTTATGCTGCATTAATTAGACCAGCCGGAACCTGGAACACTCCCCTTAACACATGATGTACTTGTTACATCCTAAAAAGAATGGCATCTACACTAATATTAATCCGTCTCTCTTTTATTCTGTTCCTCAGTCCGTATCCAGATCAGATGGTGTATCAGCACAAAAAGATGATCTTCACTGGAGACCAGAACACTTAGATGAGCTCCGTGGACAGATCGCCGGATCCAGATGCACAGAAACACACACACTATAAGCCCTTTACACAATCTGACATGTGCTTAATATTAAACTTGAAATCAGGTGCTGGGTGTCCGGTCAGAGGACAGCTGGTCCCAACTAAGCCTGATTCTCCCAAGGTTTTTTTCCCCATTCTCTCACGGATGGGGTTTTGGTTCCAATACACCAGGTGTCGCCTTTGGCTTGCTTAGTTGGGGACACTTGAGTTCTAATGATTACCGTCGTCTTGACTACAGAGAGCGTCTCTGCATTTGATAAATAAATAGTTTAATCTCGTCATTATACATTACCATCACTCTATTCTCCTATTTGAAAATGTCCAGTGTTTTGCTACAATCTGTATTTTTAAAGGCGCTTTAGAAATAAAAGTGACATGATTCGACATCCATATATTAACCTTTTATTTTGGATGCGATAAACACGATTAATCGTTTGACAGCACTACATTTAATAAATAAACAATATACAAGCCTTCAGACACTAACACATACCTATATTTGGTACATCAGGGCCCTGATCAGGCGTGAGATCTTTGTTGTAGCGCAGAAAGAGTATTGTGTTCCTGAGGGTCAGCGCATGGTCAAAATATCTCTGAGCCTCTCCTTCAGCCGTGCTCTCAACCTTATAACATAAAAGCATCCTTATCAAGCTCAACACACAAAGACAGTCATTATGTCAGCGAGTGAAAGAACGTGTGCAAACAAGAAAAGAATAACTAAAGGTTGGAGAGATATTAAGGGAGAAATGCAATAGCCTTTATGCTTTTGTGTGCGCAAGAGATGTGAGAGCAGTGCCAAAGTGAAAAATTTGAGTGTGTGCGCTGTATAATCAGCTCCTGGCGGTAGCCCCTTTCTATTTCAACATGAGCACAGAGACGGAGATTGTCTGTCCACTGTGTGTCCCTCAGCTTCTTTTGTGTCCTATAATAAGGGTATTACCTTCTCCAGTTCCATGAGAAAACTGTCCAGGGTCTCGTCAGACAACTTCCCAACCTCAAACATTGTCACAGCATGGCTCTTCAAATTCTGAGAAGAAAAACGCCACAAGAAATCGCTTTATTAATATTTATAGATGATATACTAAACATATTTGATGATTGCCTGCCAATCTTGGAAACCCCTTGAGCGTGACTCTTCTTCTAAGTCCACTAAATCAGCAGTTCTCAATTGGTTTAGCTTTAGGGTCCAGCTTTTCCACTGGACTTCAAGTGGTGACACAACACAGTACTAAAACTGTTTAGTGCACAAAATTGAATTTCAATGTTTTCATGCTCTTGGCAGGCAATAATTCACCACACTAAACACATTGTGGAGGGCATACACCAGGATTTTTTTTTCTATTCAGCAAGTGAACTCGTATTTAATATATTCTGGGTTGCATTTAAGTAGTTTTGTGCATGTTTTTTTTTTTTGTAGATAAATGCATGTCATACAACTTTGCCATATTGGCATCTACCTAATTTGACTGCTTCTACCAAGTAACAGATGAATTTGTATCTACATACCATAGAGGACACTTCGAGGGCAATTACTGTTGTTATAAGCATCAGTAAGGTCCATGTTGGTTATTTTACCCTAGTTTTTACATTTAGATTTCCTTTGCTGTTGTCTAACATTCAATCAAAAACATCCCGTAACCAACTTAATGACCATACGCTAACTATCAAGGCTCAAAATATACTACTCCTATGTTATGTTATATACAAGTTTAGCATAAAAATCATTATACAGCATATCATCACCATAATGGTTATATAACAGTGTTATAAAACTGTTATAACACTGTAATCATGAGGAGGTCAAAGGTTCCCTACCAGTGCCCCTCCCTCACAAAACCTATTTAGCATAGTTTAATCATTGATATAATAATAAATGGAACATTAATTAAATGGAAAATATTAAATGTAGGGCCGGTACTCGATTAAAAAAATTAATTAATTAATTAGAGGAATGTGCCACTTTGTGATGTAATAAGTGTGGCTAAAAACCGCCTCAAGAGCCACAAATTCAAATCTATGCAGAAACCAAATAGTAAACTCCATTTGATGAATCTGAAGGCAGTTCTTGACTCCTTTAAAATACACAGTAAAATAAGCCACGTGTAGTGTTTCAATTATATGTCAATTGGACACTAACAGGGGACAGATTTCCCATCATGAGGAAGGCGGTGAGGGTGGAGTCAAACAGGAAGGCGATCCTCTTAGTCGGGGCGACTGGAATACTTAGACTGCTCACACTAGCATTGTCTAGAGGACAGGGGGGAAAAAAATCATCACAGTCAATTTAATTCACATTATTATGACTTATGTACTGATTGGAGCCAGACTAATGTTTAATAATACACTGCAGTAAAGTGAGCTAGTGTCTAACTCATGAGTCTAAAGCTGTTTGTGATTTAATGAATGTGCTCTCACCCTGGTCCTCCAGGCTGGTGGTGTCCGTATCAGTGGCTGAGGAACCGGCCTCCATCACTGGACTCCCACCCTCCCATGACAGCAGCATCCTCTGAGGGTCCATAGTGCCTCTGGCAAGTGTGAGAAAACACTCAGATATAAAACACAGTGAAACACCAGACTAAAGAGACATTCGCACATACAGCAACTGCTGGTCACAATATTATGAGATTTTTTAACCAGCTATACATTCCCATTCTGATTCTCGATCAGATCTGATTTCAAATAATTTAAGAAAATTAAAGTTGTCAACAATTACTTACTACATTAACCTACAGGATCTATTTATTTTTCCTTTCACATTTTAAAATAGTTTAGCCATTACAGATATTAGACGCAAAGCTAGTATAACACATTGGTACAGAGAAGTAGATTACACGATTTTTCCAGGTTTGAAATGAAGAGTTGTTATATTGTCACTATGAACACAAAAAAAGGTTTTTTTAATGGGAAATATATATAACAATACATAACAATGCATGATAATAATAATAATAATAATAATAATATAATGAAATTTTATTGAAGCATTCATTAATTTGAATTACTACACTCTCAAAAAAGTATGAACAATTATTACAGAGGTGGAGTACTGCATGCGTAAGGTGTCAACAATTATCCACCACAAAACCGGCGACATCTGCTAGACGTGAGGTGACACAAATTATGTTTGGCACATGTTCATGCATGAACTACACATACATAAATGAAAATACCAATCCTAGGATTTTAAGACTCAACTTCAATTATAGGAAGGATTTATTCCAAGTAGTATTTGTGATTATGATATGGTATGGCCAGATTATGATATTGCCAGCCCACCAATAAACTCTGGGCATCCAGCAGTAAGAAGGGCCACTATAAATCTGTTAATGTGTGAATGACCTGGAGTTTGAGAATTCTAGAGCAGCAAGAGTTTTGTTTGTTTCTCAGACATGAGCCAGCACTAAAAGCCTATTCATCAGTGTCATGTACGTCTTCTCATACTTTAGTCTATTGACCGAAGGGGCACTCTTCCATGAGGGGTGCAGCTGGTCCGGGCTGATCACCTGACCCTTTTTGATAGCGAACCCCAGGCGGCAATACATGGACACTGCATTCTGGAAGACAATAAAAAGTCCAATATTCATTCAGCATTCATTCACAATCCAGCGATGATTATTAACCACTATAATAGCATGTTAGCACCGTTAATTTCACGAGGAAGTCAGCCAGTCTCTGAATTATGTTTGGAAAGCATCCACACACATCTTCATGAATAATCCATAGCGATAACGAATACAGCTTTATAATAACAAACATTATCACAGCATCACTGCCAAAACGCCATTTCCATCTGCCCTTTTCACCTGACAACAAGAATCATCAAATTTGTTGCATCCAAAAGCTTCTGCAGCTAAACCAACCAAGCTGAGGTTATGAATACATATTCCCTTATTTTTCCAAAGGTTATTCTCCACATGGCCATAAGCACGACTCAATATGACTCTAGGTGAAGTGGAACAGAAACGAAAATTGCGTTACTGTCATATGAAGATAAAACTCTGTTAGCTATTGAGAAAGATTGAATAGTACTGGAGAGAGTAGGTCAGGATTTGGGCTCCATACAGCCTGATACTATATTGTACTATAAACTATGGTGAAAAAAAGAGCATTTAAATATCACTGCATATATATATGTGTGTGTGTGTGTAAGTGTGCAAGAGTGTTCCTTATTTAAAAGTCATTCGCAGAATTAATTCCTGTATAAATAATTCATTAATAACATTCATAAAACTACTCTTACATAAATGGATACTTTGGCTTTATAAATGATTTACAAAAAAAGATAAAAAGAAATGGCTCATGTTTTCTATAAAAGGTTCGATATTCAAGCTTTTCCAATGAAAGCACTTGTCTTCAGGCACATCGCTATCAGAAGGACCCGCGTCTGTCACGCATAAACACTGACCGCAATGGATCTATTCAAAGATACTCTGTCATCATCATTTATTTATTGAATAGGTTCTCACTAATAGGATGACTGCGGGAAACGTTTCATTTTTTTGTCTTAGCAAAATGTCAAAGAGATAATGAAAATGAATACTAGCTATCTTGTGTAAAAATAAACTCGTTGTTAAAGATCGTGTCCTTTGAGTCACGTCAGCGTTGGCTTTTCTAATAAGGAGTTATGGATTTTCACGTCTGATCTCATGAATAAGCTTGTTTTCCACTCTGCCAGATACTGAAATGGTGCTAAACAGCTACAAAGGAAATGTGTGAACACAATAAGTTCAGTCCTCATTCTCCTCAGTCCGCATCATACATTCAGAGCAGCACTCATTTCACAACCCATCAAAAGGCCAAAGAATTTGGAAAATTGCCTTTGCGGCAGTGGCAGTAATTCCAGAACTGGTGCATCCCGGATTCACCGCCCTCCCAGTCAGCTATAAAGGCGTCATTTCATATCAAACATTCCATGTAAATGGCCTTCCATTTTCATCCCTGCATGACACGTACCTTCACCAGGCCCAAGTCAATCTCCAGTACATTAGCCAGCTGAAATGACAAACAGAAAAGTGATGCGAGTCTCAAAGACAAGCAGGATCACCGAAAAAAAGAAATGAAAAGTGCACTGCAAAAAGTGAAAACCTTGTACCTCCGAAACATTAGTCTGCTCATCGATGGAAACGAAGATTTTGTAGAGTAGCGTTTCGAAATAATCTCCCTGGACTCTGTTCATGACGAACCCCTCAAGCGGCGGCACTGCAAATGAAAACCAAAAACCATTTTCTCTGCTATTCTTCTAAATGCATTTGTAATCATCCTATCAACACTTTTTGATCAATGATTCTCCCAATCCGCTATTGCTTACATCTATCTGTGGCAAAAGATTAGCAAAGTCCTTTTCCAAAGAGGTTATAAATGAAGCCTGTTTGATAAACCGGAGTGCATACCTGATATACAGCTGTCATCTGATATGGGCACATCAAGATATATATAGCCCCGGTTGTACAAACCTGGACAAATAGAGAAGATAAATAGATAGTTCTTGTACTGAATGTACCACCCATAAAAACACAGGGCTTGACTAATGTGTTTTTTCCAACCACTTTTCCTGCATGTGTGACTACATTTTTGCTAGGTCACAATGGTAGGACTTCAAAATTGCCCCACACTTTTGGATTGTGTGCTGCCATTATCTGCTGTGCATGGAAACCAATCATCTACACAGGCCAATGGACATCTCTGCACAGACCAGTATAATCTGGATGCAGAGACTATGACAGCTTGGCTGTAGTGATAAATATTCAGTAAATATTATGCTAAATATTAAAAAGAGAGAAGTGGCTCTAGCTACAACGTTCTTCTGCAAGGCGCATGCAGTTCTTTATTTATCAAAATAATTCATTACAGACTGCCGCTTCAATTATGAGTTATATCATTGCATATTGCAATACGATATTAATGTCACAAACTAAAGGATGACAATTCAATCTTTTACATGATTATATTAATTCTAAAATATACTGACATTGACTTGTATTTATGCACAGACCATAGCCTGGTTTGATCATCATTATTTCAAGTGGTTTTCTAAAAAAATGAAACCGTCTCAGTGACACTCACTCAGAACCACGTTGTACTCCATTGATCCAGCCAGCTGGGGTCCAGAATCTATCATCTTATCAATGGCTGCCTTCTCCGCCACAGAGCAGATCTGGAATCAACCCAGCACAAAAACACTAGACGCCAGAGGTTTTTCACTCCAGTTATAAACCTTCAAATGAGCAACTAGAAGACCTTTTTAGTTTTATGAGGAAAAAAAATTAGCTGCTGAGAATAATTTGGTTCTTTGTTTTGATGTTTTGCTCATCTTTTTTATTTCAAAATTGCATAACTGTTTATGGTGCGTTAGAAAACACAGTTACATCATAAAAGAAATGAATAATTTATTTCTATTCTCAGTGATTCCGTTTCTTTGAAGTAATATTATTTCCTTTTTTCCATTTCCAAAAGCTTAATGTAATTTTATGAAGAAGACTAAAGTAACATTGTTAAATGAATCCGCCGTACCCTGATGTCATCCTCGGTGATATATCCGGTCTGTACCACCCACCAGGGCTCTACCGTGATCTCCACAGGTTTTGCTGGCAGGAGATCCCGAGCTGATTTCCTCCGGAAGAATTTCTAGCCACAGACAGATGCTACTTAGATTATCACCGTGTGTACAAAGCACTGCTCCCTATGGATTACATCTTTCATCTTCAAAGGGAGCAACAAAATCATCCAGATTTGAGAACCATCTAATGAACATCATGTTGAAATCCCAGAAGATATTCCATAGGAGTTAACCATAACATCCTAATTGATCTATAGCATAAAACCAAGAGCGACACTTACTTTGGAAGATCTGCACTGGTTCATTAGATCAATGTACTGGTTCCTGCCAATCCCAAGCAGCCTCAGACCTGAAAGGTCAACAGTTAGATCAATAAATACACAAATGGACACCAACTACCAAATATGTTATGGATAGACACTTAATCTGCAATTGATGACTCTGTTTACACCAGGATTGGGAATTAACTTGGGGAAGTTCTTGAGGCAAAAATTCAAGATAAGAGGGAAAAAGAACACTAAATTATACTTAATCAATTTTGACTTTAGCTATTAAAGTCAATGTGAAAATGACAAGTGTTGATTGTACAGTAAGAGACTAATTTTGCAGTGTAAGAAAGCTTTAGTGGTTATAATGGCTATATGGCTATAACTGTAAACACATTTGCCACCTTTGAGCAGCGTAAGGATGTTAATACAATTTAATTGATAAATGTACATAGTATTCACTACATGTTGGTATAAAAACTGCAAAAAAGTAGTTGATTCACTGTTGATTCCAAATTTTAACTCACTCATTTCTCTTTCATTGTAATCATTATGATCACAACAAGTAATCCTTGCCTTAATCGTGTTCTTTGTTTCTGCTTGAATGCTTCATTAACTGCATAATTCTTTATTATAATAAAACTGTACATTTCTGCCACGTGGACTTTCCTTTAAAAGTCAGCTCTGATAGCAATTTACTCTAAATTGTACTGTAGAAACATGCATCTCTTGTAAAGCTACTTTGAAACAATACATCTCATGAGAAATGCTATAAATGTGAACTGATATAAAAATAATTATTTAAAATATTTTTTTGTTTGGATGTACATGTATGAGCAATTAAAGCACATAATTTTGATGAATGGTAAGTGACCAGGCAGCATTACAAACTCTTATGCTTACATGTGTTTTCAATAGGGCCGGGACTTTAACGCGTTAATTTAGATGAATTAATTACACCAAAATAACGCATTTTACGCATTTTAATCGCACTTATTTTTGCACGGCGGAACGTTTCTCACTGGATGAGTTTCGGCGGACCGATTATACTGGAGCACCAACTAGCGTTTCTAATGTTCTGAA
>JAUMHQ010000029.1:2235981-2247367 GCA_032361165.1 Enteromius paludinosus | reverse complement strand
AGAGCAAACGGTGGCTATTTTGAAGAAACTAGAATATAAAAGATGTTTTCAGTTATTTCACCTTTTTTTGTTAAGTATATAACTCCACATGTGTTCATTCACAGTTTCGATGCCTTCAGTGAGAATCTACCAATGTAACAGTCATGAAAATTAAGAAAACACATTGAATGAGAAAGTGTGTCTAAACTTTTGGCCTGTGCTGTATGTATTATATTAGTAATTTGAATATAGTTCCTCACTCCTGACAACAAAATTAAATAAACAAAATTATGTGCTATAATTTAATTGACTTTGATTGGTCTTTACATTCAGCATGTGATCATGTAGTTCACCTTTTCCAGCCAAAACATAAATACATTTAATCTCGCAAAAACACAGACAAAACACATACATAGTGGTTCTCAACAACACAATTAAACATAATCACTGCATTACCCGCACATGGCACAGAGTAAGCACCAACAGAAAATTAAAAACGAAAGAATGCACAGCCATTATGGGCTCAGCAAAAGACAAGTGTTCAGTGTTGGACCAAACATGTCCTCGAAGGACATTTTTTTTAAAAGCCCTGAAAATCCTTGATTTGTAAACAAATTAAACCAATAACACAGATAGTGAGACTTCTTATTCAAAATAGTGATCTGAATGAATGATGAAGGAATGAGGAAGTGAAGACGGTACAAACAAAAAAAACAAAAACGTGTTTAATAAATTATTGGGTTCAGTCTCTGTGATGCAGGATGGAATGGTGCATTGGAATTTGAATTCTATTTGAAGTCAAGGAGGTTGCAGTCGATCTTGTAGTAAACATACGGATAGTACTCTTGCTGGCTGAGATTCAGACCTGGGATGTCCACAGATGCCTAAAACAACAAAAAGTGATATCTTCAAAATGTGAATTTATTCGACTAACAAATCTGCTTCAATTTGCTGCTTTTGGTCTTGATTGGATCATCAACTCGCCCCCAAGTTGTTCCAAACCTGTATGTGTTTCTCTCTTCTGCTGAACAGAAGATATTTTGAAAAATGTACTTATCAAACAGTTGCTGGTCCCCATTTACTTCAATTGTATTTTTTCCATACTGTGGAAGCCATATGGCAACCAGGGACTGATTGGTTACTCAAAACATCATCTTTTGTGTTCAACGATACAAACTCATAAAGGTTTTCAACAACTTGAGTAAATGATGACAGATCTGCCATTTTCAGCTGTTTAGGGTGAACCAAACCTTTAGTTTACTCAGTTAATATTGGGGTTTAATTATTAATAATGGTTATTGCTATTATTAATGCGGTTTAATAATCTTGTGGAAGATTTTGATGAATAGACGGTTCAAACAAACAGCATTTACTGCATTTATAGACTGAAATCTTTTGTAAATGCCTTTAGTAAATTATAAATATCTTTACTGTCACTTTTGATTAATTTAATGCATTTTTGTTGTAGTTGCTTGAGCAGTAAATCAGCATATGATTTCTGAAGAATCATGTGACACTGAAGACTGGACTGTTGATGAAAATTCAGCATGCCATCGCAGGAATAATCTGAATATTTAATTATTTAATATTTTTTAAATGTGATGTATACTGGTGATGGCAAAGCTGAATAGAAACCAGTTATTTTAAATTTTAACAATATTTCATATTATTACCATAACCAAAAAAAACAGTATTTTTGATCAAATCCTTGGTGAACATATGAGACATCTTTCAAAAACATAAAATAATCTTCGTTATAGCTTACATCAATAACAGTACCACTGCTGTCCAAGTGTTTGTAAAGGTCCTGCAGAATTTCCCTCAGTTTCTTTACATTCCTCTTGTTTGGCTGAAGCAGCATGGCCTGGAAATTGACTGGCAGCCCATACCTGTTCAATACAGATAAACGGGTCTTAGTGTACATCAGACAATCTATATTTACATATGAAATAGATTTATACGCTTCAAACTGATCTGTGTACACTGTACCTCAAGACTGATTCTGTAAAAACCCGGAGCGCCTTGATGTGTATCCACGCGATGAAAGCCTCGCTGAAGTTTACTTTAAGCCAACGCACCAAAGGACCCTGAGGTGCAGAAAGCAGATTGACCATTGTTATCATTACTAATCTTTTCTCATTCTTATTACTTCAAATGAAGACTAATCAAAGCTCAGGGCCTCTCAAGCCGGCTGTGAGGTTGACGAGTTTTGAGGTTACTCATCAGCATCATTGTGGAGGATTTTATAATGTTCAATAGAGAATAAAATTTAGACAGCTGCATGCATACAAATTGCTTTTTCTTGTCAGTGGAGAGGCGAGTCATCTCCTCTTTGTCTGCTTTCATCTCCTCTTCATTGTACTGAAAATCACGCACCGTGAACCTGAAAAAAAGAAGTAAGACAGGGTCAGCTTTCCTCTGATTCAGCCAAAAGACAAGATGATATATATATACATATATATTTTTTTAAAGGAGGTTATACGTTTTTATTAATTAAAGGAAACATTACATTGGTGAACATAATAGTCTTCTTCCTGAACAACAGTATATTTGCAAAACTGACATTAAAATGCACCAGACTACAGGAAGATACTCAGCTCCATTTGACAAAATAGCAGGCTTAGACAGTAAAGCTTCAAGGATTTACTTGTTTTCTCTTGCTTTGTGTTTGAAGTCATCAATAGCCTTCCTGAAGAGTGTAACACTAAACAACCCACTTTCCTGGTCTTCAAATAAAAGCCTAACAAAAGAGCAGATGAAAAATCAGATTTGAGGTCAGTCACTAGCACCAACACAGAGCAGCTTTTCCCTCTCATTCAAGTGCATAAAAGCTTTGATAAAAAAGCAATAAAAGCATGAATTATATTACAACATGAGGTCCATTAAGCCACATGCTGCCACTTATCAACACCAAGTAATTAATAAGTTAAAAAAGATGACTTATAAAAAGCATAAGGCAGGTATTTCAAACTTGTGTCTCATTAAGCGTACAAATAGTTTTTTTTTTTTACTTGCTCAGTTTCTGCCACAGACCTTTTATTCATTTTTCTTAAAGAACCGAACTGACAGTTCTGGTCAGGTTCACGGTTCACAGTTTCATGTTTTGTTTAATGAGATCTATTCAAAGTCTTGGAAATGTTCTTTGCACTGAGTGAAATTTGTTCTCCGTGTTCCTTGAAATGTGCCTTGGTCTTCATTATGATTTCTTGAAGAGCTGATTACTTCGGTTTAATTGAGCACATAAAGGATCTACACATGTGCATGTGTAATTAATGCTGCCAAACAATTAATCGCATCCAAAATAAAACGTTTAGTTTACATAATATATGTTTGTTCTGTGTATATTTATGATGACAATATAAATTCACACATGTATATATATTAAAAATAAGAAAAATATATAATGTTTATACGTTAACATAGTTTAAATATTTTCAAAATGTATACTGTTTGTGTGTGCATTTATATATGCATAATAAATACAAACAGTACACAAACATATATATATCGTGTAAACAAAAACTCTCAATTAATAATTGACAGCACTAACTGCAATGCCTGCATTACTGTGTGTGACAGCAATGACAGAGGGGCATGGTTTCAATGGATACAGTCTGCCAAGTTTACATGTCCACCTACACAGGCAACACAAATTTCTAAATTCTATACTTTAGGTGAATTCATTTTAAGATAATTATTGAATTTCACTCACTTTGTGGATCTTGGAACCACCATTTCAGAAAGGGTTTCATACGTCTTCTGCCACTCAGGATAGCTAGTCCTTTTTAGGCAATAAAGGACAAAAGTTAATTTAGCAGAGGTAACAACTTGCATAATAAAACTAAATGGGTTCATTCTAAGCTAAAGGGATAACTGAAAACCGTGTCATCATTTACTCACACATTATGCAAAATGCAAATGAAGAAATTATTATTATTATTGAAAATAAAAGTTTCAAGACATAAATATTGTCCGAATTTTTAATCCGATGAAGAAACATTTTAAAAGCACAAGATACAAATTCTCTAGCTTGACTTACTTTGGAACAACTACAAGCAGAGTAGTAAGGTATTCAGAGTCTAGTACAAAATCATCCTTCTTGACTATATCAGCCAAACTCCTGGTCAAGAGACTCCCTCTAGTGGACAAGACATGCTATTACTTAAAGTCCCTTCAAATGATTCATGTAACACAGAATTTTAAAATGAATTAACAAGATGAAACTCCTCCCACTTACACATTCTTTCTCTCCAGACTCTGAAGGTTCCCTTTAAGGCTGTTATAAGCTGAAGCTCTGGCTTTGAGATCATTGTCAATCTGACTCACTTGCTAAGAACAGAAAACAAAACAGGAAATAACATGTTTATTTTTATCTTATATTAAAACAATGACAAAACTGTTGAACATGCCCCACCTTGGACATGATCTCGGAGATGTTCTTAAGGGACTGTTTGATTGGATACTTGGCCATATCCCACTGGAACCGTGTAACATATGTGACCAGATCAACTGTATGGAAAGCATTATTCAGCATAAAAATGTATAATCACATAACATTTGATTTATAAGATTATGAAAGATGTCTTTTTCTTTGACAAAATGTTATATAAAAGTTTAACAACCTGTTAAATGTTTATGTGACTGTGATGATAATTAAGAGCAGTAGTATTGTTTGCAATCAATATTGCGGTTACTATGCATTGAAGATTTTACGTTCACTTGCCTCCATTGGCCAAAAGATTCTCCTGAACTTTATCTCGGCTGTCCTCTAACACATCAGCCATGTACTGGGCCACTTTCCTCACTACGCTGGAAAATTGCAGCAAAAAATAAATTAGTGCTGTCAAGCGATTAGTCGTGATTAATCGCTTCCAAAATGAAAAGTTTTTGTTTGCGTAATATATGTGTGCATACTGTGAATATGTATGATGTATATTTAAATACACACACATGCATTAAAATATTTACATTATATTCAAATAATTTATACTATTTATAAACGCTTTCAATATTTTTTGCTTAAATATATACGTGCATGTGCGTGTATTTATATGCACATAATAAATATACGCAGAACGCACACACATATTATGTAAACACTTCTATTTTTAAATGTCAAATAATAAAATCAAATAATAATAATAACAGCAGGACAGGGGAAGTGTACACCTAAATATATTTAGAGAACTTTAACATAAAAGATAGGAACTATGATAACGAGACGAATATAAATATATTTAAAAGATTGAATATATGAACTGAACACGTCAAATGTAGACATGAAACCTCTCCACGAAAGAGTCCAATTTGGCAAGCTCATCCGACAGCCCAACAAGGACATCCAGAGTTCCCACCTGTTGAGAAACACCCCCAAAACACATCAGACAAACGAGAAATGACACATATGCGTCGCCAATAAACCAGTGCTTTAACTGAAATAGAAAATGAGGAGTCGTTTACTTTCAGTTCGGGTATGTTGAACTTGTGGTTAGTGGACAGGCTGGTCTGGGTTGTGGCCAAGTTCATCTTGTCCCACGTCTGCTGGCAGGTCTTCTCCCCAGGAGCAGAGATCAACCAGAACTCTGACATGACTGCTCAAATGATCACGGAGAGGCTCCTTCAACATAAATTCAATAAATTCAATAGATTCAATTCCCACAGCATATGAGACACTTCAAGCTAAATCTGTCCAATAGATTACAGAGGTCCTTTCAAGGTTGATCACATGAGCAAATCCACACTTCTCCATTTCTTTCCATAAAAACGAGCAGTCACGAGTCATCAGCAGACAAAAGCTGTCACCCTCAGCAGATAATAGGTGCCCTGCTTTTAATCGTGTGTTTAAAGACTGGACACGTCATTTTTAATCGTAAACTGCGCGCAGATGTAGTGTACGGTTTGCGTGATGCGATGGGTTAAATGCGCTTTTTCTGATGTCTGTAAATATTGTATGAGCAGCGTTTGCGCCTGTCACGACTACCAAATTGACATTGATTCTTTGGCGATACTTACCGATTATACAAGCCACTTCGGTAAACTACAAAATAATCTATTCAAATTGAGAATAGTTTAATGAAACATTACTGAAAACAGAGTTAATTGAGTCGCCGTGTTGCAGAGCCTTCGAACGGCATCACACTTCCAGTCAGCTGATCGGAGAGGAGCTTGTGTTTCGTTCAGTTAACGATGCGTTCAGCATGCGCAATCTGGGTATTTTTAGCCTTTATTAATTCCCTTCGAATAACAAAAACATACATATACCAAACTACATATATATACAAGCAAATTATAAAGTAATTCGAATTAATCAATATATTTAGAGTAAGACATTAAGGCATTTTAGCTGCTTTAAGATTTTTTTAAAGACATATTAAAAAAATATATTTTTTTTTATTATTTTTTTTTAAATAAATGATTTGTTTAAATTGGGGGGGGGGCGTGCAACTTAAAAAAAATCAGCTTTTATCTAAATAAAATATAAATTAAATCAGAAAACCTTGGTTTTGCATAAAATGCTAAGATTGTGTTAATCAACAGTATAAGGTATATAATAAACAGTATTTTTATTGTGCCGTGCGCCCTGTGCCTAACCTGATTTTAATAAGTGTAACATGTCCCTGGGTCAACATCTTTGTTGACCCTGTAACAACATTGTGATTAACCAATCAGATTTGAAGAAACAGTTTACAATTTTTGTAAAGTTTAGGCTTGCAATCAGCGTTTGGTGCTTGTACATCAGTGTCAGTCATCTATCATTTCCTCTGATTTTAGGCATTACTCATGAGTAAGATTAGGTTCAGCTGTAGAGATATGGTCAAGACTATATTTTGGCATTAAAATGTTGTTCCAGGGGCAACAAAATATGCTGACCTAGGAAAATTAACAATACGTGCAACCCTTGATAGCATTCTGTCCCAAAAGTATTTCTAAAAATTACAGTTGTAGAAAAGATGTCACTGAGGTTCAATAACATAATTCCTGAATTGACGTATTTACCTAAATTAAACTGGTTACTGCTTTTTTTTTCACAATGTGTTGCATATACAGTAGCATTTACAATAAAATGTTCCTTGAGCTTGTAAAGAATATAGTATCCAACCGCACAGAAATCTGCCTGTGATTTCATCATGACAATGATAATGAACTGATTCACATTTATGCTACTGCTTCACTGAAACAAGATGATATGAAGAATTCAAGTTAATAAAAAATTTATTATTTACCGTAAACAACATGATTTGCAGACAAAGTGTCAGGGATCTCAAATATAAATGGGGCTGAATTCAGTGAATTCACTGAAACAAAACAAGACCTTCAGTGTAGGCATGTGCATTGTAGCAATTAAGATATTTGTCTGAAAATTAAGCTTTTTAGTCTGTTTAGGGAATTATCTGAAATTCTTTGGCAAACAAACTAGAACGTGAAACCATAAAATATGACCTTTCACCCAGTAAAAGGCTATAAAAACACTTGTTGCATATGTTTTTGTACCATTGTGTTATGACAGCGTTGCCAGCTGTGAACCTCAGCTTTGTTGATTTCTTCATTATGAATCAGAAGGAATGCAACTGATTTTTTGACATTTAATAAAAATGTAATAATAAAAAACTTTTGGAAATGGTTAACAATATACAATATACTATCTCCAAAAAATACTTATAAATCTAAGTTTAGCAACAGTGACTTTCATATAATGACAAAGAAGAGGTGGAAGCATGTTTCAGAAAGTACAAGCAGCGGATTAAGCAATATAAACAGAGCCCACGCTGGCCCATACATGTTCAGAGGAGTGTGTTTCTCTAAAAGGAATTTGCTAAAAGAAAATTATTTGTTTAATGGGTACAGATGACCCCGCCCACATCTATACGAATCCTGCTAAGCGAAAGGCTGAGCTCATGAATATTAATCAGAGTGGGCGGGTCTTCCTTGGAAATCCTCCCAGAACGACCAGTCTTGAGCCAGTCACGTAGCTTCGTAGCTGACGCAGGTCCTCACACTCCAAGCCTTTGCTGTAGTAGATTCAGTACTTTAGGCCCCGCCCCGTGTTCTCTAACAACCGTTTCTCCCGCCTTCCTCGAGCAGCAGCGACCATTTCTTCCTGAGATAGACAGCAGTGCTCTCGTGTTCCGCCGAGCTATCCTCGCCCAGGCATATGGCACATACAGCCCCTCTTCTTTCTTCTATTTGTGTCCCCACCACTCTTTAAAAATTCCGCCGAAAAAGAGAAGACGATTTTCCAAATCATTCAGGCCGTTATCTCACGTAAGTACCGCGTTTGTTGTTGATATTAGTCTTCATCCCGGAAAAATCCGCCGTCTGCTGTACGGAGCCGTGACACAACATGGCGGTTGGTTGTAGTCGCGCTTGTTATACGGGCATCGGCAGTGCTCCGTGAAGGATAACGAGAAATAACGTTAAAATTCAAATTCACAAATTATGAGGATTAAACGCGTTTATTTATATAAATCATTAGTTGTCGGAGCATGGCGGGTTTAGTTGGCTAAACCGCTAGTGAGCTGATTCAGTGGACTAAGTTAACCCAGGCGCTTACGACATGTCCTATCAGGTTATTGAATGACGAGCGTGTTACACATTAAAGTTTTATACTAATTTGCTGTGTTCTACTATCAGATTACACTTTCATATATATGGTAATAAATGTATTATGCTGATACCAGTTAGGCCTAGGTGTGTTTATTTAATTATTTCTAAGAAACATTAGTTTTAGGAAAACATAAGCCTACCTCGTACCAAAACACAAGTCACTATTATGTTTCTTATGCCACAATAAGTATAAATGTCTGACATATGAAATGACATATAATTTTAATACAACGCTTTATTGAACCTTAGACTAAATATAAAGCAAAATAATTATTTTATTTAAATGTATTTATTGTTTTTGATATATTTATAACCCATGTATTACGATATCGTAAGAACATTTAAGATGAGATACTGATAGCTTATAATGAAAATCTTTTATATATATATATAATGATGAACATATATAATGAAAACAGACTACTTGCATTAAGTTATAATTATGTATTATACATTTGTCACTTTGTACCTTTTCAATAAAACAATGTAAGATTATTGAAAAATATAATTTAATATAAAACAAATATGATATAAAATGTAATCTTCAAATGCCTACTGTGTCATATTTGCTACTCCACATCTAAACATGATTTTATTTTTTTTAAAGTTAAGTTTGCCTTAGTCCATCTTATGACGTTGCTAACAATATAAAAGTTACCATTTACTTGCTATCGATTAGACAATGCAAGGGATGTAATAGGTTGTGTACAACAGGTTTTTCAGCCAGATTTTGATGATGTTGGTCATTTTGAGGCCTGGGAAATTAATGTCCGATAACATGCTATATTAGGCTTTATAGGGTTAACGCGGTGTCCACATGAAGAAACAAACACCGTGAACTCTGATAAATGTTCAACAAGTTACTTCATTTATTGACCACATGTGGGAAGATCCTGATAAGACTGTGTTGTTTAATGCATAAAAATGAGAGCACGGAGTATCTGATCATCAGGTCTGATTTACTAGTAAAGTACAGCAGTAAATAAGCAGTCACTTGATAAAAATATTACAGCAACTGACAAATAAAGTGATGCTGAAAGTCTTTGTCTTTTTCCAGAAATGTTCTAAGTTAACCTGCTACATTTGTCTTACGTAAGTTTATCCATCAGCTGCTCTTGTAAATCAAATATTTATGTATGCACCTGTTTTTGTGACTCCACAGGGCTCCCCACTCTCTCTGCGAGTGTATAAGCGCTACCCAGAAGGCCTAGGGGAGGCCCTCTACCGCGAGCAGTTTGACTTCAACGCTGAGCCGCCTTGGGATCCTAGTTGATAGCGGGAGAGGACCATCTCCCACGTTGTCCATGTGAGTCAATAAATATTAGACACATCCCTCCTGAAGAGACTATTACATAATAATATGATTTATTTAATTACACATGAAATCTGTGTCTGCGCTCATCCAACTGTAATGAATTGTTTTTAGTTTTACATAACACCATTTGTGGCTTATATGTGACACCTTTGTCCCTCATTCATACTTCACAAATCCATTGGTAATACCATCAAATGCTCTATTGTGCTTCAAAGCCACAAGGATTTATCTTGATTGGGTCTGAGTAAAAAAAAAAGCCTGTAGGCCACATTCTTGGAGCCCTATGTGTTGTCGTCATCTCTAAAGAAGGACTCGTGATGCCTTCTCTAGTTATGTGATTCGTTTTCCCTGCCTCTTGTATTTATTAGCCTCATAGAAGTCCAATTTAGATCAACGATAGCCTTACAATGACTTTGAACTTCCTGTTTCAAAGTTTGCTCTTAAAACACACAGTGGGTTAGTGTTGTGGTTGTACACCTTGACATAAAGTTTTGTATCACAACATAATGCTATTTGTTATGCTCGTTGTTGTAATGAAATTGCCATGTTTTGGTTTTCCCTGAACAGTTTGTTGCATACCCAGAATACCCCAGCGGCTCAGTAAACTCTCTATGATTGTCGGATTTGCGGAATACGGTTGAGATGAAAGGATTCGTTGATACACCAAACTACTTCATTGAACTACTCGAGAGAGGAAGGACTTTTGACAGTGTCCTTGACAACCATGTCTATGAACAAAATTTGGTTAGTTCAGAAAATCAGTTTCCAAGTAAATGCCGGACTGTGTTATGAACATCTATTTTAGTAAACAATAGTGGTGTTATTTCGGTCTTTTTCGTTGATTTTGAACTGATTTTGTTTTGTCAGGCTGAAAAGAATGCATTTGTTGTGGCCGACCTTGGGACCCTAATGCGACAGCATGTTCTGTGGAGGACCACTATGCCTCTTGTTCGACCCTTCTACCCAGTCAGCTGTAACAGCAGCCCTGTAGTCATTGAGGTCCTGTCTGCTCTTGGCGTTGGTTTTGTCTGTGCAAATAAGGTAACATTTTATTTGATTCTTACCTGTAGATATTAGAAAATATCTCAGAACGTATATCTGGATACACCAAATATGCTAAATTCTTTCAGGCTGAAACCACATTGGTACTCAATCATGATGTCCCTCCTGAGAACATCATCCTATCTGGAGTTTGCAAGCAGCTTTCACTCATTAAACACGCAGCCAAGGCTGGCATTAACTATTTGGTGTGTGAAAATGAGGCAGAGCTTCGCAAAATTGCCCGTGCCCATCCTGAGGCCAAGTAAGTCCTTAAAACATAATGTGTATATATTGTACACATACATTAGTCTCTGTGTGTGTGTGCGGGTTTATGAGGACACAAATTTGTATAATGACATGGGTATGACAGAGGTATTACAATATGTAGGTGTTTTATGAGGACATTTTCAGTGTCCCCGTAATTCAAAAGGCTTAAAAAACATACTA
>JAUMHQ010000029.1:2223485-2235881 GCA_032361165.1 Enteromius paludinosus | reverse complement strand
GAAGTGATCGTTCGCGCGCATGCGTATTCGGCGTTTGCGTCTCCAAAGCGAGACTTCAAAAAAAAACACTTCCGGGATTTGCGCAATCTATGCCAAAGCGCGTACACAAAGTCACCTACATCTTGGATGCCATGGGGGTATGTAAATAAACATCAAATTTTCATTTTAAATGCAAAACGAATATTGCAAGGTACCCAAAAACCAAATATACGTTATTGTATTTTACACATAAAAAAATTTACACATCATTTTCCAACAAAAAAAAACAAAAACAAAAAAAAAACGTAAAACATAGTAAAACCTTTTGTAATAAATCACCAATATTATTGATGTTTATGTACAGTAGTAATTAAACGGCTTCCATATTTCTTCATATACATCAATTTTGTATTTAAAAAAATATGTTACTTTTTCCATGGCCATACACTGTGCCATGGCATTAATCCAAGTCCCAATAGATGGCGGATCAGGTCTTTTCCAGCTAAGAGCTATCATTCTTTTAGCTTGTAATGTAGCATAATCTATGAATTTGCGCTGCTGAAGATTTAGTTTAAGGTTCTTTGGATATAGATGTAGCAAAATCATTTTTGCATCTA
Organism: Enteromius paludinosus; assembly: GCA_032361165.1. NCBI lineage: Eukaryota > Metazoa > Chordata > Actinopteri > Cypriniformes > Cyprinidae > Enteromius > Enteromius paludinosus. The sequence continues at coordinate 2,235,285 of JAUMHQ010000029.1, read as the reverse complement.
GGGGAATACTCAAGGGTACAATTATTCTTTGTCAACGGAATTTCTAAAGTGGACCATCAAATTAAAGTGTAACCCAAATAACTCAATATGCATCTTGCAACTTTTTATTCAAATTGTTGTGCTGATCAATCAAATCATTAGACATGTATAGAATGGAGGAAAATAGACATTCAATACTCACTGATTTTATTTGTTGACTTAAAAATTAATTTCCAGCAAGAGTGAGCAGCACTGTTTGAGATTTATTCTTTTGGCTGTTTAATCAATGACTGCCATTGTGTTGAATTTGAAAGTCTGTCAGCAATATTGCTCTTAAATGTGACCCTGGACAACAAAACCAATCGTAAGTGTAAGTCTTAATTTTCCGTAATGAAGATTTATATGTGATCTGAAAGATGATAGGGATAGGGCAATATTTGACCGAGATACATCTATATGAAAATCGTGAATCTGAGGGTACAGAAAAATCTAAATGCTGAGGAAATCACCTTTACAGTTGTCCAAATGAAGATCTTATCAATGCATATTACTAATCAAAAATTAAGTTTTAATATATTTTCTGTAAGAAATTGACTAAATACTTTCATGGAACATGATCTTTACTTACCATCCTAAAGATTTTCGGCAAAAAAGAAAAATCAATAATTTTAACCCATTCAGTGTATTTTTAGCTGTTGCTACAAATATACCCCAGCGACTTAAGACTGGATTTGTGGTCCAAGGTCACAAATGAAATTCAAACCCCAATTTATTTTCCTCCATTCTATACATGTCTGCTACATGTATACTGCCTCAATGCCTCTGTAAATGCTCCTTTTCCCCAGGGACACGCTGTCTGCTGTCATCTGGTGCTATATTTAGGCCATACCAATAACCAAATCCACAGTGCCTGATGAGCTGTATCTTCAGACCAATGAGTAGCCCTGGGTGACAAGGCCTTCCAATAGAAGCATTGTCATCACTATTCACTGATGCTTTATTGAGATTTCCTATAATGTGGGGAAAGAGAGAGAGAAATCCCCACACATAAATTAAACCTTCCCAACTTTGTTGCCATGGAAGCTCAGTCCTTTTGGCGATGCTTCTCGTTCTTCAATCTCCATTTAATTAAGGCTCCTGAGCTGCCAAAGGCTGTTTGACATACGACTTTAAGTACATCAGCTCTGTCAAGTCATGTTTGTTTTGACTCTAGCTACGTGGCCATCAAACTTCCGTAACGCAGCAAATCCTCCTTCTTTAGGCGACGCTGGGAATTCAGATGATTTTGAATATTTTTTCATCTCTTTTGAGAACCCGCGTAAAGCCACTTGTATTCATTGTACATAGAAATGTAGAAAATCTATTGCTTTTCAGGAGACCTTTATAAATTTCTACTCTTGGCCATCGTTAGTTTCTCACTTGTGTATAGCCAAGAGACTTTATATTTCATGTGGCATATTTCAGAACCTTCTCATAACCACAACCTTTTTTTAATTTAGGATCTTTAGGATATTGCCATTGCAACTTTATTTCTCATAGATGCAACTTCATAAATGATAACTGAGATTGTATTTCTTGTAATTGAAACTTTCTCATAATTGTCAATTTATTTCTCACTTTATTTAAGTTTTTTTTTCATGTAATTCACATAATCATTTGTGACTTTTGTTATTGCAACTTCTCTTTGTAATGATGGTTTTGAATTTACAGTATATCACACAAAATGTCATTATATTTCACAGTGACTTATTTTCATTTCATTAAGAATTTCTATCTCACTGTTAAAAATTGCAATTTATTCTCGTAATTGCAGGTTTATGTGCAAATTTATATCTTACAGAGTGACATTCCACAGTCATTGGAAATCTGTATCTCACAGTCGCAATTTTTTATTTTATTTTTGGAAATAGTTTTTAGCAAATTGTGAATTTCTTGTAACTGTGACTGTTGTTACGACTTCTTTTTTTGTCATTGCAAATTTTTATCTCACAGTTGCAACTTTTTGGTTATTTTTCATCTTTATATTTTGAGATAATTTCTTGAAATTGTGAATTACAACTTATTCTTGGAAATCTGTATTTCACAGTGCGACTTCTTTCTTTTTCATTTTACCGTAACAACTAATTTACTGCGATTACATTTAAAACTTTTACGATAATAGGTGATAACTGTCTTCTATACTTTTTCTTGGAAAAAATGACATTAATAATTAAAAGTAATTTTTTTCCTATTGACAATTGTACTTGTACAAATGCCAGAGATTAGCAGAGGAACGATAATCTGTCAGATCTGATTCAATACACATGCAAATTCAGTCTCATTAATGCAAGGAGAGCAGAACGGAAACATTTGACCTTGCTGCATAAAAATAAAGCTCAAAATCCACTAGCATGACGCTAATTCAGACTGGGGTGTCCCGGTTTTTGTCCTGGTAATTAAGACAGTCACAAAGAGGCTAATTAGGGCAATCCACATTAATTAAAATCGCTCCCATGTGAAGCTGGTCTCAAATTGGACTTAAATCGAAGGACTGGTGCAAATGTGATTGATGTTTACATAGATAGAGCCTATGCTGCGCTCTGCTCTTTGATCATGATGAGCCTCTTAAATAGATGGTCCTGGATCATACAGTATATTGCGCAGCACTTCAGGGACTAGCAAATAAGCTGTGGTTTGATTTCAAATCCTCTTTCATTCCTTATTTAATTATTTAGGACTGAGTCTGATAACTTTGTGAACAGAGCAAATAACAAAGTATTTGCACATAAAAGGAAGTAGTGATGAGATTAACACTTATTGAAAGTCAACATGATTACATCAAAACCATTGTTCATCATAATGAGGGAGTCAGATGTGAAATTGGTCCAGGCTGTGATCTGACAGTTCAGACCCAGATAAAAAGAGACACTCTGCTGAACTGGTGACAGGAACTGGTGACATTTCCAAATGAAATGCGATGGCGGAGATGGTGAAAGGGTGAGAGTTTCTTGTACAGTAGTTTTCACAGTGAAGTCCTCTGAATAAACAGCATAAAACAGAGAAATGTTTTTGTTACTGAGCATGAGATGTTGTGATCAACAGGATTCTAGTTATTACGGCACTGACATCATTGCAGCCTTTCCTAGATTCAAAAATAGGGCACTAGTAGGGCTGCATGATTTCGGTATACCAACTATATCAGTTTTTATCAGTCAGTGTTTTTAATTTATTGGTTTTGGTATCTTTCCCATGTTTATATAGATAGACTTCTGAGAAGAAAAGTCACAGAATTGTGAGATGTAAAATCTAAATTATTTGTTTATGTCTATTAATGATGACCTTTTTTCATAAATGCCAGAGGCAAAGTAAGAATTTAGAGATTTAGGGCCAGATTTACAAAAACAGGGCAATCATTTGCCCTACAAATCCAACCCTAAACCTGCCCGACAATGTTCATACTGTACATACAAATCTGTTTTGTTGCATGGTACAGCTACATAGTAATACATACATTTAAGTAATTGTGTGAAAATTACACTTTAATAATCAAAACTCTCAAATTTATTTGAAAAGGAAGGTGTCAGAGTCACAAATTACCATCTGTTTTAAGACATGCTTTTTTGGGGGCTTTAAATAATGCCGCAAATATCAGTAATTTGATCATTGCAAACATTAGTAATTCGCAATGCATGATTCATTTTAATATTGTTCTCCCATAAATTGTTTCTAAAAGTCAAACTTCTACAAATGCTTATCCATTAAGGTCAGGTGCAAAATGAACTGTGCCCATGCCTTTTCAGCGTTAATTATTCACTGCGTGTCTTTCAGTACTAAGTTAACGCTAACAGATGGTTGGCTAACTGGTGCAAGCTATTATTAAATCTGTCTAATTAGTAAATCAGTGAATCTTAAATTTCTTTTTAATTTCTTTTTTAATACTCTGGCAGACACTTGCCTCCATAACCAACAGAAATGTAAGTCGACAAATCTTTCCTTCCAAATAACTCATGTAAAAAAAATATATTTTATTTACAGAAAATAATGATTTGTTCATGACATGTTTAGAACAACATGAGGATACAAAATGCTAATCTCTTTAATTAATACCATACAAGATAACATTTTCAGGCTGTTTTCATTTTTAGCAGTGGCACTGTACAGTATAGACAAAGTGTGCATTACTTCCCATGCATAATAGATGTGTGATGTTACCCCCACTGAACAGCTGAGAAGCGCAGCAAACCTCACTACTGAAACACATTCTGATATCCACACAAGACACTCCATATTGATCTGAGCACAAAGTTGCTTTCAGAGAGAGGATGAGTCATGAGACCCATCACAAGAAGATTCCTATCTGAACACATTAACCCACCTCAGTGAATTTCTCAAGAGGTACAGCATCAGCTGAGTGTCACAGTATGGCACCAGAGTCATGGGAAGACATCAAGCCAATTAGTCCTCAACAGCATCACTTTAACAGGATTTACTACACAAATGGACTAGTCTGGTGTACTGTAGGTGTCTGCTGCAAAGCGAGCCCTCTAATTTACATTTATTGCAATTTGTACTCAAATGAATCCTTTTTTCATAAGATAGTCCAATGTAGTGCTTTGTGACATCTTGCCATCATCAACAGCAAGAGGGCAGCTCTGTGCGTGTCACTTGTGCTCTGATAATCGCTTCGGGCTCTGTGGGTTTGACAGTTGCTGGAAACGGAAAGATATACTTTGATCAAGAGTTGAAAAGGAGGCTTTGAAGAGCTCGAAATTACTGATTTGTTCGGTCGTGATACTTTCAGAAGACAAGATTACACATGTTCTGAGTTCCACTGGATATTTCTGCCTTATGGATGATGGTTGTACATTTAATTAAATGGTCAGATATCTTACTGATGAGCTTCTAAAGTTATAAATAATGCTTAAGGATTCCTTTTAAAATGAGTTAATTTCAGAACTGAATTATGCTCATAAAATGATACCTCTTGTTGAAAATTTTATTCCCAACCACTCAGACTTTCAGCCTGATGGCGAGATGAAGTTCTTCCTCACTGTGTTATGTAATGGGTTCAGATTTGGGATGTTAGGTCTTCCAGAGGATTATGAGATGGTGGTTCCTTCTAGGCGCAGGGTTCATGTCTAGAGTTTTTTTTTTACGTTTTTTTTTTTACGTTGATTAGTTTCCTTCATGGTTATGATAAGGACACAGCCTTTGATGTCCACCAAACATGTTTTTGTATTCATTTTCCTGCTCAAAAATCCTTAAACTCACATTAAAATGCTTACCATAAAATGTTATAATAATGATCACTCATAAAACACAACAAATTATATAGAATAAATGGATGTAACACCAAAAACCTAATGTGCATTACTTATAACAAAAATGAACTATTTCAAACTATTTAAATAAAATATAATCGTATGTGATGTGTCTGTTACGTTTCGTGGTTATAGCAATGATAGATAGGGAACAAGACTTAAACAAAGAGCTTCTTTTAATACATTAACGCACGTGTAACATAAAACAACTTTTATCACGGACCAAGGAATTACTGAAACAGACAGGGTATAAATGCATGCAGACATAATGAACCTAATGGAAAACAGCTGGGGAACACCGAGGGAGACTAATTAACTAATAATCACATTAAAGACAGGAACTACCAAATATATAAAACAAGGAAGACACAAAATTAAATCCAAAACAGACAGAATACGTAACAGTGTCATGCAATGCTTAGAAAAATATTTTTTTTTACTTTGCAAAAATCATAAATTTGACAGTATTGTACAGTAAAAAGACAAAATGTGACATTAAATTGTTAAAAATTGTACACATTTTAAGCGTAACTATGCAGAATATCTTTTAAAGTGGTCATACTACGCGATTTCAAATTTTCCTCTCTCTTTAGACTGTCACAAGCTCTTTCTGTAAAGATTCTGTGAAGTTTTAAAGACTTAAGTCTCAAAACCAAAGAGATATTAGAGGTGTTAAAGTGCAGGACATGGCGTCACGTTATGGTAAGCTTGGGGTATTTGGCCAATCACAGTGCACTGGATAGCTGGCAAATCAGAGCACACCTTGCTGTTTTAGAATGATGAGCTTTGTCGTATCGACCCGTTTCAGGAGGCGGGGCTTAGAGGAGAAACATAAACACATTGCATTTCACCAAATACACAGAATAATGTTCTTTTTAGCACTATCATAAGGCCACTTTAAAGGGGTCATGCGGTGGTACATGTACTTTTTCAAGCTGTTTGGACTTAAATGTGTGTTGTAGTGTGAGTACACAACCACCCTACAATGTTAAAGATCCACAGGTAGTTTCTTTTCATTCAATACAAATAAGTTGCCCCTTCTGAAATCAAGCCATTCTCAAATGCATGTCGGACAGAGGCCACACCCATAATATTTGATTGACAGCAGCGTGTCACACAGACTGAACTGGTGTCTTTCCTCAGACCCGCCCTGAGTGAGCTGTCATCAGACCGAGACGCAGAGACAAGCAAGACTCCTAAGAGATTGAGGAGTCTTGAAGATGTGGAAGATTAACGTTACTTTTGGTTCTGAAGGGAAAGTCGCCCTTGATCAACCGAAATGCGTTTATGTTTGCGAGAATCATTCATGATCCAGCCTCACCTGCAGAAGCATTGAGTATAATGTATTTTAATGAATCTTTGCAAATCGCCTTTCCTAGTAATATGCTAATTAGCAAGTTTCACTATGAATACAGCTAAAAAAAGATCCTTTGAGAGTGACTTGGAAAAGAGGGGCGGAGTCAGCGGAGCTCGTGAAGATTTAAAGGGGAAGTACACAGAACAGAGTTCAAAAGAGCTGTTTATGACAGGGTAAAATGAGCGTTTTTTACACTATCTTTGAGAAATTTTAAAACAAACTATATTACAAACTTTCCATTAAGACCCTAAAGAATCATATTAGCTAGTGGAAAACTGGGTTTGTATGACCCCTTTAATGTTAATCTTAAAATATTTTTTTTAAAGTTGTATTTATTTCCCTTATGCAATAGCGTTCTATTGCCAGTTAGCAGTGTTTCCCTGTTGTCAGAGAAAAAGACCTGCAACCCATTTGTTGGACATGACCCAACATTTAAAGAGCCACTGAACAAATCATATGATCATAAAGTTACTAATCTGAAAGGGTTTTTTTTGTGTTCTGCTGTTTCAAACACAAGAAGTAGGCCTATACGCTTCAGTAAACCTGAGTAATTTCCTCTCATTTTCTGTGACTGCTAAGTGAATTCTCCTAGGTTGTGTGTATGTGACTTTTGCTGATGAGGGGTTTGCACTGATTGGTGTCTTTGTTTGAATGAACAGGGGAAACAAACTGCCACGTCAAAACTGTATTCATTAGCATCAATAATCATTGTCACAAGTGGCCATTTTTTGCTCCTGTGAGAAACACTAAACCCATTTGAGTAAAACGGCCACTCTATGCCTGAATGATAATAGGTGAGGAATACATTTTATGAGGAGCATTCTTGGTCTGTGCGAAAGACTCAAGAGAGCAGCAAGAGAGAGTAAATCAGAGGAAGCAGCTTAGACACCATCGTTCATCTTAATCAGCCATCATAAATGTCTCTGTCTTAACAGTAGCAACTTTTGTATTTAATCTCAAACTGCTACTTACTTGCCTCAACACTTTTCACAGTTCTTATATCAACATTTACATCCATCCACTCTTTATTAATAATTCAGCATTTTATGGGTTATATAAACCAGTGATATGCTTTGCAAAAACTCATGGGTCATTTTAAGGATAGTACATATTGATTGCAACCTGTGAAATGCAATCCAAACAAATGAATTGATATTCAGCGCTTGTGTTGGTTATTGTACATCCTTGAGAAGCAGGAATAATTCAAGCTCAACTTTTAGAGCAAACTTTGCAGGAAATATCGCAAAATTAAGTTTTTATGCAAATCACCTTGCTAAAAGTACTCACAGTTTTACATTGTTTGCTATGCATAATAACCCAACAGTGTATGGGGGTAAGAAAACCCTAAACTAGGTTATTTTCACCAAGTAATTGACATTTGTAATCTGTAATAAGATAATTACAACAATTTAACTCAGGATGTAAACATATTTACCTTTGCATAATGGCTGGTTATTCAATGCACGCATCTCTTTTTATGCTTTAATGTCAAAACATCAGAAATATTGTTCAGTTTTTTTGTGCTTGTGTGCTAATTTTTCATGTAAATGCCCTGGCCTTGTCAATTAGAAGCCTTATGTAGCTTAATATGCAGGTAACACTATATGTTACACAGCTAACAAGCTTTTCATGACACTTCTATGCCTCCATACAGACGAGCATAGAATTCAGACTCTGTTCCTATTCAGATCTCATCAATATTGCAGCAACACTCTACTGCTTCTGGTGGGCTCTACCATCATTATTAATTTAGCTTTGTTTTCTTTTTTTCATTTTTCGGTCTCTTGCTGCTCAGCTGCTGTTATACAAGACTTTAGGCTGACTCCGGGGCTGCAATGCAGATACTCAGTGTATCTTGGCTTCACATAGTGGAATATATATCGTGACAGAGGGTTTTCCCACAACATTACATCAGCATTTGTCCTTTAAGGCAATCTGCTGCTAATAGCAGTAGTGACATTGACAAACACTTTAATAATTCACACAGCCCTACCGCAAGTGCTTTTACCACTTTCCTTTGAATTCATTCTCTCATACAGCTGAATGTAATTGATAATGTTTGGCTGCTTATTGTTTATAGGCTAACTCTAAATGGGCAGAATGGTGCCACCTTGATATTGACATTGCGAGAGAATTGGACCATCGTTTTTCTCTGGTGTCACTGATGACCCATTAATATGCACCAGTGCCATCGCCTCATCTGTGTACTGAAGGAAGAGAATCGTCAGGTAGTCGATATCGATCCTGATGTCAAGCATACAGACTTGTCCTTGCTGTACAAGGCGCGTTGAATTGCAAACCGGCGATATTTAACAATTCTCTGACTGAGAAAAACTGACTCTGATGTAGCTTTCAACATATTTAGACTGAGGTACATTTGTTAGACATCTCATATTTCTTTGTAATGGATGTTTTGTTGCACCAAATTGCAGATAATCCATTATTCATTACTCATTATGTTAATTCATTAGTCCTTATCACGACTCATTATGATAATTCTTTGCCCATTAACAAGCTCTTTTTATTCTCACTGTTGATTCTTCATTTAATTTCTAGTAAATGTTGTAAGATGCTTTTATGAGTGTATCAAACGATAATAAAAAACAAAATATTTTATTATTTTTATGAAATGCTACTGATAAAACCTAATGTTCATTTTTACTTCGTTGCAATAATTGGGGTCATACCTTCACAAATCAGATTGCTCTTAATCCTTATGTTTTGACTTAATAAAAAGAATCAGCTCCTAAATGTTTTTTTTTTTTTTTTTTTTTCTGACCATGCTTGTAATGTTATGCTTTGCATTGCTTTGACCAGATCCCACCTTGTTGGGAATGATTGGTGAATTGATTGGTAAATTGTTTACAATGCATGAACTACAACTAGTCATGAACTTCACCAAGTATGAAAACAATAGTCAAAACCTGCACATTTTAGGCATTGTAGAAATCCCAGGTAGCACATACATTGCTTTACATTTCAATGGCTGGTTAGCATCCACTAGAGCATTTCACACTGATTTCAGACTTCCTCTGAAACCCTCCACCTCCCCAGCTCCACCTGTATACCGTAGATCTGCTATTGGTTATCATATATACTATTTGTCTATTAATATGTGCATTATGTAACTCACAATTTCTATTTTATCTTGCAATTTTACTCCTCCACTAGGTGACATAAGTATAAAACAAGAAAAGAAGAATCCAACATGTATAAAAATGCTAATTTCATGACTATCCAGGTCTCGGGTGGTACCTTTTCAAAGGTTTGTACATAGAGGGTCCATTTTTGTACCTAAATGGCACATATTAGTATTTAAAGTGAACCTTTTCTAACCTAATGGGTACAAATGTGTACAAAAGGTACTGTCCCAGTGACAGCTTTTATACCTTTCTTTCTGAGAGTGTTTTTTGTGTGTTTATTTAATTCTTAGTTACTTTAATGCTTGTTTTATCTTATTTAAAATTATTTTATATTGAGGCCCCCTTTGAAGTTTAAATGAGGCCCACTGGTTTAGACCCACTGGTTGGCCTGTATATTTTGTATTGTAGATTCACTAGACACAAGGTATAATACAGGTAACTGTGTTCCATTCACATCTCAGGTTAATATGCAAGAACCTTTACCTGCTTTTCTGAATAAGCTCTGTCTCAATTCCCAACCCTTCTTTTATTAATTTGAGAAAAAGGGTGTGAGGTCCAAATCACGGTTTATTAATCTGCTTTTGTGAGCACTCTCACTAATGTGCCGCCATGCACTGAGGTTCATCCTCTGCCCTGCCCTGCTGAAAGAGATGTTCTCCTCTGGACATTACCCAGCCCTGCCAATATTGTAATTACAGTAATATCCTATATGGAGGGAGGCTGCAGAGTGTAAATGACTTCCACATCATGGACAACAACACATGGCAAAGGCACTTTCCTCTACTCCGGCCAGCATTTGTTTTGGTTAGACCACGTGGGCCACAGGTGCCAATGACATGCCTTTATGAAACCGAGTAGCTTCTGCTTAGGTCAGTGACTGAATCACAAAGAACACAAATAAATCTCTATGCAGATCAGTAGCTTATTTGACCTTTTGTGTTCCTGTGAGGCCGTGCAGAGAACATCTAAGTTTAATATTTCTCATGGCTCTGGGAATAAACCAAACGCATGAGTACAGCTTTGAGAAGCCCTTCTCATTCATCCGTTCGTTTCATTCAGCTGTTCGTGCGTTCATTCATAATCCTTTGCGCTCTTTGGTTTATACAAGAACATCCGCTCTATTCAAGTTCAGAGGCGATTATTGAGAGGTGTTCTAGCACCTATTAGCATTACGGCTGTGAAAAGCACATTAAATCAATCGTCACCTAGTGCTCTGAGAGGCAGTGAGTTAAGACCTGTGGGCTTGTCTTCAGTGACCACTGTGATGGGGTTGGTCAAGCTTCGACTAAGATTATGGAGCAGCTCGTCCTGTTTCACCAGAAATAGCTCAACCCGATAATCCCCTATAACTGAGCAGAGGTGACATGAACGGCGTAAGGATTAGCCATCGCTGAGTGAGACAGGGGCCAGGTGAAAGTGTCATCTGCTTCACAGGTCTCTGAGTCAGGCAGAAATGTAACACCAGTAACCCTGCGTGTGTTTCCTTGGGTCTGTTTTGGTGTGTTTTACCTTGCAGATCTGCTACCAGAGAGGGAAGTGTACTGTCAAAAAGACTGCCTGTGAGCTAATTTAATATTGAGGATTCATGTTGGGAACTAATTCTTTTATTTCTAAACAATCATTTATTCTGTGATCACAGAATTTATCGCTGTTTGTGTTCATTTATTTTATATTTTGCCTAATTGGATTATGCTTTTGGCTATTTAAAGTGTTGAGCTTTCAGTTTTGCACATTAATATTAATGGGCTGGATATTGACACAGACTCCCTGATTAATTTCAGTTTGACTTCTATCTGATTCTGATTCATTTGGTGTTTTCAGTTTGTTTGTTTTATACCAGAATTTCTCTCTTAAAAGTGCCATAGAAGGGAAAACTGAATTTACCTTTGCATGGTTGAATAATAACAGTTCCTTTTCAGGAACTCGAGCTTCATCGATGAGACACTTTGGGAACGCCCTCAGCGTGACGGCTCTGAATAGTGTGTAGAATCAGCCAATGATGAGTTGGAACGTCATGGCGG
>JAUMHQ010000029.1:2195215-2214353 GCA_032361165.1 Enteromius paludinosus | reverse complement strand
GCTCATTTTGGCCTAAATATCTGCGCTTCTTGATTTTATACTTTGTTACCTTGAAAGGCTTTGTTTTTAATAAAAAATTAATTTGTCTGTACTGCTTAGACAACCTGCAAAATAGTCAAATCAATCACTAAGAATCATCGTAATGTGATATTTTTGCCATATTGCCCACCCCTAGTTCTGTAATTTGCAATATAGTCTTAAAAACCAGCTTGAAAAAGAATCGGGATAAAAATCGTGAATCGTGATTTCTCCCAGAACAAAAAATCTGAATATATTTTTTCCAAATCGCCCACCCCTACCGTACAGAACCGAAAACCGTGACCCTAAAACCGTAATACAAACCGAACCGTGGGTTTTGTGAACCGTGCCACCCCTAAAAAGGACTTGGTATAGTACAAGACATATTGCTTTTTTTTTTATTATTCATAAGGAGAAACAATTATAATTATTATTATAATTATAATATAGTAAAAAGGTTCAGATTTCAGCACTCCAACCCATTTTTAAGGGTTTTTTCATTTATCAATTTTGCAATTTTGTGCTGCTTATTTCTTTATTTATTTATTTTTACTGATTTTTCTTTTTTTTTTAAACTGTGATTTTTTATAAAGATTCTTTGATGAACAGAAAGTTCAAAAGCAATGCATGTATTATTTCAAACTGTTTTTCCCCCCAACAATACATGAAATGCAACAAGTCGCTTTTGTTAAATTTAATGGACGTCTGAATGATAGTATAATACATGTGTGTGTGCAAACTGCCAGCGAGTACAGAACAAGACAGAAAAAAGAATGACAAGTATGTAGATAAAAGCCTTGGGCAACAATAAATACTCAGGAGCAATATCTTTAAAATTGACATGGAAAAAAAAAATGTTTCCTGTGCTACTTAAACAGAAATGGCCAAAGCCATCACAAATCTAACATTCCACTTTTAGTTCCAACGTTTTCCGTGAACTGACATCAAAAGGGTAGAGAATTAACAGCATATCTGTCATAACACGCAGACTGGAGTTTAAACACTACAGCGCACCAACAAACACCAGGACAGGAACTTTACACCAGTGAGATCAAAAGAATTCTCTGCAAGCTTTTGGCAGTCATGTAAACTTTCAACCTTGAATTTCTGAATTACCAACCAAAACGATTCAAGCACAATGTGCAATGTTCACATCCACAACAGGAAAACAAATTCAACAAAGGCTATAGAAGACTTGATTGCAGCTTCCTCATTCCTCCCTGTAGTTCTGTTAGTCTTTCGACATTTTTATTTTCCTATGTTGCCATGACAGCAAAAAGAGTACAGCGTACACATCTACCTGAGCAAACATGAGCAACTGATGACTGCTAAGGCAACAATTAAAATCATACACTGAATTTCAGTGTTAAAGCAGATGTCCTAATCCACAGGTTTGATCATCACTAGACAAGGAAAAAAGGCTACACCCATCACTTTTACTTATGGGTGAAAGGGTTCTCATTGATGACTCACTTACTAGTTCAATATAAACAAATCTATCTGCAAATCAGATAAATTTACTCAAGTTCTTTGCCGCTTGATCCAGAGTAATATCATTAAGACAGTATACCTAGTTTAAACAAACGGTATCTCAGGTTTTGTCCCGCAATCTGCTTGTCAGATCGCACAATGGCCCGTGGGCACCAGCTGCAGAGAGACATGGGCATGCAGAAAAGAGGAATGAGCAGATGGAGGCCCTGCGTGAGAGAGATGAGGGGAGGGGAACAGAAGATTCAGACAGGAAGGCTCTGGCTCCTGGGGAGACTGCTCATCCACTCACTGCAGCCCAGGAGGGATGAGAGAGAGAACAGGCTGCTCAGATGCAGGGCGGAGACAAGATGACCGGGATGAAGATAGGATGGTCAGGAGGTCAGAAAGGACTACAAAACCAAGCACGGTGTGACATTCAGTGATGTCAATGGTATTTCTCCAAGACTTAAACCCAAACGACTGCCAAAGGCTTTATCTACCAGATCTTGGTTATTTAGTTAAACAAAGGCCACGTTTTTAAGCTGAACATGTTGCTTTTTGCTTAATTAACAGACGTTTGATAATCCTCATGTGAAATAAATTTGAGAAACACTTTAGTTTGTATTTTAAAATATGTATATGTATGGCTTGATACACTGGGAATGGATCCACCATCAATTCAACCCCACACACTAAATATATTGTGGATATTATATCATGTATATTAATAATTAAATAATATCTCTATATTTACAGGCATTTTGTATTTTTCATTTATATTAGTAAGTCTCAATAAACAGAGAATTGGATGGATAATGCATTATTTTCAATTATATATTTATATGAAATAATATAGCAATTAAATTAAATAATAAATACAAATAATTATATATATTAAAATATATTTAAAATATAATCTATGGCCTATACATACACATACAGTAAGTTTAAAAAAAAAACAAAACCATTTTGCACAAAGGTAGTCGAAATACAGTATTAGTCTAAATCAATCGAATGTAGGCCAATGCGTTTCCTCCCAGACGATAACATCAACAACAGGTATCTGAAAAATAGCACACACCAGAAAAACTGTGCAGTCTTAGCTTAGCAGACTTTGTACGCAATGAAGCAGGAACCCAAGCTGACCAGATCACCTCCGATGAAACGAACCAGATTGTCAGAAATCTTACATTATAATGAGCAGCTCTCATGCATTTTATCCGGCTAATCAACACATAAATTGTCACTTGTCAAATTTAAAATCTAATGTTACATATGAATGCAACATTAATGAAAGCTGTTAAACTTGTGATTCCATAAATTGTATATTTTTAATTTTAGAATTCCCATGACACCTTATAACTTATTAAGATGGGTTATCTGCAAGACATTAAAATAAAAAAAAAGTCCTAAAAATTTGCATTAATTGGATATATAAAAAAATGGATATAACACAGAGATGCAAAGAGAGGTTTCATTGGTAGCAGCACATTTAACGTTACAGCAGGTGTTTAATGCTAACATATGGTTCAACGGTGTTAAATAAATAGCTACAGTCATGCTTATTGACTAAAAAAAATAATAAATACATTAATAAAATATTTCACAGCTGAAACATGGCACACTACGGTCGGGTTCTAGTAATATCGTAAGTTTTAATAGTATTTACATACACCATCATTTATAAGATAACGAACTAATTACAATGTGTGAAAGTGCTATAACCCGAATAAAATCCCTGCAAATGTCTATCCCGACTGACTGTCACATTACCAATGTTCATCAAAATTAAAAAAAAAATTAAACAACCGCTGTTCTTCCAGTTGCTGGCTGTGCTAACAAACAAGCTAGCTAACTTCTGAAAGTTGTGTTTTGTTGCATTTCTAATCTGTGCCGACATGTCACGTCACGTTCTCGAAACAATTCTGCTACCTTGATCGGCTTCCTCCATCCTGTCTTTGCGGCTTCTTTATGTTGTGAGTGATTCTGATCCTTGCGGTCCCGCTTTCCCACTTCAATCTTGTAAATTTGAGCTCAAAGCTGCCACTGCAACTAGGCTGCTGCTCGAGGTGGGGTGGGGTCGTAAGTGACGTCAGGACGCACAGCACGTAGAGATGTAAACAGAGAGACGGGCACGAGGACCCACCTGGCGCGCTCATGATGAAGCGTTTTTTTAAAAAGCAGAAATATGAATTAAGAATCATCGTTAAATGGTAGATAAATTAACTGAAATAAACGAATATAAATAATCGTTTTATTTGAAATAACTTAAAAATAATTTTATATTTTCAAAAATATATATTTTTAATATTTTGTATATATTTAAGTATATTTTGACAAGATACTAAAACCAGCTAGCTAATTTACATTTTTCTTTGTCTTTTTCTCTTTTTTTTTTTGGCTTTTACGCCGTGCTCAATGTATTTTATGAAATAAAAATAAATGTAATATACGTGTAAATGAAAAAAAAAACGGAATTACACGTAGCTAATAACTACAATAGTTATGTCAATTTATAAAATTGTAAACAGGCAAATATCGCAAAAAAAAAAAAAAAAATGATACTGTGTTTAAAAAAAAAACAGAAAAGAAAAGTTTGAGGAAGCCACAACATTCACCAGGTCAGAGATAATATTAGGCCTAAATTGCCTTAATAAACACATTTTAACTTTCAAATTTAGACAAAAGGATACCAGAAGAGCTATTAACAGCGATAGGCTATGTCTGTTCCTTCACAGAGTGGGCTCCAAATGCCTAATTTACCTAGTCAAACAAGACACGCCCACGAGGAAGCAGTGTGAGGCGCTTATTGCTGGCTTATAAATCGTCTATCATGTTGGTACTGTAGGAAATTACGCCACCCACTGGGTGACAGGATTTAATAATCCTAAAGTGAAGCATATTTTAAACCATTTATATCATATTCGTGATGTGTTTTGGGATGTTTCTTAAACCACTACATATGTTGCTATTAGACAATAAAAGTAAAACATTTGCATTAAGCTGTAAGAACAACTGTTTTATATTCTATCCAGTCGACTATCTATTGAATTCATAAAAAATAATATTGGTAACTGTATGGGTTTCGAATTGATTTATTTAATCTGTAATAAAATGTACGCTGAAAAGTAAAATTAAGGTTTCAAAGTTAGTTTTTCAGTGCAGCAATTAATTAAGGCAGCTGCATTTAAACTAACACTACAACTTATTTGGTTTTAATACATCTACAAATGTGTGGATATGTGTATTGTATTAGCTATACAAAAGACAATAAAACAAGTGACTGTAAATCAGTTAAACTATTTAGCTTTTTATTAAAAACGAATACAATAATGTAAAAAAAACATTCAATACATTCATTTTTTTACGTTATTATAGTTATTACATTTTTGTTCAAATTGCTAAAATAACAAACGAATAAAAAACACACGCAAAAACATAGGGGTGACTCATGAGATTGATATAAAAATGAGATCAAATTAAAAAAACACAATCCGTCCATCTCCGCCACCACCTGTAAAATACACCTATGTGACGCTCTTCCTGGCTCCGACGAACCCACCTGTCCCAAGCATGACGAGTCGCGCGACAAACATGGAGCGACGTCTGTAATGTCACGCACAGGGGAGGCGTGAAAGGGATACAAGGACTTATTGGTTCGAGACGTGTACTTCTATAGAAGAAAAAGCATGCGGAAAATGGGTGCAGTCATTGACACAAAAGACCCCTGGCTGTTTGGCGTCACCCCCATCTTCCTTTAACAGGAGCCCCCCCTCCTCCTCCCTCGGACCGAGATGCATTGTGGGGGAAGTCGTTGCCATTCGACCTCTGCGGGGCCTGCGCGGACGCAGACAGAACCCTCAAATTCATTATGCCTTTAAAACCCCTATTTATTTCCGCATAACCTACATACTCTCACCAGGAGGCCGGAGCGCGGAAAAACGGCTCGTTTCATGCGGAATACTTTATTTAAGAGAGCCGCGATCGGATTTTTGTTTTGTTGAAAAAGTGTAGATTGTAATTTATTTGAAGAAAATGTCCGGAGAGCGAAACCGCAGGTCGCTGGCTTTCCGAGGAGGTGGATTAGCCGTCACCGGTGCCAACGCAGTCGGAGGCAACAGCTGTGAGGCCCCGGCCTGTCAAGACCGACATCTGAACGGGAACAGAGCGGATCAAGAGGACGACAGGGATCTGGGGGCGAAAGGACCATCGCTGGGGAAAGTCGAGGGCGGGGGGTCCGTGAGCGACAGCACAGAGCCGGAGGAGGACGACGACCCGGAAGGGGGCAGTTGGACAGCGGGGAAAGAGCATGACAGAGGCGCTTTAAACAGCGTAATGGTGAAAACCGAGGGCTGTAAGTGGGCGACTGGCAACGGCGTGAACCGGGAGGACTGTAACGCGGTAGAAGCGGAAGAAGCGGCCGCTAGAAAGCCGCTGCTGGAGATGAGACCTCAGACGCTGCTGCTCCAGAAACACTCGCTCTTCCAAGCCTCCTGGCTGCAGGAGTTTCCCTGGCTCAAATTCAGCCAGGAAACCGGGCTAATGTCTTGCTCCTGGTGCCATAATATCGCCACCAAAAACAGCGACGAGCTGGTAAAAGGCAGTCGGAATTACAAGCGGGCCTTGCTGCTGAGACATCACCTGTCCTCGGAGCACGGCAGGAATGACCCGACCAGACAGGTACGTCCACACTGCGGTATACCGGGGACGGGGACACTCGAATACGCGACACAGCCCACCTGGGCAGTGCTGTTCGGTGTGTAGTTAACAAATGTCGACGGTTTTCCTGCTATTTTGGAGCGGGAATGCTGTTTTTAACGCTGTTTAGCGAGCTAACAGGTCTGTTAGCTACAGACTCAGGTCGGAGGTAGCAGGTTAGCATATGTGAGCTAACTGGATCAGCGCTGTCAGTTTGTGAGTTGAGCTGAAAGACCCTCGACTAACTTGAGTAATTTAAAGCCTAAAATCAATTTTCAGTGCTTTTACGGACCTTATAGCGACTTGACCGCCGATTATAGATGGGGTTATCGCGTTTTATATTATTATCATTTTTATTCACCTGATTTGGGGTCCGATTATTATTATTAAACAAGCCAAAAGTATCATAAAGTGAGACCGTGGCTCAAAATTTAAGTCCAGGTTTCCTGCACTGCACTGTAATTATCAATCCTGGTTGTCATGGTTACTAACCTGATTGCTACAGAGGTCACACAATGGCAAGGGTTTGACCCTGCTACCTTTGGGGAGCCGCACCCCTTCCCAACCCCCTCGCTGTAAAAAGTGACCTCTGGCACATCTCTCCCTCCCCTTTTAGGGCACCTAAATTAGAGGCATTGTGTTAGGTGACTCCCCAAGATCCATAGATAGTGTGACTTGCTACATTGGGTCAGAGTGAATTATGTCGCCTGTAATGACTGCAATGCCTGATATGTGCAAGCCACTGCAAGCAGTAGAATAAGATTAGGCTCGAATAAATCATATCAGCTGCTGAGAAACACTTTTGTGAGATAATGCACTGTAAAAGTGAAATGTGATTTTCTGTTTGATACTTCTGCATTCTGCATCCAAAGGAACCTTACAATGTCATTTAAGATAAATAGTTATTGATTTTTTTTTTTTTGATTCCCTGTCCATTATCAAGCCACAAAATGATTGATACATGTACTAAACCCTATCTGTTGCTGCCCAAAAGATGTCGTGTTACTGGTTTGCCAGTAAAATCCCTTAGGATTGTATGGTATGATAATGTCCAGTCTAATCAGGGTGACACAAAGTGTTCCACTAACTCAATTTATACCCCTCACTAATTAGGAAGGAAAGGAGGAGGAGAGATTACCACCGCCTCCCTAGCAACAGAAGGGTTAAGACGCTACAGAAGATCTGTTATGCTTTCCTGTTCAATCACTTTCCTCTGTCAGTCAACCTTTTTACAATACTTATCTTTTTTGTGTCTGTGTTACATAAAATATGGAGTAAATGTGCTGCGCTACATTTATTTTCCATATGTGATAAAGTATTTGTGATTTTACACTCTTAAAAATAAAGGTTTGTGTGAAATAGGGGGTTTCACAGTGAGGCCATTTAGAGGAACCCTTTTGGGTTTTCCAAAAAACTCACAGTGAACAGTTACGAAAACAACTGTTTCTTCCATAGTGTGAAGAATATTTTAATAGGAGCTTTTCCAAATATAACGAACCTTTTGGTCTTCGTGTCTTTATAATGGAAAAAATGTTCTTTAGATTGTTCAGATGTTCTTCACAAATGCTTATTTTAAAAACTGATCACTGAAAGGTTCTTTTTGGAACTTAAAAACAGTTCTGCTGTACCATCGCTGAGAAAACCCCCCTTTTGGAAACTTTATTTTTTAAGAATGTGGATGTTAAAGGTTCTTGATGGAACAATAAAGAATCCTTATTATTTTTAGAAGTGATTTTTGTCATTGACATCATCGATAAGAGTAGTGGGCATGGAGATCACGGGATTGTGGAAGAATAGTATCTGTCTTAAAGTAGCCTAATTGGGTGAAACATTAGGACGGCTGCTGTCTGAGTAAAGAAAGGCTGTTCTGAAAGACCACATCCTCCAATAGCCAATTTCATAATTGTGATCTATTATGTTCTTCAGTGCAGCCACTGTCTGTCATAATGGGCTAAATTTCTTCACTGGTCCATATCAAACTACTGTAATTGGATTACCCCTAAAGAAGGGTATCTGGGTTGCCTCACTCTCCAGACTAGACTTGGCCCTCAAAGTATTTGCCCTCCGTTCCTGTTATTAGTGAGACGAGGACGAGGGTCTCCACCCCTGTACTGTCTGCCACTGTGAGATATGTGTGTATTGGGGGGGTGGGTTGTTGTGTTGTTGGTGCTGGTGTGGGAGAATTCCCTGGAATTTTGTATCGATGAGCCCTGCTCTTTGTTGGGAGGCCCAGATCCTGGCATTCCCCTCCCACACCTTGGGTCAAGCACACTGCTGCATTGTTCATGCATCTGGATGAGGGGACCAGGCGCTGGCCTCAGGGGCTGGGATGGCTCAGGAAGACTATGCGCAAGGAAAACAAAACCGCCGTCCCTGTTGTCTGAGGCACAATGTCCCCCTAACGTGGCACTTGTGTAGTGTATTTTCACCAAGGCCTTGGTAGGTGATAAAGGCATGGCTCTCTGTTGCTGAAGGCTATGTGGTTAAATTTTGGGGAGCTATTGTTGGTTTACGGTGAATGGAACATGTTGGAGGTGTACAATAGAATAATGGGTGTTGGCAACTCATCGCCTGAAGAGCTTTAGGCGACTGTCTGTTTAACTGCAGCGCAGGAGAAGGGCAGCGGTATTGGTAGTGGTTGTATAATGTTCCCGTTTCGCATCAAAATGAAAGTCTGGGGTGGGAAACCAGAGAAAGAAACCACAGCAAGTTTCGTGTGTGTTATACGTTTTAATCCGAAAACACACCGTTTCCTAGTTTCTTTGATGTGTCACATTTTGAACTATACTTTTTTTCCTCTTTTGACAGACACCGTCATTAAATGGTTTGGGTCTGTAACATGCAAAAAAATTTAAG
Source organism: Enteromius paludinosus (assembly GCA_032361165.1). Classification (NCBI taxonomy): domain Eukaryota; kingdom Metazoa; phylum Chordata; class Actinopteri; order Cypriniformes; family Cyprinidae; genus Enteromius; species Enteromius paludinosus. Next base: position 2,205,311 of record JAUMHQ010000029.1, on the reverse strand, counting down.
GAAATGTCTGTGAACAATATTTTTAATAATTAATAACTATTTAAATGTTATTTTATTTTTAAAATAATTTTCAGCAGCCATTACTCTAAACTTAAGTGTCACATGATCCTTTAGAAATCGTTCTGATAGGCTGATTTGCAGCTCAAGGAGCCTTTTTTTCTCATACAATACACTTTTATTAGGTTATTGTTGAAAACAGTTGCGCTGCTTAACATTTGCGGAAACAATTCTTCATATTTTTTTACAAGATCCTTTAATAAAAAAAAAAATCAAAAGAACAACGTTTATTTGAAGTGTAAATGCTTTGATACGTTCTAAAATGTCCAACATTTGAACAGTAGTGTAAATGAAATCCAAACATGTCAGGGCTTTGTAAGTAAAAAAAAAAGTCACCGTTAGCATAAAAGGTATGAGATCATAATTTTGGCATTTATAGATATTGTAAAAGTGATGTCTTTTCCTTTCGTTGTTTGGTTGTACAGTTTGCACAGGCCAAATAGCTTACAAAAACAGGGCACAAATGACCTAGCAGCACAACTGTAGACAAGAACAATAATAAACATTCAATTAAGAAAAAGACTATGTCAAATGTCAAACTGTCACCACAGACTCATTTTGACAGGGTTTAATGGGGGAATGTTCAAAAAGCCTCTGTTCTTTTGCATACATTTACACGTGGCACATCTGGAGAAAGGATGAACTGTGTGTGAGTGTACATGAGAGAACGAAAGGGAGAAAAAGAAAAAGCGGTTAATTCTGGACTAGCATGTCCTGACACCCGCTTTTGACTGCCACCTCATCTGTCCTCCCTCCATAGCTTGGCTTGGCCCACAGTCAGACTGACTCTGGATAGACAGAGGCGAACAATTGTGGGGACATTGTGAGACCACAAACGGACATTCATTCTTGTCTAACACCCCTGTTTCTCCAACTCATCCTCATTCTTCAAACCTGCTCTTCACTAGATCTTTCTGAGCTCAATGGTGCTGCCGTTAAAACAACCTGTTATTCTCATTATTTTAATAAAAAAATAAAACAATTCCACCAAATTGTACTCATTAAAATTCTTTGCTCACTCTCATTCCGTACGTCTATGTAACCCAAAAAGGAGATTGCTCTTTATTCTTCTCTTGTTTCTTTTATCTAAGAAACACACAAAAAAGCGGTTTTCAAACAGGTTTTCCAAACACGCCCATGTCTGCCATTGTTTGTCAAACAGATCTCAAACGCGTACCGTTTGTTGAGTCAGTGTTACTGGTCAAAGGATGCTTAAACAGAGAAATGTTATGGAAGTGCCAATGAACCACAGTTTTTACACACAACAAATTATTTTAATTTTCAGTATTTTTACATGCATATTTTAATTTTTACAAAGCTATAATATGCCTTTAAAACCCTGCAAACCGTATGCAAACCAAAATGCACCTTACTTTTAAGGTGCGTTTTTAGCCGTTTTGAGAGGTCTGGTTCACTATTAACAGTGCAGAGGTGTCGTATTTATTAAACAAAAATTATTTAAAAGTGACATTGAGCACAGTTATGATGTTTAAATTTCAAATACTTTTTATATATATATTTTAATAATTATGAAAAATATGAAACATTACAGTTGTTCTTTATTGAACAGCAAATCGGTATTCAAAAGGGTTACACAGGCTTTAAACGACACGTGAGTGAGTAAAATATGACATGATTTTATTCCAGCTCTGGTTTTGTAATTCCAGCTGTGTTTTTTCAAGCCTTTTGCAACCTTCACCATTAAGTGTGTTAGGGAATTGTAAGTGCTTTCTTCACAAAGCCTCAGTGTAGCACTAAAGCACCAATAGTGAACAATGAGCCTGGAGGAAAGGACTGGCATTGTGTGGAGAAATGGGGTTGCTCTCTCTCTCTCTCTCTCTCTCACTCTCTCTGACTACTGGTTGGGCCTGCTGTAGCTGGATCAGGCTACAGTAATAACCCCATCTACCAGGACAAGCCCAGCAGTGTGGAGGAGGGGGGTTGGGGAGGCCTCCGCCCTGAGAAATAGATTTAATCTGAATTACTCCAGCAAAAAACCCAGCTGTGTGGTAGGAGGGGAAAAAATGTAGGGTGGTATAAATTTCTGCATGGATTAGGACATCTGCTTTGCAATCCAGAAATATATTGTGTAGATTCACTCCCATTGGTAGGTACCAGCCGCTTTTCTCTCTCTCTTAATTGTGAGAGCAGATGATGGAGACTGATGGTGGGATGGGATAATGGCCAAATATTTCTCATCTTAAAGAGCATTAACAAGGGCGCAGAGATCGCATCCTGTGAGAGGGGGGTTTACAACCGCTATACTTCCCCACAGCACTGCAGCTTTTGAGCCTGTTCAACCAGTTCTCTAGTCACCGTACACCTGCCCTTCACCTTATGTTTACACTGTAGACTAATGCTGATCGTCATTTTTGTTTGTTGTCACTCCACTAGGAGATGGAAAGGCCAGAGGACGCGGAGAGCCCGGAGGTGGAGGACTACAGAAACAAGCCCAACGAGAACTCCTACTGCTACCAGCTGCTTCAGGAGCTGGACAAGCAGCGCAAGAGCGGCATCCTCTGTGACGTCAACATCATAGTGGGCGACCAGATGTTCAAGGCGCACAAGAACATCCTGGTGGCTGGGAGTCGCTACTTCAAGACCCTCTACTGCCTGACGAAGAGCGAGAACTGTGACCAAACTACCATCACGCACTTAGACGTGGCGGCCGTGCAGGGCTTCTCCGTCATCCTGGACTTCCTGTACTCTGGCAACCTCTTGCTCACCAGCCAGAATGCCATCGAGGTGATGTCCGTGGCGAGTTACCTCCAGATGACCGAGGTGGTCCAATCCTGTCGCGCCTTTATCAAAGATGCCCTCAACATCAGCATCAAGCAGGAAGCCCCTGATTCGGTGGTGGTCGACTACAACAAGCGGCGGACGGTGGCGAAAGACTGCCAAAGTGGTGACAAGAAGCCCAGCAACTTCTGGGCCACCAGCATCCTCTCCAAGCTGTCAATCAAGGCCAGCGGGCAAGTGAAGGATGAACCCAGTGATATAGAGGTGTCCGGTGGAGAAGGCTGTGCTTTGGGAAGCTCCGGTTGGGGTGGAGAAAACTCGTCAGAGTCTACGGAGACGGAGCCACAGGGTCCGGGGCCGGTGTTCGTCTGGAACGAGCCGCATCCCGGCACTGGGGTTGTTGTCAAGAGAGAGGCCCATCCTGAGCCGGGCAGCGGAAGGCGGAAAAAGCAAACTGCCAAGCGCTTCGTCTACAACATCCCACCTGAGCCGGAAGAGGGTTTCGACGAGGGCATGTTCATCCAACCGTCTGCCTCCTACACCAGAGAGGACTTCTCTTACCTCTCTGAGAATGCCGGTACGTTACCCATCATGCCTTTCTCTCTTATTTAGGCTCTTCAAACCGAGTCCAATTCAAACCATCCGTCATAACCAATTTAGGTGTCATTAAAAACACACCCAGCAAGTTTAAAAGAAAAATGTTTTCATTTCCTTGTGTGCTGGAAGTGTCTGTTGAGCTCTTTCAGGTCGTTGGAGGTTGGTTATTTGAATAACGTCGCCGCCCTATTATGTAGACTCATCAGCATACTTCAGTGCTGTCATTAGGTTTGTCACGCATGACAATGGTGTTTTTGACACCTCTCTCTGACACCCACACAAAGGCTAGTATGCATTACTGTGAAGCCTTTGGTAGTAGTATAATCAGTGTTTGTCAGAGGCAGAATACACAGCCTTGAGGAAGAGGTCATGCCATGTTCCAAATGGCAAGTTATCGTACTACTAGCTCTGTTTGTGAATTTGATACTCTGAGCACATGCTGTGCAAATTTTCAGCCTACATACGACTGTAAATTTCCATTCAAGTTGATTAGAAAAATGGCTCATATTTGGGAATGCGATTAGATCTTAGGTTGTTTACATTAATTTGAATGTGGTTATGCAATGGCAAAATGTTGTGGACTGTATTAAAAACAGCATGCTTTTTTTTTTAATGGGCCTGATCAGAGCTTGCATGTGCTGAAACATATTACCTGAAATGTATTACATGTATAACATTATTTGAGCTTAAAAAAAACAGTATTTATGATATAGATCAAGTCTGATTTTAAAGTTGGTTTGAAGTATACATTTTTTGATATTGATTAACAAAATTAACCTTTTCGCATCATTAATAATTGGTGGTCAGTTTCACTGTGCAAGATTAATTAATGCATGTTGAAAATATTATGTTTGTCTTTTTTATTATGTTTGTCTATAACCTTTTATCAAAATGCTACTTGCACTGAATTGACTTTTCTGCTGACATCAAGGTCACTTAGGTTTCAACCAATGGGTGTTGACGCTGTTTAAAGAGTAAAATAGTTATTTTGACTGCAATCTGGTGTAAAATGCACACTTTTAATGATACAAACTTTTTCTACATTACGTCATTTCCATACACTCAAGATGAAGTCACTTTCTCAGCCAAGTTTACTATAGTTTTTGTAGCTGTTGATTTTCTTGTGCATTGTTATTCAAATTCTTTTTTCCAGTAACCTGATGCACAAAACATTAGCTGATGTGTTGTAACATCTTTTCAAGCTGGGATTCTGCTTAAAATTAACGAATAGTACGAAAACACGTTCTCGCCCACGTGCACACGTCTAAACCTTTAGCTGTGGCAGTCGGCCAACCAGGGTCTCACATCATGCTTGTCCTCAGGCCCTGTTCAGCTCAAGGCCACAACACCATCTTCTCTATTTAATTAGAGTGGTCAGTCCGTTTTCTCCTACTCTTATTAAGGGAGTCTGCCCTCCCTTCGCCTCATACCACAAAAACCTGCGTAATCTCTAGCCTGCCGAGCTGTCATGCTTCAAACTCTCTGCCCCCATTAAGAAGAGCGGCGCGTGGTATAGTATCATGTCTTAAGTGACGCGGTTCTGAGAAGAGGCTTTCTCTAACCGTCGTCGTCGACTCTAATGCAGGATAATGAAGTAAAGCGAGGGAAACGTTCTACCCCCATGCTTCCTAAACGCCCTCAAACGCACTTAGCTCATATTCCTGAGGGCACTTAAATGTGCCGAGCTGACGGCTCACACCTGCAAGGCATGTGTGTGTCGGTGTGTTTGCCTACACATGCCTACGTATGCTTACATACACGCCTGTGTACTTGCGTCCATTTTCACTACCCACTTCCTTTTTCACACTTTGGGCTTTTTTTGGTGAAAGGCAAAGTTGCTTATTGCTTAAACTCTGTCAGTTTATTACGTAAATGTGTTACGATTACTTAAAAAAAAAAAAAAAAAAAAAAAAAAAAAAAAAAAATTGAAATCTTATGCATAATGAAAAATGAGCTATTATTACATTTGTAATATAATTTGTAAATTGTAAATTGTTTTTTATTTAGATTTATTTATTTTTATGTTTTTGTAGTTTTAGTACTCATTTAAACTCAAACTTATTTCAAGTCTTTTTCACTTTTAGTGGTTTTTAGTACTTTTAACTTTTTTAGTACTTAAAATTGTGTTTTGTTATTTGCCAAAGATAAAACACAAATAAGACAATTTTTAATTAGAAATATTAAATAATGAATTAATAAATAAAGGTTCATTAAAAAATTATTAAAGTTTTTTATTTGTCAAATTTTTATCTTATTTCATTGGAATATTAAATTAATATTTTTTTCAATTTATAATAATAGTTTAGGTTGACAATAACAACACTAGTGTCATGTGTAACTTTCACATGTGAACAGACAAATTACTTTTGGATAAAACATTGTGTTGCGCTTGGATGAGCCCTGTCTGTTCTGTCTCACACCTTTTGCAGCAGGATCCACCACCATAAATGTTCTTTCCAAACAGGACGGTTGAATTTTTGATTTTCAGCAGCGACACACACACACACACACATGCCCACACTTACTACCCCCGATTCCCAAGGTGCAGTGCTGCCAGGGGCTGTCCCGCCCTAATCCTGCTAATGCAGCCCAACTATCTCTGCCATTCCAAATATTGACCCAGGCAGAGTAGACCCACTGCAGAGGTACTTACAATGGGATCTGACGGCTTTGGCCCGCCTGCCTGCTAATCCACAGTGTGTAAGACGATCCACTGTTAGGGCTTCACCCATTTATTTACACATCATATCTCCTCCGCACACGCATACACACACATTTAGAGTTGCTGCCTTACGCAAAGTCTTGATCTTTACAAATTCATTCATGCACAGTGGTATGAAATGATCAAGGATTTATCCCTGATGTATGAGAGTGAATAGTAAAGGCCTGTTCACACTACAAACGTGTCCACTCCAATGTACAGTAACCTTATTATAAGTGTGCTGAAGTATGGTCATCTACCATTTTAAACGCTCAAGCTCTTTAAAGCGGGATGCATTTTAATTGGCTGATGATGATGATTATATAAAAGGGATTCCAATGATATTCTGCTGTCATTGTGGTTGAAGTATGGACTGTGCTATACTTAAAACATTTTGAACATGTCGGTTGCATTGCTGTCCATGCAGGGTTAGAAATCTGTGGGATTTCATCAAATATATTTTTTACGAGTTTGTGTTCTGAAGATGAACAAAAAAGGTCTTACAGCTTTGGAACAATGCGAGGGTGAGTAATTAATTACAGAATTCTCATTTTTGGCTGAACTATCCCTTTAAGGCTGGAAAGTACAGCAACTTTACCTCACCAGTGTGTTGCGAACATCAGCACTCAGAGGGAAAGATTGTTTTCCTTCAAATGTAGCTTAGTTAATGTTCATGCCTGCAAACTCCCTTCATACACTTGCATTTAGTCACTTCTTCGGACAACAACGAAGTGTAGCTACTAGCTATAAGCGTTCCTGCATTCGCATAATTGAGTATATTTCAGGCCTAGGAGGCAGTGCAGTGTTTCCTCAGGGGGTTGAGGTCAGTCTTAGCACTTACAGGGTGGGGTCGGTTAAAACCTTGAGCCCATTTAGCAGCACTCTCTCAGATCTGGCCAAGCAGGTCTCGTCCAGCCTACTGCGAGATCACAGTAGTCCTGCCGTTTGCACAGTCTTGAGCAGTCTTGTGACTCAGACCTGGCCATTGAGAATCCTAGTTAATCGTTAACCGGTTTAAGTACCAGCAAGCTCGTAGTAACAGATTGAACTTTAATTTCAAGCCTGTCGACACGGACGAACGGCACAGCTGCCGCCGGGTCTCCTTTAGCCCGCAAGGTGGTGTTTAGAGCTTCGATTGAATTCCCAGGTGATCTGGCTCTCGTCACCCCCTTAGAAACCTGCTTGACGACCCTTTGTTTTGCCCATTTTGGCTCAAACAAAGCTGAATCCCACCCCCAAGCCCACATGCTGTAGCTCCGGTCTAATTGTCACAAGACACCACTCCCCAGAGAGCTTGAGTGTTGGGATGAATCTTTCAGAAGCGAAAAGCAGAGATTGCAATTTATGCACACTATACAGTAGTTTCTCCCAGACAAACAATTAGGCTGTTTCTGAGTGTATCTTTGTGGAGAGGAGTAGCGGTTAGAAGGAAAGAGTTCTTGCATTTTATACAGCTTGTTTATCAGTAGAAAATTGCATTAGACTTAATATAGTTATGGCTTCTGGCATGTGGTTTCCATAGCAACTAGCACACTTTCACAGCATTTGTTTTTTTTTTTATGTGAGGGTGACACTTAGGGTACATATAGGCGCACAAAGACACTTTTTGCACGCTATGTGTCAGAAAAACTGACAATTAGAAGAATGCAGAAATGAAGAAAGTTCTGCCTCTGATATTATGAACTGCATCTGCTGGCTTGGCAGATCTGAATTGTTTATATCTCAGGAACCGGTGTGAAAAGTGCTGAGAATCTGTTTGTGTGGTTTCTCCTAGGCGAAGCGCCTGAAAACGCCCTCAATAAGCTGAAGTGTCCCCACTGTAACTACATTGCCAAGCACCGACGAACACTAAAGAGACACCTCATCATCCACTCGGGCGTGCGTTCCTTCAGCTGCGACATCTGCGGGAAACTGTTCACTCGCCGGGAACATGTCAAGAGACATTCCCTGGTAAGACAGAAGCACGAGTGTTTATAGTGGGTGAATCTCAGAAAAACATTTCACCCTAACATTTAAAGAGTACTTATTTCAAGAAATCGAAGCATGTTTTTAAACCACTATGTATTTTTGGGACAACGGAGTATATTTTCCTTCATATTTCCTCCCAAATTACATGAATTAATCTGGATGTTTTTGTTCGGGGATTTCTAAGCTTTATCTTTGTTTTCGTTTTTAAGAAATCAGCGTACATTTTGTTATAAAGTAAACAAAAAAAATTATAATTAATTTTTGAAATAATTTTATATAAACAAAATGTGTAAGAATGTAATGTATAATATTATGTTACATTGATCAGATAGGCTATCTTTGTTATAGGGCTGTCACTAACAATAATATTGGTAATTGAGTAATTAGTTTTGCAATTTAGCAATTATTCTGACAATTGATTGTTAATTATATATATATATATATATATATATATATATATATATATCAAATGTTTAGGTCCAATTGTCCAATTAATCTTTAAAATTTGACCATTTATGACAAAATTGCTACAACCAATGTAATTTTGTGAATATGTGGACATCAAAAAATTCAAGGTTTTAACTTTTATTTATTTCTTATTGAAATCATGATTAACAGTTAGCTTAGATGTTATAATAAATGCAAACTCACAGCAATATGCAGCGATTGAGTTTTAAATGGTACTCGTATGCACATGATAACAGTGGAAAGTATATAATTTCCCATATTTTGCCAGCTGATAGACATGGGCAATATGTAATTGAGATTTTTATTTTATTTTATCACCCTTAACCCCCTATTAGATTTATTTATTTATACATGTATTCATATATGTCATAATTCCATATAATATAATATAATTCCAAAATATTATTTTATTTATATATATATATTGTTTTTTTTTTAATTTGCATTACACTAATGAAAATTTCATAATAGAAATGCTTAATAATTATGTTTAAATTCCCAAAAAAATTTCCTTGCATAATATAATGTCTTTCTTATGTCCTTAAAAATTTGGAATTACATTCTTGAGAGGTTTTGTGATATTCTCCCACACGGTGATTTAATTCACGATATTGCATACTCACTAAGGTCACCTTTCTTCAGTCAGTAATATCCCTGTTCATTACATTCATCTGCAGGTTCACAAAAAGGATAAGAAATACAAGTGTATGGTATGCAAGAAGATCTTCATGTTGGCGGCGAGCGTGGGCATACGGCACGGCTCTCGGCGTTACGGCGTGTGTGTGGAGTGTGCGGACTCCCACCAAGGCACGCAGGAGGGTCTGGAGGGCATGCAGGACCTGGAATTCGCCCGCGACGAAGACTTTGATGAGGCCGCAGAGGGAGACGAGGACATGGAGGCGGAAGGGGAGGAGCCCAATGAGATTGACCAATCCAACTGCGAGGGTGATGCAGGTGCCACCCCCGAGAAGGACTAACTTAGACATAACCTGATAGAGAAACGAATCAAAATGCAAAGAAAAAAAAATAGCTGGGATACAATCAATTCCAAAGTGCTATCAAACCTCTTTGTTGCACGTGAAGTTATGTCAAAGAGATATATAGCTTTGTTAGAGAGGGACTCCAATATTAAAAGATTGTTCTATGTGTCAGAGTCTGGGCCGTGTGCCTGTCAGAGAAAGAGGTATAATGATATATAACAAAAAAATCAGGTTTTTCTGTGATGTATTTTTTTTTTTCTGTAGGGGATGAGGGTGTACAGCGTTTTTGAGTTATAATAGGCCAATCATATTAAAAGAAATATTAATTATTTAATTTATGAAGAAAGATATTATGGTCTTATGAAAATTATAGAATTAGATTATTATTTTTATTTTATTTTTTTTGTACGTCTGCTTATTTTCAGTTCATAACTGCGCTTCCTGACAGACCTGATCGTATATTGCTCAGAGGAGGAGCTCGACAAAGAAGGAGCATTATAGAAATTCCGCTTACAGGAAGATTTTTATTTACATTTTTTTTAGTGTGTGTGCGCGTTTCCTTTCTAGGTAAATGTTGTCATAAAAT